>CAJQUW010015219.1:0-418760 GCA_907163375.1 Prostheceraeus crozeri | reverse complement strand
CTGGTGAGTGTGGATTGGTTTGTGAGCGTGATATAATGGCTCCATTGTGAAGAGCAGGTAATTTTAGGTATGGCATGAGTTGTTTAGGTCGATTGAGTGTGTATTGAGATGTCTCTGACTTGTTTAGGATATGTATGTGAGCTTTATGTTGATTTTTGGGGACTTAGTGGTCCCTGGTGAGTGTGGATTGGTTTGTGAGCGTGATATAATGGCTCCATTGTGAAGAGCAGGTAATTTTAGGTATGGCATGAGTTGTTTAGGTCGATTGAGTGTGTATTGAGATGTCTCTGACTTGTTTAGGATATGTATGTGAGCTTTATGTTGATTTTTGGGGACTTAGTGGTCCCTGGTGAGTGTGGATTGGTTTGTGAGCGTGATATAATGGCTCCATTGTGAAGAGCAGGTAATTTTAGGTATGGCATGAGTTGTTTAGGTCGATTGAGTGTGTATTGAGATGTCTCTGACTTGTTTAGGATATGTATGTGAGCTTTATGTTGATTTTTGGGGACTTAGTGTTCCCTGGTGAGTGTGGATTGGTTTGTGAGCGTGATATAATGGCTCCATTGTGAAGAGCAGGTAATTTTAGGTATGGCATGAGTTGTTTAGGTCGATTGAGTGTGTATTGAGATGTCTCTGACTTGTTTAGGATATGTATGTGAGCTTTATGTTGATTTTTGGGGACTTAGTGGTCCCTGGTGAGTGTGGATTGGTTTGTGAGCGTGATATAATGGCTCCATTGTGAAGAGCAGGTAATTTTAGGTATGGCATGAGTTGTTTAGGTCGATTGAGTGTGTATTGAGATGTCTCTGACTTGTTTAGGATATGTATGTGAGCTTTATGTTGATTTTTGGGGACTTAGTGGTCCCTGGTGAGTGTGGATTGGTTTGTGAGCGTGATATAATGGCTCCATTGTGAAGAGCAGGTAATTTTAGGTATGGCATGAGTTGTTTAGGTCGATTGAGTGTGTATTGAGATGTCTCTGACTTGTTTAGGATATGTATGTGAGCTTTATGTTGATTTTTGGGGACTTAGTGGTCCCTGGTGAGTGTGGATTGGTTTGTGAGCGTGATATAATGGCTCCATTGTGAAGAGCAGGTAATTTTAGGTATGGCATGAGTTGTTTAGGTCGATTGAGTGTGTATTGAGATGTCTCTGACTTGTTTAGGATATGTATGTGAGCTTTATGTTGATTTTTGGGGACTTAGTGGTCCCTGGTGAGTGTGGATTGGTTTGTGAGCGTGATATAATGGCTCCATTGTGAAGAGCAGGTAATTTTAGGTATGGCATGAGTTGTTTAGGTCGATTGAGTGTGTATTGAGATGTCTCTGACTTGTTTAGGATATGTATGTGAGCTTTATGTTGATTTTTGGGGACTTAGTGTTCCCTGGTGAGTGTGGATTGGTTTGTGAGCGTGATATAATGGCTCCATTGTGAAGAGCAGGTAATTTTAGGTATGGCATGAGTTGTTTAGGTCGATTGAGTGTGTATTGAGATGTCTCTGACTTGTTTAGGATATGTATGTGAGCTTTATGTTGATTTTAGGGACTTAGTGGTCCCTGGTGAGTGTGGATTGGTTTGTGAGCGTGATATAATGGCTCCATTGTGAAGAGCAGGTAATTTTAGGTATGGCATGAGTTGTTTAGGTCGATTGAGTGTGTATTGAGATGTCTCTGACTTGTTTAGGATATGTATGTGAGCTTTATGTTGATTTTTGGGGACTTAGTGGTCCCTGGTGAGTGTGGATTGGTTTGTGAGCGTGATATAATGGCTCCATTGTGAAGAGCAGGTAATTTTAGGTATGGCATGAGTTGTTTAGGTCGATTGAGTGTGTATTGAGATGTCTCTGACTTGTTTAGGATATGTATGTGAGCTTTATGTTGATTTTTGGGGACTTAGTGGTCCCTGGTGAGTGTGGATTGGTTTGTGAGCGTGATATAATGGCTCCATTGTGAAGAGCAGGTAATTTTAGGTATGGCATGAGTTGTTTAGGTCGATTGAGTGTGTATTGAGATGTCTCTGACTTGTTTAGGATATGTATGTGAGCTTTATGTTGATTTTTGGGGACTTAGTGGTCCCTGGTGAGTGTGGATTGGTTTGTGAGCGTGATATAATGGCTCCATTGTGAAGAGCAGGTAATTTTAGGTATGGCATGAGTTGTTTAGGTCGATTGAGTGTGTATTGAGATGTCTCTGACTTGTTTAGGATATGTATGTGAGCTTTATGTTGATTTTTGGGGACTTAGTGTTCCCTGGTGAGTGTGGATTGGTTTGTGAGCGTGATATAATGGCTCCATTGTGAAGAGCAGGTAATTTTAGGTATGGCATGAGTTGTTTAGGTCGATTGAGTGTGTATTGAGATGTCTCTGACTTGTTTAGGATATGTATGTGAGCTTTATGTTGATTTTTGGGGACTTAGTGGTCCCTGGTGAGTGTGGATTGGTTTGTGAGCGTGATATAATGGCTCCATTGTGAAGAGCAGGTAATTTTAGGTATGGCATGAGTTGTTTAGGTCGATTGAGTGTGTATTGAGATGTCTCTGACTTGTTTAGGATATGTATGTGAGCTTTATGTTGATTTTTGGGGACTTAGTGGTCCCTGGTGAGTGTGGATTGGTTTGTGAGCGTGATATAATGGCTCCATTGTGAAGAGCAGGTAATTTTAGGTATGGCATGAGTTGTTTAGGTCGATTGAGTGTGTATTGAGATGTCTCTGACTTGTTTAGGATATGTATGTGAGCTTTATGTTGATTTTTGGGGACTTAGTGGTCCCTGGTGAGTGTGGATTGGTTTGTGAGCGTGATATAATGGCTCCATTGTGAAGAGCAGGTAATTTTAGGTATGGCATGAGTTGTTTAGGTCGATTGAGTGTGTATTGAGATGTCTCTGACTTGTTTAGGATATGTATGTGAGCTTTATGTTGATTTTTGGGGACTTAGTGGTCCCTGGTGAGTGTGGATTGGTTTGTGAGCGTGATATAATGGCTCCATTGTGAAGAGCAGGTAATTTTAGGTATGGCATGAGTTGTTTAGGTCGATTGAGTGTGTATTGAGATGTCTCTGACTTGTTTAGGATATGTATGTGAGCTTTATGTTGATTTTTGGGGACTTAGTGGTCCCTGGTGAGTGTGGATTGGTTTGTGAGCGTGATATAATGGCTCCATTGTGAAGAGCAGGTAATTTTAGGTATGGCATGAGTTGTTTAGGTCGATTGAGTGTGTATTGAGATGTCTCTGACTTGTTTAGGACATGTATGTGAGCTTTATGTTGATTTTTGGGGACTTAGTGGTCCCTGGTGAGTGTGGATTGGTTTGTGAGCGTGATATAATGGCTCCATTGTGAAGAGCAGGTAATTTTAGGTATGGCATGAGTTGTTTAGGTCGATTGAGTGTGTATTGAGATGTCTCTGACTTGTTTAGGATATGTATGTGAGCTTTATGTTGATTTTTGGGGACTTAGTGGTCCCTGGTGAGTGTGGATTGGTTTGTGAGCGTGATATAATGGCTCCATTGTGAAGAGCAGGTAATTTTAGGTATGGCATGAGTTGTTTAGGTCGATTGAGTGTGTATTGAGATGTCTCTGACTTGTTTAGGATATGTATGTGAGCTTTATGTTGATTTTTGGGGACTTAGTGTTCCTGGTGAGTGTGGATTGGTTTGTGAGCGTGATATAATGGCTCCATTGTGAAGAGCAGGTAATTTTAGGTATGGCATGAGTTGTTTAGGTCGATTGAGTGTGTATTGAGATGTCTCTGACTTGTTTAGGATATGTATGTGAGCTTTATGTTGATTTTTGGGGACTTAGTGTTCCCTGGTGAGTGTGGATTGGTTTGTGAGCGTGATATAATGGCTCCATTGTGAAGAGCAGGTAATTTTAGGTATGGCATGAGTTGTTTAGGTCGATTGAGTGTGTATTGAGATGTCTCTGACTTGTTTAGGATATGTATGTGAGCTTTATGTTGATTTTTGGGGACTTAGTGTTCCCTGGTGAGTGTGGATTGGTTTGTGAGCGTGATATAATGGCTCCATTGTGAAGAGCAGGTAATTTTAGGTATGGCATGAGTTGTTTAGGTCGATTGAGTGTGTATTGAGATGTCTCTGACTTGTTTAGGACAAGTATGTGAGCTTTATGTTGATTTTTGGGGACTTAGTGGTCCCTGGTGAGTGTGGATTGGTTTGTGAGCGTGATATAATGGCTCCATTGTGAAGAGCAGGTAATTTTAGGTGTGGCATGAGTTGTTTAGGTCGATTGAGTGTGTATTGAGATGTCTCTGACTTGTTTAGGATATGTATGTGAGCTTTATGTTGATTTTTGGGGACTTAGTGGTCCCTGGTGAGTGTGGATTGGTTTGTGAGCGTGATATAATGGCTCCATTGTGAAGAGCAGGTAATTTTAGGTATGGCATGAGTTGTTTAGGTCGATTGAGTGTGTATTGAGATGTCTCTGACTTGTTTAGGATATGTATGTGAGCTTTATGTTGATTTTTGGGGACTTAGTGGTCCCTGGTGAGTGTGGATTGGTTTGTGAGCGTGATATAATGGCTCCATTGTGAAGAGCAGGTAATTTTAGGTATGGCATGAGTTGTTTAGGTCGATTGAGTGTGTATTGAGATGTCTCTGACTTGTTTAGGATATGTATGTGAGCTTTATGTTGATTTTTGGGGACTTAGTGGTCCCTGGTGAGTGTGGATTGGTTTGTGAGCGTGATATAATGGCTCCATTGTGAAGAGCAGGTAATTTTAGGTATGGCATGAGTTGTTTAGGTCGATTGAGTGTGTATTGAGATGTCTCTGACTTGTTTAGGATATGTATGTGAGCTTTATGTTGATTTTTGGGGACTTAGTGGTCCCTGGTGAGTGTGGATTGGTTTGTGAGCGTGATATAATGGCTCCATTGTGAAGAGCAGGTAATTTTAGGTATGGCATGAGTTGTTTAGGTCGATTGAGTGTGTATTGAGATGTCTCTGACTTGTTTAGGACATGTCTGTGAGCTTTATGTTGATTTTTGGGGACTTAGTGGTCCCTGGTGAGTGTGGATTGGTTTGTGAGCGTGATATAATGGCTCCATTGTGAAGAGCAGGTAATTTTAGGTATGGCATGAGTTGTTTAGGTCGATTGAGTGTGTATTGAGATGTCTCTGACTTGTTTAGGATATGTATGTGAGCTTTATGTTGATTTTTGGGGACTTAGTGGTCCCTGGTGAGTGTGGATTGGTTTGTGAGCGTGATATAATGGCTCCATTGTGAAGAGCAGGTAATTTTAGGTAGGGCATGAGTTGTTTAGGTCGATTGAGTGTGTATTGAGATGTCTCTGACTTGTTTAGGTTGAGATTTGTCATTTTTTTCTCATTAACTTTTTCTAGCTATTTCAAAAAAGATATTCCATTAATTTTGGATGCCTCTGGGATGTTCTGAGTCCCTTTCGTGTTATCATGCAAAGTTTCTTCTTTATTTGTCGTGTATTATAGAAGTTTTGACTTGTTTACGATTTCCATTGATTCGACTTGTTTATGACTTGTTTACAGTTTACAGTTTACCCATTTCAAGGCACATTGTAATAGTAGTAGAATTGTAGTAGAATTTAGTCCCGCAAGTAATTAAAAGCTCAGGCAAGTTCTCAAGTTTTCTAATTGTTTTCAATAACTTACCGAAATGTTACATAACAAAGGAAATAAGTAAGTTAGTCACAAGCGCACTAGACGAATCGATGATTTGAGTGATTCGAAGTTGGCGCACAAAACGTCATGCTGAGTCAAGAGTCTCTGATTGGCTGATGCCGACCTTGAACTAAGAGTTCATCAATTAATAATTCTATCATAGAAACATTATTGAAAACATAGACATTTAAATGGAACATAGACATCAGAAAACTGTGACAGCTTCTCCCCCTTTAACTAAGCACGTAATTGCGAAGATACCGAGGAGGTCTGATTTGTCTTTTGCGTCTGACTTCAGAGTCAGGAAGAACAGTCACTTCAGGAGATGCGTAGGGAGGATCCACAGTGTCGCTAACACCTTGAGGCTGAGAGGAAGTTGATGGTTCCATTGTAATGCTCACGTCCAAATCATCAGATACTTCAACGTATTGTTCATTATAGCAATCTACTTCAGTTTTGCACTTGGATGGAATTGGCTTTGAAATATGAATTTGGTCGAGATGCCTTCTGTGTAGAGTTCCGTCGTCCTCATCCATGATATCGACCATTCTCCTTCCGATGGGTCTAACAATTACACCATTTGATGGCCTGAAATCATTCCCTCTGAAGAACATTACTTCGGTCGTATCGAGAGCTAATGATGTTCTCAGATTCCTTCCCTTGAAGAGAAATGCTGGTGTTCTTTTTGTAGTTGCATGTTCAGCATTTCGGTACTGCATCAAGAAGTTATCAATAATTGATTCAAATTCGTTAAGAGTCTTAGGCTGGCTATTCCTTACAGCATTCTTTAGAGTTTGTACAAAGCGTTCTGCCAAGCCATTTCAGCACGGATGACGGGGAGCGGTGAAAAGATGAGTTACTCCGATTGATTTGAGCCATTCTCGCAATCCTTTTTCGGTGAAATGTGTGCTATTATCGGTGACAAGTGCGTTGGGAATACCTTCGCGCGAGAAGAATTTGCGCAGAGCTGTTTTGCTGAACTCAGCAGTAGCAAATTTGGTGAGAAATACTTCAGGGTACTTACTGTAGCTATCTTCGATAACCAATGCATAAATACCATTCAGGAAAGGACCGCAGTAATCGGCATGTATTCTACACTAGTTGACCGATGTCAGTTAATGTACAGTCATTTGACTGACCATTTGCTAGCCAACTGACGGCCAAGTGACACTTGAAATATCTCGCGTGATATTCCGTCTTTTGACTACTTCTACAAATATTTTTAGTAGCATGATTGAGGAATCACGAAAGGAAATATACACACTAATTAACAGAATTTCTCTTCTTTCTAGTGCTTGTAGTCTTTCAGTCGCCATGACCTCTACTGGCTGGACTCTGTCCTTCTTTCAAATGCCTGAGGTACATTTCAGTCAATAGTGACTCTTTTTTTTGATAGATGCTAATCTTTCCCTATTATAAATGTAACTTTTGAGGCTGTGCATCTTAAATGTGCAGGACCGCGCTTGGTCGGGTTTGAGCGTCCAGGATGAAGCGGTCGAAACATGATCGTCCTGACCAAGTTCCTTGATGACCTCATTAAAAATAGTCAAATAATTTGTATGCATATTTTGTAGAATTTTATTTCTCGTTTTATCTTTGGGAGCTAACATTAATTCTCTTACACATCCGGTAGATTCTAGATAGCGTAATCCCGCTGTGTTAGCTAGATCTGGTATTTTGATTGGAAACAGACATGTCCTCTTATCATCCGAATGGGTCGACTATTAAATAGGATCTTTTCAATATATAAGTGATAAACATAATTTTGAACAAAACGACTTACTCGCCAATTCATTACACATGAGGAGAGGAGAAGCGTTGTTTGTCCTTCTAGTAAGCACTTTTTAAAATTTTTAGACATTTTAGGATATAAAAATTTTCTTTTAAATCATATTTTGTACCTATTGAAAAGTAACTGGTCATTAGCTTGCCTTGTTTTTTTTTTCTTTGTTACCTTGACGCACTTTGCTACGTTGAATTGTTTTTGCAGCACGTCTTGAGTTGAAGGTGGATTATGTCCCCGCATTTTGACCTCTACTGGCTGGACTCTGCCCTTCTTTCAAATGCCTGAGGTACATTTCAGTCAATAGTTTTGTTTTTTTTAACTGTGTTACCTTGACGCACTTTGCTACGTTAAATTTTCATGCATGCGATTGACTTTAATACCGAAAAGTTTAGCTGTAGTGTATATTTTTAGATAGAATTTGCATTCTGTAGAATGCAGAGTTTTAAGAAACGAATAAAAGATCGGCCTTTCATACATTTTTATACATAAGTACTTATTTTTCTAGAATATGTGAGACTATACCCCTGCAGCATTGAGACGACGACTTATCACGATTGAAGACAGCTCAGCTCGTCACAAAAAAGGACATCTCAGCTGATGTAAAATGTCCATGAACGAGTTGTCTCTAGGCATTACTTTTGAGACGAGTAATGGCGAGTTTATGTGACCAGTTTTCTGACGAGATATCTATATGCTATTATTATTGATGCATCCAAGCATAGCGCCCTTCCAAATTCTCTGAAGACAGCCCTAGAGCCGAGAAAATGATGGACTCGAACCATCTGACGCACTCAGACGCACCAAATCGATGATAAGCTACAGTATTTTTTATCACTTAGTTATTTAAAATAAGCGCGCGCAATGTCAAAATATATGTTAGTGATGAAGATTTTGATCAAATTTTAATATTCCAAAAATTACACATTATCTGAATTATATACATTAGAATTATATATATACAATATTTACACTTTAGGCACTAGTCCTTTCGAGAAGATTTCCAAGAATATTTTTCAACCGAACATAGAGAGGTAATGAATGAGAAGATAGACGATTTTAAATTCCAGCTATTCTGAAATTTTACATAAGCACCTGCTACATATACAGCAAAACCGCTCTTACCTTGGATGCCTCGTGTTCCACCAAAACAAGTTTTCAATACTGAGATTGAGAAAACCGCACAGACATGGTAAGAAGTGTAGACTTCTTCCACGTGCTCTTGTAAGATCAGAAGTCAGCAACAAGGACTACAAATGGACAACTTTTGCAAACCAAGAACCGGTGTCGATTTCCGATAGGAGTGCAGTTTTGAAGTGCGTGTTTTCCGCCATTCTATAACCTTTTTCTAAAACATCTGCATTTATAATTAGGAATCATATGGTCATCCAAAAGAATCGCATACCGATACATGGAAAATTTTATGGAATTTAGCAGTAAAATCAAGTCCAATTTCATGCAATAATTATAGGATGTGTAGGCTAATGATAACAATTAATATTCACTAATTTTTTCAAAAATTGTGATTTTAACCAAACCCTGAATAAAAATGGACTTACAAATGGCCAACTTACCACATTCTCTCTCTCATCTATATCTGCATTCAGTCGTGGCAAGCAGTTCTCATTAGTTCTCATTCTCTTCAGTATTTTGTGCTCTTGCACACGACACAATCAGATCGATGACCGATTACTTTTTTTGGCAAACTGTCTGTCACCCGCTATTCGGGCAGCACTCGTCCGACGCCCACTAGGGTTGGTGAAATTCCCGTCTTCTCGTGATTATCATTGTGAGTGTGTTATGACCCAGGGGAGAGTTGCTACACCATTTATTGGAAGAGAAATTAAGACATCTGTCCACAGTAGTCAATCTGACCTTGTTCAAATTTACTTCATCACATAGATAGTCAATAATTTTCTTTAATGCGGTTAAAGGATGACCTCATAAATTTGTAAATCAGAAATATTTTGGTGTTTCTGTTTAAAATGTCTAAGGCATCCTTTAATCTTTACACAACTTTCAATTTAGATCCATAGTTTCATAGGCCAACGATATTTATCACAACAATAACGGCAAATCCAGTTAGCAACTGCAGATGATTATCAAGGTAATCGAAAAAAATAGTAGAAATTTTCAGTGAAAAAGCAGCAATATTTGTGGCCATCATCCATTAAAATTGCCGCTATTAAACTGAAATTTTCTACTACTGACCTGAAATTACAGCTATAAATTAAATGAAACGTTGTTGTTCTGACTTACTCGGGTAAGAGTCTTGGCCAATGAAACCTGTACATCACAACAGTAAGATAGACAGACAATTGAAGGCGTTGTGCTACGACCGCTATGACGAGATCATACAGGGAAAGCTACCACCCTTCCTAACTCGTTAATCATGTTGCTAAATATGTTGAGGTTGTAAAGTCAGCCAATATTTTTGCAGTTTCTCAACAAAATAATTTATCTCGTCGTAGGAAAGAATAATCACATCGTCATCAGGAAGCCATGAGAGAAGCGATGTGCTCTTTTCTTCTTCACCAGTCCGATGGGATACTTTGGTTGAAAACATATCTATCGCTCTGAAAAACTGTTGTATTACGCAATGGGAGGCAAATGTGAATTTTGTTAAGCCATTCACGTGTGAACTGAAAAAAGATGCGAAAAACTCTAAAAGAATTAAAGAAAAATTCTGTAAAAGAGGCAAGATAACACAAAACAGTACAACTAGTGAAGCAAGCTCACTCTTTGACGAAGTGTCTTCTTGGGAATTCATTCTCTCGATGATCGTGTGGTTTGAATTATTGAATGCCATGAATAAATCGAACAAATGCTCGAAGAAAGACTAAAAACTACCTCGCTCTCATGTCAATAGAATATGAAATATGTAATGAACTTGATCTAGAAACCCGGATGAATGATTTTGCCACAATGAAAGCTCAGAAAATTCAGTTGTGAAATGATTGAAATATATTTCATTAATTTGTAACCTATTTTTGAGTGAATTTTTCCGTTTTTATAGGCTAGATGCATCATAATATGTATGGTCTAGGCTACAGCAATTCCAATAATTCCAAAATGGCATTTATAGGCCTACATTATCATCAAATTAAGACATGATTTCACCTACTTTGATTTCACCGATGCAATCGGTTTCGAAATATGGTACGAGGTTCATTATGGCGAGTTATGATTAGCCAATAGCTAGGAAGGACTTCTACAAATAGGTTCATAATTAGGCCTATATGTATTTATGCATAGAAGTATCTATTTGTAGTTGTCCTTGCAACTTAGCATTACCCGAGTCAGCAACCGGGAGCATAGTAACATATTCTGATGCCAATTATAAGGCTAAGCTTAGTATCCAGCTTCAGGAATCCCACGTGAAGCAGTTGTAATTGAAAAATGTAGTCAAAATTTTATGGTGAGGGGTGGGCCTTGCACAGCATAAAGCCGGCACTGCTGAGGCCATGATTCATCATCTTTCACTGCACCATCTGCTCTTTTTACATGTCAAGTTAATTTCTCTCTGTCAATGCTGAAATATCTGTCTGAATATTTGGCGCACACACTGCATACAAATGTTATTTATTCATCACAGCATCTGTTAATTACATGTACATGATAACTTTCTTTTAATAAAGGATGGTCAGTAAAAGAGGTGAGAAAAGTTCTCGATATGTGATGTGGCAAACGCGTGGCATTTCAGTCGCCATCTTCTATAATGTAAGGTCTCAAAAAAAATCACACAAGTTATAAAAATCAATTAGTGTCAGAAAATGATGATCAAATGATTGGTAGAATATATAATATGAAGAGCATATTACAAGCCTTCCAATGGAAATATTTAAACACAACGCCGAGGTGACATATTTATTGACTTGGAAAAACTGTTCGATATCTATGATCAACGCAGCTATTCATGGATGACTGATATCAACAGTTAGGGTCATTTAAAAGGTAGTTCAAAGGCACAGTCATCCAACATTGTGCACCTTCAGGAACATTTCATTCATTTACATTTCATTCTTTCAGATGATCGTGAAAATAGGACGTGGCTTAATCAAAAATAAATTATAACTAAAATATATAACTAATTAACTAATAAATTATAACTAAATTATATACTAAAAAAATAGTTAAATTCCTTTAACTGTTGAATTACCTTTCATGTGGTACCTAAAAAGTGGGTATGCGTTTGCATTTGGTGTCGACAGGTGACCAAATGCTGCAACAAGCAATTCAAATGTTACAGGATTTTTCATTTGTTATGTGTGTATCAAAAAACTTAATCTCGAATCTAATTGAGATAATACTGTAATCCCGAGATCTCGAACGTCTAAAAATGGATTGAATTCACTATAGCCTACATGTGCAGTCTTCTACGCAAAACATGCTTAGTCAGTATCGATGCAAAAGCTCTATGAATTCCTACAGATATGATGAGAAGTTGGTGCTCTTGAGACCATGATTCTCTACCTTTCATAAGGCGGACCATCTGTTCTTTTTATCTATCAAATTCTCTATGTCAGTGCCGGAATATTTGTCTGCTGGATATTCGTAATTTGGCTCACATTTGCATATACAAATATTATTTAGTTATCAACATGCTTTAATTAGGCCTATATATATTCTCGAAAAATCACTTACGAAAATTAATTCATGAATGTCTGAAAATGATGATCATGACCTTCTCAAGGAAGGAAATAATTATCTTACTGTAGCGTTCAGTTGACACATGTATTGACTTTGAGTAATTGTTCATGTTCAACACAGCTAACATGCAGTGATCAGTCATTTAAAAGGCAGCTCAAAGGAACTTTGTAAATGTTAAAGAACGTTTAATCAACAAAGTGAATTTTTCGATCTGGCCTCTCAATCTCGAGATCTCGGATCAACATTTTCCAAATACCGAGATCTCGAATTCGTTATTACGAGTAGGCATATATCAGATTGTTCCAACTATTCAAAAAATGTAATTAATTACAAGACAATTACTAGTGCAGTAGTCTATAGGCCTAGATTTGCAATTACGCAGTCCTATTTGTAATTGAAATTGAATGAACAACACAAATCTGGACTGTGTTTGCATTCATCAATACAGGGCCGCGATAAATGTGTTGACTTCTTCGAAACAAAGTCAGAAAGATCTTTCAAGTATTCTTTTGCATTCTTTCACCAATTTACCGCAGAATTGACGTTGACGTGATATTTTGACATAAGATTGATAACTCGAGAAGGATTTGGTCTCCATCCTCGATGCAGTTGGTCGTTTTTGAAAGCGGACGAAGCAGTTGCGAAACAGGCAATGTTCGAAGAGCAGCGAAAAACATCGAGTAATCGGGATGATCATTAAACCCACCACGAGCTCGTGCACAACTACAGATGTTCTCAACATGATCTTGAGCTCAACGTCGTCAAGATAGGCGAGGGATTAGATTCGTTGAAACCTGATCGCAAGAAAGGCATTTTATAGACTGAAGGCTAATCAGCCAACCAGTTTTACACGTATTCACGAAGGTCACTCTTCCTTCAGTTACTCCGGTAGTTATTAAAAATATCCATGATAATGGCATGCCAGACTTAGGATCATCTTTCTCCACCGGGCATTGTCACGAACTGATTTAATTTGAAGCGCGCTCCTTTAATCAACTATGCAGGCCTAAAATCGGCGTTTGCATTTCGATCAATATGTTTTCAATGAATTTTGAGTCTGATAGTAGCAGAATGCTATTCGTCGAGAAAACTATGTATGTGCCTGATCAAACTTGCACAAAATATCATTTCGTCCCCATCAATATGACAACAAACTCAAACATGCTACTCAGTATTTGCAAACCACTCCATTCTCACTCTTGTTAAACACTTCGGTGAAGACCTTATCGACACCAACAAAGGGACAAGAGAAGCAATAGGTTGGATATCCACAACCGATTAGTGATTATGAACTTTTCAACAATAGTCCCTTTCACGTACAGAGATTCATTATTCATCAGGTGTTTCAATATTTACTGTTCAAAAGAAATTGTCTGAATAGGTAAATAGTAATTTGAATCGGATCAATCAAATTATTTACTCACTAATATTCATATACCTGACACTACATTGACATAGTGTACAATAAATGTGACTTTTACAAGTGCCAGCAATGTGTAAATATATTTTTTATTTCGTTCAAAGGAATAATTGAGATGGGCTACTAAATATAAATCAATTTTTTTCTGAAATTGGATGAAATGTAGCTGCTAAAATATTTTAATTGAATTGGTCGAGTTTGGTGTCATGAAAATCGCAATTTTGCAGGCATTGAGAATTTATTAGTCTTATCATGATCTGATAACTGTGTGACTTTCAAACTCAAGTTTAGTTAATTTTCAATTACATCATCACTCCCTGAGAGCTTGCATGTCGCACCATTTGTGCGTGCGTGTCATTTTCTTTCCACGCTTCACTTCTTTAACATTGCAGTCCGAGACAGTGACTGTCTCTCTCTTACTATCTCTGCTTGCATACCGAGCAGAAGGCTGACGTCATCAACTAATAACGATAAGAACTTCCATCTGCTTGCTCGAAGGAGTGAAGCCAGCATAAGTCTGGTCTCCACTTTATGTGAAACGCACACACGAAGCTTACCCCCGCACGACGCATACAGACTTTCCTAACTTGATTTGGCAACAAAGCAATTCCTCGCTACCGTCTATCCGCTCACTCGAAGGATGACGTCAGCCGACCACAGATTTAGAGAGGAACAGTGGATGTACTGCTCACCCTAATTGACGCTGACGGCGTTGAAGCCCGCAGATCGGTGTTTTGTTTGATGACCATTTGGCAATAGACAGGAAGGAATGTGTCTCACAAATTGAACAATTTAGTGATTATGCCCATGTGTGTGACATACATGTGTGCTAGGTCCATTTTGAGATAAATTGATGTCGACATCATTCAACAACAATTCTGTAGGACTGATTAACAAGAATTTTGATTTAATGAAATGATAAGTCGTCACTTGTGCTCAACTTCATATCGCAAGAAGTTCATAAACTGACCTGTGACTTTTTCATGATGATTCCAAAGCAATAGTGACTTCTGTTGTGTTCCTCAGTCGTCACGGACGGTCATCTTCAGGTCGTATACTCTTGAAAAAAATCGTGTGTAAAAATCAATTTATATCTGAAAATGATGATCATGGCTGCTAGGGTGTAAAGGCCCGTTCAGACAGAGAACAGTTTGCGGTTTGCTGTTTGCGGTTTTTGTCCCCTCCATTATTGAAAAGAAACCGTATGTCGTTCAGACAGAGCACGGTTTTAGCGACGGCAAATACCTCTCGTCAACTTCAAAAGAGGTGTGTCTACTGTAGTGGGAGATTGAATATCACAGTACGTTTACCTCAGAAGCATATCAGTAGGGATTCCAATCCCTGGGATCCCGAAATCCCGGGACCGTCAATCCCGGGATTGAGAAATTAACAATATAGCTGTATTCTGTCTGAAGAAAGACAGATTGGCGAAGGTGAAACTACCAGAAATCCACACACGATGGTTATAGGCTCTTCACATTTCATTATAATCGTCAACGTTACGTTTTTAATAATCCATTGATGAGAGACTTTTGAATTAGGTCGAGAATTAAATTTGAGCTTGTTATTTCTCAAAGCCAACAATATTTTAGAGCATGACCAATTTGAAGATGAACATTGATGGCGAAGTAGGCCTACACAATACCGGGATAAGGAATCGAACTAATCCTCAGGATTGAGATCTTTAGGAGGCAAATTGCTCACCAGACTGCAGTATATATTTACATTATTATTCTCTGTTTAACTCAATCTCGGGATTAATTTGTTCAGGAAGAATAGTTCTATTTGACCATAGTTGTTATTCACAGCATTAGGTTAGCTTATACAGTAAAAAGGCATGTAAAAGGTTCTTCAATCGCGCAATCCCGAGCTTGGGATTTTGGAATATCTCAATGTGCTAGTTAAATGCATTGAAAGTCGTGAATCATGATTATCTTGATTGCCATTTTACTTTTAGCTACAAATGGTATACTTGTATTTTGTCAATATCGGTCATGGGTCAGAGCTTGTGATCCCGAATCCCGGGATCAAGAAAAGCCGGGAGTTTTAGGCAGGCTCTAATCCCGGGTCTTCACCCTATACCAATCCCAAATCTCGGGAAACTGTAGATTGAAAGTGCCATAATCATGAATTTGCAACTGTTTTCTGTAACTCTATTAGTAGCTGTAAGTCGTTTTCCATTTTAGTGCTTAAAGCGGAACAAATTTTAAGTCGATTGCGATATTGTATGTAAACCGACTTGCGGCAATTCCAACTTATGGCTATTCTCACATCCCGGTATCCCATATTATTAATATGCACATGTGATTTGTCATAGCACATTTACTGTTCAACTTAATCCCGGAATCATGTGATCGAGATTTTCCGGGACTGTGGAATCTCTAACCTGTACTTATGATTAGATAAACATAAAGTACGTAAGTATACAGTCACACATACAAGTATGCTGACACAACTGTAATATATGGGTTACAATATTATTGAATTAGTAATTCAAAGAAAGACATAGAAAAGTATTCGAAAATCTTTTCGGTTTCCACTAACGAAGCCTTAAAGCATCCATAAGCTACTACCAAGATAACAACTAAATTAATCAATCAATGATGGGATTTCGGGTTTGCGCAAACCCAAGGAATCGCGGGATTGCAGTCCTTGCCGCAATCCCATGCTATTTACATGCATCTGTGCTTTATAAGAGGATGTCTACGATTCTACTCAATCCCGGGATCAAGATTTTCCGGGATTTTGGAATCCCTATATATCAGATCTAATGAAAAGTTATGTATTCATAATGACGATATTGCGAGCATTCTGAAAATATAAAAATTTGTCAAAATTGCTGGATAAATACACCATTTTAATG
The DNA here is from genome assembly GCA_907163375.1 of Prostheceraeus crozeri. NCBI lineage: Eukaryota > Metazoa > Platyhelminthes > Polycladida > Euryleptidae > Prostheceraeus > Prostheceraeus crozeri. The sequence goes on along the minus strand of CAJQUW010015219.1, from coordinate 402,396 downwards.
AAAATGGACCGATTGTAGTCTTTCACTGTCTAGGTTAACCAATGAAATCATCTCAATTGCTATGTTACTTAAATCATTCTATTGTATCACTAATGATGAATTCCTCAGACAGCGAGGTGGATAATTTGCTGTACTCGTCACTAATTCTACGGAGATCAAAAAGAAAAATAATGTGGGTGCATAGCATTCTACGAAAAGCATTATGGATACTTCTATTCTTCCCTCCCCACACTTTTCTGTTGTTGACACCCGTAAGTGTTGCATCGTCAACGATCTTCTGTTGCTCCTACTTGATCTCACTAACGTGGAATAGCGTTGAGTGTGTAAAACTCCTCTTATCTGACTTGTAGAACATTCACAGCCTCAGAATTAGAAAACTGGGGCCGGTTGCACAAACAGCATAAAATCTTATTATCTTAAGTTAGAATAATTTCAGTTGCAGAACACGATATTATATCAGTTTATCTTAAAATCATTTTATCTCCGTTGCACCATACCGATCATATTTTATTCTAAGATAAAATGATTTATCTTTAGAGCAATCCTAAGTTAAGATTATACGATTTTAAGTTAGAATAAGTCTGTTGCACTAAAGATAAAATCAATTGATGTTATTTTATTTCCTCTTCTAACTTAATATCAATAAGGGGTACTTCTAAATACTTATCTCCGTCAATTTAACGCGACAATGGAGGCATAACTAATCTATCATGTATGATTATAATTTTATAAACATTGAATAGGCTATTAGAAAACTGTCATTAACTATGATTGTATCTATAGAGTGAAGAACTATAATTGTAGTAGCTTACTAATACCACATGTAAATAGTAGAACTATATGTATATTATTGAATCATAGTAAGCATGATTCTTCGTTGAGCCCATGCAACATGTATAATCCCATCATATATATTCACATCTTTACAGTCCCCACATGTAGGTTATCTAGGCCTACCCTTTAAGACAAAGAACAACATCCTTTCTAACAAAGAATTGTAATGCTATAAAATGAATTGTTTACCTGAGTGTTTAAGCTGCTGAACATACCAAGTATAATCACCACGTTCACACAAGCATTATCACTACAATCGGCGATAGGAATAATCACTCTCCGTAATTATATTATCTTCGATCTCCGCCGTTTCTTCTGTTGTTCCGGTACAAACTGGCAACCGGGCTGTCTTGCTCTGTAACAACATTTTCTTCATTTTCGCATTTTCTATCTTCAGATCCAACAGAATCAGTTCTTTTTCGTGCCTTTCTTCACTCTGACGAAATAGAAGCGACTCCAGCTCATTCTTCGGTTTCATGCGTTTGGGTTTTGGAGGGACATTTTCGTCATCATCATCACTATCGTTGCCATCCATTATAGATGAATCCATACGGGAGCCGACACCTTGAATCTTTGGATTGTCATTGCCAATTATGTCAAGCAATAAATGTGTCATGCGAGATATACCTGATTGGAGAAAAAAAATTTTAAAAAAAATTTAAAAAAAACATAAAAGATTGGATATACCTGAACCAGCATGGGCTTCAACCACTTAAGCACCATGAACCCCCTCCCCTGGATCCGTTACCGGCCACTTCTAGTGCTTGCTGCCGGCTCAGGCATGGTAATAGCCGCTTGACTCTAATTGTGCTGGTTCATCCGGGGTTAACTATTGCTATTAATTTGATATTGATTACTATTGCATGTTCATTCGATTTCGGTAGCAATCAGAATACAGTAAATTTTTGGCAGTAGCTATTGCACCGGCTATATCTCCAATACTAGAAATTAAGACCTAAGAGAAATAGAAGAATTAAGAATTAAGACGTTTAGAAATTAAGGATTAAGACTAGAAATTGTCTATGGTGCATGAAACAAAAAAATGGAGGCTTTGCTGTATTGAATGTTTTGGAGACACTTATGGCAGGAAAAAACGCTTGCATTGAAATCACTCAAAAATTTTGTAATACAAAGCAAGACAAATCAACGAGTCAAGACCCATTCTGACATGTTTCATGATGTACTTCGTGAATAGGAGTCTTTTTATGACTGAGAAACATTTACAGTAACCAGAGATATTGAAGAATATTATACGCCTCACCAAGAGTAATAGACAGAAAGATTCATCAATCAGAGAAATCATTTACAAAACTACACATGTCAATTATATACCAGTACATTTCATCATGCAAATACATTTGTCATGTGAAATCCTTGCATCATTAAATTGATATTTGAAGTATTTATCATGTTCACACATAAATATAATGAAACAAATCATCAAAAATATCTTCAACTAATAACTAGGCGCATTATTTCCTTCATTGATATTTATCACACGTGACTTCATGCTTGATGGGTGGGGGTGGGCGGTGAAGAGTGAATACAGAGCGCTTAGCGTGGCTTACGGGAGGCGGATTACATATTTATCACACAGCGATTACATCTTTATGGGATTCGAGGATGAACAGGATCTGTTTACTTGTGGGAATCGAAAAGGCAAAGATTGATGTACAGGATTTGTTTACATGTGAGGATCGCAAAAGCATACTGTATTTATTGATGGGATGAATTTAATGACAGGATCTGTTTACATGTGGTAAACGCAACAATTGAATGATGTCTAATTTATCTTTGTCACATATCTTTCAAGACATATCATTACCTATTCAGTATTTTGTCAGCCACTATGTGTGGGACCCCGCTCGTCTGGGTTTGAGTGTTCAGGTTAGGTGTCGAAACACAACTAGACGAGTACCTGCTGATGACTGACGGACTGCAGTATTATGTTTTATGTCCCTTAATCGGTAGCTGAAGTAGTGGTCGATGTATTGTAATTCAAATGAAGAAATGTGGAATTACATGAAGTACTATAGACGGATGAAGAAACTGGCGATAACAAATTCAAGTGAAGAAATAGTATGTATAGTGTGTATAGTTTCATTGCTTTCGGTGTAGTAGAGTGTCATTGTAGTTCTATTGTTTACCTCCATTATCCACTTTCCACTTATCCACTTAGTGTAGTGTCAGATATAGTTCACTTGTAATCAGTGTAGTAGCATCGTTGTATTTCCATATTTTACCTCCACTTTTCCAATTTTTATTCATCGGTTTCCTGTTGTTTTATAATATCCGTTTTTAATTTCCTTAACCTATGGTGACCATTGTCTTATTCTATTTCCACTATCAGCATCTGTAGTCGGTACAGTATATTAGACGTCTGTTTTGAACGTGTATACGGCAGTGTTTGGAATCTATGGTATTAGTATATTAACAGCAAGAATGAGTAGTATTACAAGTCTTAAGATTTCCATTTTTACCAGATATTGGGCCAAAGCTGATCAATTTTAATTCGTTGCCACGAGAAAGCTACATCGAGTTCTTTTAAGAACTGATTAATCCAATGGTTACAGCAGCATTGCCTTTGTACACTTGCGGATTGGAGAACGCCATCAGTCCTCCTTAGGACTACTTTAACTAATAATTTAAATTAGTAAGCATTATATTCTATTATAAATGGCTACTGGGATGACTTTCATCATCGTATGAGAATTGAGAAATACAAGTCCGACGTTTTGAATTCGCGCCACAATTTCGGGTTTGCGAGCATCTTTAATGACCACCTGAAATCAGCTGATGACCCTTCTAGCCTAATACAGTAAAACAATCTGATTTCTATGGTTATTCCCCTTTCCCATTCAGACCTTAATTGAAGACCGATTTGTGAAATGATAAAACAAGTCTGTTCATATATAAAAATGAATATTAAATAAAGAGATTAAAAAACACACCAAATGTCATCAAGGTAAGGAAATGGTATAAGTTTTTTCAAGTCCACTTGCACATGGATCCTGGTCTTCTTGGGCGCACAGGGACAGCGACGTGGTGTGTCAAGGTCGATGACCGAAAATTCGAGAGCGGTTGTGAGGTTCCGCTCGTTCGGCTCCATTCGCATGAAGACCCGTTTGGTGTGGTACTTTTTCGGCGCGTTCTTCACTTTGACAGTGACCCTTCCATAAAGTGGCGTTCGCATGGACTTCTTATTCATGTGACGCATCGTCTCGATTGATACGTCACTATCATCACTCGAGTAGTCGGGTAGTCGGGCGATGCAGGGACTTGGGTGAACACCACCGGCTCGTTTGGTGTTGTAGATCGCTCCATCGGAGATTGGGGAGGTGTATTGGTACGTTCCACTGGCGAAGTGGTGCAATCAGCAGTACCGTTCTCAACTGCAGCTTCCTGTTTGCGATCCATAATGACTTGTAGATTTAAAATAATTGTAACTTGTAAACGTGAGGATTAGAACCTTTGATAAGAATTGGTACAAACCTCGGACTTATATACTTTTTAAACAAAGGAAATCCTAACAGCCAATCAGAGAGGTGCCGAACTTCCCTAAAGAATATATAACTATATAAAGGATGTCATTGTTCCAAACTGTTAAGTACTTATCCTCAACGTTCCATAACAAGAAGCATGTCCTCAAAACCTCTATTCTATTTTCAAAATGACAGCCAAGTCATTATGGGAGGTCAGTTGGATATGACCGTGCATCTCTGTTGCGGCTGCAAAGTGGCCCTGTGGAAAACTTTAACTGTGACAGCACTTCAAAGGCGGAGTGGACTACCAGTGAAGTGTCCGGTACACGAGTGTGACCATGACTTTAGCAACAATCAGACATTTCATGAATGGTGTGATGACTTCCTAAAGATCATGGAGTCGCCTGAGGGATGTGATCTGTACCTATCATTTATTTTTAATGCTTAAATTAAACTTACATTGTAAATCTCTTGTCTTTTTTCATTTTAAACATAGTTTTGGAATTGGTTTTCTTATTGGGGAGCAACTAAATCATAACTGCACATTAAAGTTTCACATCTAAATAGTGCTACATTTAAAATAATTGTCACAATAGTCGCAATTGAGCAAACCCATTCAAAATCAAACAACGGACGTCTATCGGTACGTACCCAAGTACTCAGAACCAAGTCGCACAAGTTCGATCATAGACGTTCCGAAACGCAATGTACTCAACCCAGTCTACCAAACACATGTACCTATCCAGTAAGACAGAAGTCATACATGTTCCTATTCATAACACTGAATTATACATGTACCTATCCATGTTCCTATTCATAACACTGAATTATACATGTACCTATCCATGTACCTATTGATAACACTGAATTATACATGTACCTATCCCTCGCAAGTAGGGCACAGTTTTCACTACTCATACGATACAAGCATCTGCAGGTAGACCTAACACCAGGATGGAATCTTCATATTGCATCTTCTGTCTAAAAGCACACCAATTCAGCCAGTTTTGTCGTCTAACTGTTGGCCATGTCATCTTCGAAATCAACTGCTTCAATATAGCGGGAATTCGTCACGCCGGCTGTCTCATTTTGGCCTACTCCTCACAAGTGACGTTCATCTGAGAACAGTTTCGTTGGAAGAAACGTCAATATAGTGCAGTTTCATTCATCAGACCAACAGCTGATCATCATGCAGTGCTAGCAAAGCTCACACATCAATAAATATTCTAAGGGAGCGCGGATTGTAGAGAGAACTTGACGGATTCCGTAACAGGGTCCAGGCAGGTGAAGCACTTTTAGGTCGTAGCATTAAAACAAATAATAATTGGCGGTTCAAACTTTACATGTGGCTTCACTGTGTCAATTCATGAAAAGTCACGGAAGAGCTTTGGGATAGGCTATATTCATTAACCTATTTACACTTCTACAGCTGATTGAATATTGAAAAGTCCTGAAAAACCTTGCAATGCAGGACAGCCGTTAAAGAATTGGGACTTGAGATGTTGGAACGATCTGGAGGTGCACGACGAGGTATTTTTAGTGTCGTGTTCAATTAGGACGGATGACCATAAAAAACACTGGGAACTGCATTATTTTTCAAAAGACGTTTTCGTCTGAAACTGACTTTCTCACCTTGCCTTCCCCGAGATACCAAGTTATCTTCATAATCGCTGTAAACGAAGTGAGCACTACATACGAATGAGACGTTTTTAACGGGAATGAATTTCTTTCTCTATATTTTACTCAGTCAAGTTTTGAGAAGATCGGGATTACTACACAGAAACAAATGAAATGATAATGTTGAAAATTTTATCGCTCGATTTTAGCAGCGAGGAACACAACATGACACATGTATCCTCTGAATAATATCAGTCAAAAACAAAATTATAAGTTATATTATTTACTTCAAATGCGAAAACTCCTACAAGTTGTCAAAACATGTCAATCAAGAATTTAGTACTTCAATGATAAAAGAAAGATGTGGGCGTCAAATTTTGATCTCCTCAAATATCGATTCAACCTGTGGCATGCCTAAGGTACCGCACATTTGTTAATTTAGCAATTGAACACAATATTGCATGATGTAATTCGAGCAAAACATTGTAATTTACTGGTCTTTCATGCTTTGCTGCTGGCTAACTCCAATTTCTTGCCCAAGTATTTTCAGCGGCCGTCGATGTAAACAAAAAATCGCGGCTTCAGTGCAAGTAACGGTGAATGAATGAAAGCGGGAAGTCTCTCCCTAATCTAGTTCTGTGGTTGTCGTACGCTGTGGTCATTTCTCTCCTTCTCGTGGAATAATGGAGGTTATTCTAACCGCAGAATTAGATTCTGTGATTCTAACCTATTCCTAGCGTTGTTCTTTTTAGGCTTGCAATATAATTTCCGCGTTGTCTGATGTATGATTCAGATTCTTTGAAGTATATATTAAAGCAACATGAATGATGTTTACTTTTGTTCACTTCCGTCATGTTTAAATTTCGTGTTTATATGTTTAACTGCTGTGCAGATCACACAAGCCGTTTAATAAATAATTTCATAAAAAAAGTTGAACCATTTTCATATGTAGTTTTCGCGTTGAATTTAATTTCTTAAGTGGTCAGTTGTGGCCAGTAGGCTTTCCGAAAGATAATTGAGAGTTTTCTTTGTTGCAGGATTTTAGCATGATGACGATCGAATTTTTCCATGAGAACTGTCAAACAGTGTGAGCTATCATTCAGCTTCATCATGATGTTAAGATTTGTTGAATGTACAAAAAGATACAGTGCTAATAACATTTACCAAAAAAAGTTATGTCTTCTACTAGATTTGTTATTATTCGTTCTGTCACGGATGTTTAGATAGCAGTATTTTAAAAATTCACATGCTTTCCGCATCATATTTTGCCACAGCTATGCCTTATCTAGTAAGAATTTATTTCGGACTTCCTGCAGGCAATGTTGTGAAACATAACATTCTTATCGCCGTGGTTTTTAGTTAAGCAATTTAATTTCCGTGGGATCTGATGTATGCCTATTAGATTCTTTGAAGTAATTATTAAAGCAGTCTGAATGATATTTACCTTTGTTCACTTCGTCATATTCAAATGGCATGTATATATGTTTAAGTGTTATGTAGATCATACATTTACTTTATGTTGCACACTGATGTCAATATGCGAACTTCACAAGACGATCAATGACCTACAACCTTCGGATGTAACTTAATCCTTTAATTGTAATGTTTTAGAAACTCAATTAAGACTGGTTGAGGGGCGCAAAGTCTCAAATTTCAGCGCCAACTTTTAGGCTACCTTCTATAGGCTAGGTCTAGAGATTTCGACTTATCGGCATTGAGGTGCACTTCTACGCGTAGAAGTAGTGAAGAAAGAAATTGTTGCGATATGATGCTTTCCCCATCATATTTTGTCACAGTGGTGGAAGAGAGTGAGATCGGCTGACACCAATCTTTTCTGGATTGGTGATAGGAAAAGCAGAGGGTTCCTTAAAACGCAGAGTGAAAGAGAACCGAAATGCCACCCACCGGTCAATCATATTCTCGCTAAGTAGCTCTCAAAGTGTAGAATCCGCTTTTCTAGTAAAATATTAAGTGGCCGAATATCTCTCTTCTAAAAGGCATCAAAATGCCCCATTCTTTAGTTTAGGAGTTTGGGAAATTGTTGTTGAAATTTAAAGTTGATATTCTTGATTTATCATCAAAAGTAGGTCTAATCGCCATCCACTGTGCTGAGAAAATTCGCTGAAATGCTAGGTCTACTCAACAAAAGTTATGTCTCCTATCAGTATTATTAGGTCGAATGACGAAATTCTATATTAGTATAAAAGTTACGCCATTTAATGGATAGCTAGGCTCTACCTTGATTCTTGAAATTATAGTTTAGTCGAAGTTATAGTTATTTTGTCGAAATTTAAATAACTTTTTAATTGCAAATCTCGAATTTACCCGGGTATGACTGCGACTTTAAATAGGGAGTTGTGTCGATGTTGACATATGTGAACTAGGGATTCTGATGATTCCTGATATTGGATGAAATCCTATTCAGGTCTATTCTATTTTTCAACTGAATTTGGAACTCAATATTTAATCTTATAAAGCAACTACTATATACTATGTCGTTGAATCGAAATCGCGGTCTAGGCGATCCTAGGCATCTTGGGAGATGTAGCAAAAGTAGACTACCCGTGTTCTATTTCATTTCAACTGCCCAGGTCTCTTCTATAAGAATCATTTTTCAATTTGCTTTACAAAGTTCGTGCTAATCAGTGTCAATGACATCTGCTAGAACATTGGTTTTAGGCTCTAAAATTGCACAATTATAAAGATTCTTAACTATAATGCTTATTAGATTGAAGAGCTTTGCCGTTTCCATAAAATATGACCAGTGCGGGAACTTAATAGACACGTAAATATTTTAATTAACGGTAACGAGGAAATATTCGGTCGCTGAAACTATCTAATTAAGCCTAATTTATTCTAGGTCCGTCGTCTCTCCGTTATCGGTGGAAGGAATGAATCTGAATTGGTGAAAAGAATATTCGACACGCTGTTATCGCACAACGTACAGTTGCAGTGCAACTTAGATGGGAGGAGCGGATCCAAAGGATTTAAGTTTGGGTTGAAAGGCCCATTCTTACAGCTATTTTTCGGTAAGCTAAGATGTCAAGACTAAAAAACAATCCCTGAATTAATGTCTGCTTCGTTGCATGTTAACATGATTAGATGCACATTGCTAGTGGTTATTTGATTTCTGAAGTCTTCAGTTATGATGCTTTGTGATGTTCCATCCCAAAATTTTAATTTTCGTTTATCTAGTTCATTCAGTTTTCGTTATTGTATTCGGTTTTGCGTATTTTTAATACGTATTTCATTATTGTTTGATAATGGAAAAAGACTGTGGAAGCATTATTGGAAAATTAACGTCATTTATTTGATTCGCATTTAGCAGTTTTAATTGTGCAAATAATGCTTCTCAGTTACTTGCATAATATTTTCAATAAGTTTGTAGCCAGAGTAGAAATGATTGTATATGTATAAATAGTAAACATAGCATGATTATTGTACCGTTCTACGAAATATATCACCTTCTCAAAAGCAGTTTCACTCGGTCAAAAGAAATTAATATAAAATGAATTGAAGTAATTTTTCAGCCAAATTCATTGAAGCCGTCAAAGCATATTTGCAAGAAATCCCTGTCACAAAAAGGTTTTGTTGCGCCGGAATTGAGCCTCCCTTTCGAGGTGCTGTCCCGCAAGTATGTTTCTTTTGTCCCAGTAATGATGCCAGCTGGTCCAGTAACGGATGCAATCTCTCACATCTTAAGATACATAAATTCGTCTAGTCTAAACGTGGAATTTCTTTGAAAATGAGGGTCTTTCAATATTCAATTGTTGGAGGGACTCCATTATTATGATGGTAGACCTAATAGCAAAAAAGCAATTTGTATCTAGACGGGCGCTTTTCCACGAGGCATGATTATGGTGGTCGATGACCATCTAAAAGCTATCAGGCTCATGGGGTCACTCCAACAACTAAACGTGGAAGTTGTAATCACATTGAAATTCTATCTATGTATACAGTGCTTTCATTCTTTACATATGCGCAATAGTTTACCTGCATAAATTTACTCGGCCTGCGTAAAAAATGCAAATTTGCCGCGTATGACCATTGAGAGGCAGTTTTTGAGATATATTGTACAATGCTTTAATCGCGTTGTTCTAATAACAGTAGGGACTGTAGGAGTGGTTGTGAGTATACAATAATGTATTTGTTTCTTTTATGCAATTGGTTTCAAATTTGCCATTTTTATGAAAATTATCATATCTAGAAAATTAATTGAGCTATTTATCGGTTCTTTTTTATGGTAAGATGAAGTGATGAATCAACAGCATTAAACCGTTTTAAAAAAAGTGTGGGTTTCGGTTGCAGACCGAAAAGACAATTAAAATGTCATCAATGTACTTTATGTAAAAAACCGACATTGCTTCCTATAATGTCTAATGAGAATTCAACTACAGGAGGTTCAATGGAGGATCCCATGCTCATTCCTTCTTTTTGCGGGTAGGCCCTAGTTTTCATAGTGAAACAGGTCTATTATCTGCTTCGATAAACAAACACGTGAAAGGTCGACTCCCTTCTAAAATCGTTTCATATTGATATCCCGACAAAGGCAATTTTAAAGTACTCATTTATTGAAAATTTTGTTTATGAAAATACGATATTCATATAGCGCACAATACAAAAGTTTCAAGGTGCTCAATGTACGCTCTCATGCGCACTCCTTACTTACTTCCCCGTTTTTCGTCCTTGTCCACGCTGAACGGGGGTCAGTTTGCGCAGTCCATACACAAAAAATGTTCAACCATTCTACATGAAGTCATTTCGTCATTCGCATTATTTTATGAATAATTGTAACAAATCACAACCACCTTCCTTGCATTGATTTTTCTTTCCTTTAAGTCCTGCATATATTGCATCATTGTTATTGATCGTTGTCACGGTCACTGATGATGACATCTTGTCTACTGAAACATGTCTGCGAATACATTATCTCCGATGAATTTTAATCAACTGGGATCGTCATATCCACCGGATGTTGTAAACTTTTATCTTGAAATATAAAGACGACACCATTTCAGTGACATAGCAGCTATGTAGGTGTAAAATGGTGCCATTTCCGTTACAGATTCTGTGAAGAAACAGCAGTTTCCAACGATAACTTCCAAGAATTTTGAGGAGATCTCCAGCAGGTATCTGCGTGGTACAAGAGACCGCAAAGGTGGGCGGCAACAACGAGAGTTTAGATGAAGGAGGCGGAGGCCCAAGCGCAGTTAAGTCACAGTGATTTATCTGACTCGGACTAAGTGGACTCGGACTATTGAGTGGTCTTCTCTGACTTTCACTTTCATAGATGCGCTACGCGCGCCAGTAGCTTTTTTTTATAGTTTCATTGATCACATCGCCTGATGAACCGTTGAATTTCAAGTTTTTATTCAACTTATTTTTATGAAGATGTTCATTGAGGCTATGAAGCTTTATGACAAATTTCATCGGAGATTAGTTCTTTATGCTTCCTGTTTAGATTATATTCCGGGTATTATCACCTCTGTACCCATGACTCAGAAAATGAAGAAATTCATCTTCATTAATCATTTTCTTTTTAGTTGAAATTAATGAATTTTTAAATCTTTCTGGGCACAAAAATTAATAAATTATGTCAAGATATATTTCGCCGATCTGACTTTATCAATTGAAATAGAAAGAAATCATATGAAAAAATTCAGGAAATCAAATGCCAAATCATTTGAAATCTCTACAAAATTACAAACTGTCAATATCGATATCGAACAAATATACACATATACCACAGCTCATTGATTGTCGTAGTTCTGTCAGTACAACAAGAATCAATGAACTTTGGTATATGTGTATATTTGGTAGATGTCGACATTGACATTGATGGTTTGTAATTTTGTACAGAGATTTCAAATGATTTAGCATTTGACTTCAAAAATTTTACTTAGGACTTCTTTCTATCTCAATTAATGAGACCAGATCGACGAAATATATTTTGTCATAATTTATTGATTTTTGTGCGTAGAAAGACTGAAGAATAATGATATTTCATTGATTTCAACTATAAAGGAAAATGATATCAGAATCTTTCTTTACCAGATCAATAAAAATTGCCAAGAATTACTAATATTATAATTATTATCTGCCTTTCAGATTTTTCCAGGTTGCTTGATAATCATGATTCGTATCCAGATTAATTATCTTTCCTGTAATTGCAGGTGAGACATAGTCGTGAATTTACTATCATTACCGCGTAGCTGTTATTATTTTACAATCTTAAACTGCAGCTTCTGTAAAAAAAAGTCACGTCAATTTCATTTTGTCTTGTAATAAGTGGGAAATGTATTACTTAAAACTGTTGCTAAGACATTGCTTAAATGGCATTGATAATATGCTCGAACTTAATTTCAATTTCATATCAAGTCTCTAGCTCATTCAAAATTCAACGGTTCATCCGTAATTTTTTTACTCCCTACCACGCTTCAGTATTCTTTACCGGACAGTAATTCTAAGACTTGTTAAAATGAAATTTCTTAAATAGATGGCTTTTAGTAGATGACGCCACTTCGAGAGGAGATTGAACACTCTTCACAACATTCGTTCTATTGTAAAGGTTTTTTATTCAAGTCTAATCAATCCTTTTCTGTTAGACATCATACGATATAGTTAGATGCAGTACTTAATGGAAATATTGAATAGCTCTCTTCTAACTACTTTTACAAATAAAAATAACAACTGTAGCTGAGCAAGACTGTAGTAGCTAAACATTAAAATGCTTACTAGTTGTCCGTCATATCCTATAGAAATGAATCGCTGTTTTTGGGTGCAGTTAGTTAGTTCTTAGTAGCATTTTGAAATTCTCTGTCTGCTAGAGGTAGGATTTTTCAGATGGAGGATTGCCTTTGTAGAGCTAATTGATACTTTTCTGCAAAAGCCTCCGAGTTTCTCCGATGCAGCACTGATGGCAGTGTCAATTTATTTATGCTAATGCAAGAAAGGATGGCCAACTGCAGTCATGCTCATAGCTATTTCTTTCATTTTTAAGTGATTATGTTGGTTGTTGGAAAACTAGGTCATCAGATATTTCTAATAAGTGCTGTATATACACATAAATAATTTATTCTAGAATCTCTGTGTTTGATGTCTAAATAAAATTCAGCGTGTTCATTTTGACAAGTCTCATATCATGTAATTCTGTATCAAATTTTAATACTTGTGTGATTATGCGATTGTTTCAGTCCCCTTTTTATGATGAGAACATACACATTTGAACTTCAGAATTGTATTTTGTCTCCTAAACAGCACAGCTATCCGCTTCGTAAGTTTAACCGATTAAATCAGGAAGGGAGTTTTGAATTGCAGTCAGCTTGATTATCCCATGAAGTGCGACACAGGTGCGTCAATCTTGCGATTTTCTTTTCTGCAGTTCCATTCCCGATTATCTATCTTAGCCACAGCAACAATGCCGTAACACTAGTTATGGCGATACGTATAATAGCTACGCTATTGATGTACACATCCCACGCCATATTTTGAGCCAGAGAAACGGGGATGTGTACGCTAGTAGCGCAGCTATTAATAATGTATCGCCATAACTAGTGTCACGGCATTGTTGCTGTGGCCCAGATAGATAATCGGGAATGGAACAAATGCGGTATTGCAGAAAAGCAAATCGCAAGATTGACGCACCGGTGTCGGCACTTCATGGGTAGCACCTCATTTCGGCGTCGGCTCGGTGTGGAGCCGCTGCGTGCACGTTAAATGCATGCGCGCTGACGATGGGTATTTTGTGGCAACATTGGGCAACTTTTGCTGGGCCAACGTCGTTTACACGCCGGTGCATATGGGCTTACGTGGGACTAACTAGTCTAAAACGGCCATTTCCTGATGTTGGCCGGCACCTGCTACCATTCGGGTAGCCCACGGGGCCATTGGGCAAAACGGTATCTTCCCATGTTGGGGCCGACTGGGCTGTGCTACTTGGGTTGGACTCGTTTATAATGAAGTTTCGGTTAAATGGTAATGGAGTCGTGAAGCATTCAAAATCTGCAGTTTCCGAGTTGAAATGAGAATACCGAGAAAGGAAATCAGCATGTGGGATCATCTTGCCAGGTTGATGTCGTATTGTGTAATCATAAGCCGATAACTCGATGGCCCATCGCTGTAACATGTTTGATGTAGTCTTGGATGCTGAGTTGGATGGCGAAAAGATATACTCTAGGGCTTTGTGATCTGCAACAATTTCGAATTTGGTTCCAAAAAGAAATTTGTGAAGTCGCTGTAATGCCCATTTAATTGCTAGCGCTTCCTTCTGGGTTTGTGAGTAGCCCTTTTCAGTGTTGCTCAATCTTCTTGAGATGCAGATAATTGGCAAGTTATTCTGCTCCAATACAGCACCAAGTCCGACTTCTGACGCATCGACGATGACTCTTGAAGGAATGCCCGGTTGGTAGCTTTGCAATTTGGTACCGTTGACAACTTGGTTGATGAGACTACTGAAGCAATTGTCGTGAATTTGAGTCCATCTGAATGAATTGGGAATTTGGGAGGACAATTGGAATAGAGGTTCTGCTTTCTTAGCGAAATGTGGCACAAATTTACTGTAATACTGCATAAAACCAAGAAAACTTCAGTGTTCCTTCAGGTTAGAAGGTCTTGGGGCATTCTGGACAGCAACTACACGTTCAACATCTGGTGAGATTCCATCGCCTTTAATGACATATCCCAGGTAATGAACTTGGTTGACTCCAAAAATTGACTTTTTCGAATTGATCTTGACGTTGTAGTCGGACAGGTGTTCTAGCAACTTCAGCAATCTTTGATCGTGGTCTTCTTTTGTCCTGCCGCACACCAAAAGATCGTCTTGGTAGGACTTAACACCTTTCAGATCTTTTATGATTGCATCCATCGTCTGTTGGAATATCCCAGGCGAGATATTCAGCCCAAAGGGGAGGAAGTTGTATTGGAAAAGGCCCCAAATCGTATTTATCGTAGTAATCTCCTTTGATTCGTCATTGAGGGGAATCTGCAGGAATGCATTTGTCAAATCTACCTTTGAAAAAAAAGAACAGCCTTGAATGTCAGTAAACATTTCCTCCATACCGGGAGTAGTGAAAGAGGTAAGCTTGAGAGATTGGTTTGCTGTGACACTGAAGTCTCCACAGATTCGAAAGGAGCCGTTTGGTTTTCGAACAACCACGATGGGTGTGGCCCAAGAACTAGATTTGACTGGAGTAAGAATACCATCCTTTACAAGTTTCTCGATCTCCTGTCGAACTCCATCACGAATACCAAACGCCAATGGACGTGCTTTGCAAAATTTCGATTGCCCTGAGCACTCCAAATCCACCGGATCGATCTGTATGCCGCCTTGCGAATTACTGCAGCGATGAATCGCGGTACGAATGTCTTGTGGAAGACTCGTGTTGAAAACTGGATAGTGGGGTATCTGAGCTGAATTTTCATCATTTATGGAATTTGAGGAATTCAGTGCGGGTAACCTTGGCGGAGGAATTGAACGTATTGGACTTTGAACTCGCATGACCTGCCGTGTAGGTTGAACTGAACCCTGAGGCGAATTGGGAAGTATAGGATTGGGACTTTGCATCGAAGGATTGTGTGAAATTGAATTCGGAACGAGAGGTTGGGAAGTACTTGTATTTGAGAAATAACTTTTCCTTGACCCTTTGCCTGTGAGCTCGATCAGTGCGTTTACGTCATATTTCAGGATACGAAGACCAGTAAGACCAATAATTGGAGGGATATCTGACGTGATAGCAAACTGAAGTTCAAAGCTCTGGTTGTCCTTGTAAACCGTAACAGTGGTTTCACCTAGCAGCTGGAGAGCATCGCGGGTAACTCCACGGATTCCACTAGGAGTGCAGTTTATCTGACTACGCGAATACTTCAGGCTATCAAACATGCTTAGTGACATGAAACTCACTGGTGACCCACTGTCCAAAATAAATTCTCGAGTGACACCCGTCGCGAAGGTCACATCTTGCATTATGTGCTCGTCTTCTCCAACTAGAACTCCAAGAGCGTGGAAGTACTTAACCAAATCGTCTCGATCTACACCCGAAGTAGAAGTCTCAAAATCGTCTGGATCGTCACATGAGGTAACGTGTGTTCGAAATGTGCTTGATTGTTTGCAAACTTTTTGAATATGACCTTGTCTCTGGCACAGACGACAAATAGCGTTTCTGAATTTACAACTTGACCGGAGGTGCATTCCACCACATGAGAAGCAGGAACCTAAGCTTGAATTGTTTGACGTAGGCCTACTTGAATACTTTGCAACTTGACCGCCATTTTGACTTGAAAAGTTAGGGAGGAAATTGTGACCCTGTTTTTTACTTGCGACTGAACCTGGCCTTGAAATCGGTTTTGGGTTTGAGGTTTTGGAAAACTAGACCTGCTATTACTTTGATCTTGCGAAAAATTTCCTTGACTTTTCCTACCGTAATTCCGAGCTTTAGACCTATGAAAAAGGACAGTCTGAGGCTTGTTTTCATTCAAGACTGATGAAATGTCGTCGCATTCTTCTAGAATAGCTTTGGCCTCCTTAAATTGTAAACCCTTGATTGCAAGGAGTTTCTTCTGAACGGCGGGATAATTAATGCCGGCAATAATTCTGTCGCGCAATGCAACATGTAACTGGTCTCCGAAATTACACTTAGCAGATTGCTGCTGGAGACGCAACAAAAAATCTCTCAATTTCTCATGAGAGCGACGGGTCAGATTATGAAATTCTGCTCGCTCTGTTGCCTCAAAGTTCACGGGCGTTAAATGATTTGACAGAGTTTTGTGCAATACTTCAGTTGTTAAAGTTTCAACATCATGTGTGTAGCATAAATCTACCAGTAAATCATACGCATCCTTGCCGATGCTGGTCAGATAGTAAATTATTCTATTGTCATCATTGATATCTTTGTTCATCTTGCAAATTAGATTAAACCTTTTGTGCCAATTTGTAATGCCATGGACTTGCTTGAGGTCTAGTGGTTCGATAACTTGACTTGAACTTGCCATTTTCGCTTAGCTCGCTGACGCCAATTGTAATAGTAGTAGAATTTAGTCCCGCAAATAATTAAAAGCTCAGGCAAGTTCTCAAATTTTCTAATTGTTTTCAATAACTTACCGAAATGTTACATAACAAGGAAGTAAGTAAGTTAGTCACAAGCGCACTAGACGAATCGATGATTTGAGTGATTCGAAGTTGGCGCACAAAACGTCATGCTGAGTCAGGAGTCTCTGATTGGCTGATGCCGACCTTGAACCAAGAGTTCATCAATTAATAATTCTATCATAGAAACAATATTGAAAACTTGGACATTTAAATGGAACATAGACATCAGAAAACTGTGACACACATTATTTTGGATTTTTTAATGGAAGCATTCTACAACAGAGGAAATATAGAATAGAATCTATTGTGAGATAAAACCTTTGTAGCGGCTCTCGTATTAATGTTGAAACTGTCGTCTTGTGGTTTCACGCTAGGTATGTTTAAGCCTATACAGGCAGATGACAATTGCTTACTTACCGACAGCGTCGGAGTAGGTCCCAGGGATTGATCCTCGGCTTCGTCGACCCAACGAACGTGAGGCTTGCGCGGCGACGTCGTGTGGCTATCACGAGAAGACTGAGGCGACTGAGTCGTGATTCTAGCAGGTGAACGAACTGGTGACTCTCTCGACTTGCGTCGAGGTGAAGGCTGCTCGGATTGCTCCGGTCGTAAAACCAACTGTTCCAGCTCGTCTGAAATGTTATCCCGAATAGATTAGTCACATTCATAATTAACTTGATGCTGCTGGTTGTTGTTCTCGCGAACCGCAACCAACACCCTCAAAACTAAGTTCTGCTCACCTAAACGTGGTTAAGCGGTACTAAGATCGTTTCCCGCCTCGAGCACAATGAAATAATAATTGAGGTATTAAAAGCAGAATAAAATTAGTCTACTTAAAGCTCTCACCTTACACTACCCTCTCCCCCGTGAAGAAGACCTCGCTCCGGCGAGCGGTGATAATTAAAGTCGGGGTAGTGGGCGGTCTCTTCCGCGCATGATGCGGTCGGCGTATCTGTTAATGGCGTGCCGCTCCTCTCCACTGTAGTGGGGGTTGCCCGTCTGGGTCCGGAAGGGCTTGAAATGGATGGGGTGGAACAGAGCAGCCCCGACATTATTAATTGAATGTAGGCGCTCTCGCTGCCGCGGTAGGTGCGCAAACTTGTCGGCCGGTGTGTCGACGAAGAAAACCGGAACACCGGCGTATCTTCGTTCCAGCTCGTTGGAAAGAGCCCTCAAACTCCTCCGGATATCCTCCAGTCTCCCCGTGCTCCTGTCGTTCACTCCTACCCCTACCATGATGGCGGATAGGGAATTGCGGTCGACAGTACACCTCCTTACCAGGTCCGCTGCTTGCGCCACTCGGAGACCCGGTCTCGCAATAGACAAGTACGGCCTAGCCGTAAACGGGGGTTGCGTGAAATTTGAATCACCGACTACGAGTATTTTTTTGTCTTGACGTTGGGCTGGCCTGGTGATAGACGTTGAGACAGTCCCAGCGTAAGTGCGTCGCTGGTCGTGGCCCGGTGACCGGGGGCGACGTAATTGCCGTTGCCTCTCCCTTTCCTGAATCCTCCGCTGTGCCGGGTGGGTGGAGGTCAACGTCTCTCTCGGGAGTTACCCCGGTTGATATTATCAGGACGTAGGGCCTGCAGGACGTTCCGGGTCACCTCTGTCGTTATCCGGGCGATGGCATCTTTCTCCAGGTCCTCTTGGTCATGGGATGACCTCCGGAGGATCGAGCGCGGGGGTGTTGCTGTGGTGGGTTGCTGCCGGGCAATGGGTTCAGCTGGGGTAGTCTCTCCCGACTTTTTGGTACGGGGTCTCCCAAGGGCCGAGAACTCCCGGTGCCACTCCGGCAATTTGGCATGCAGGTATGGGTGACGCTTGACCCATTCGGCCCACCTTTCTTCGGCAGCCTCCAGCTGCTGCGGTTGGAACATCCGCCGAGTACCTTGTCGGTTCCGGAAAAATTTTATAATAGCTTCGTATGCACAATCGGCAATTGTACGAAGCCATGCCTTCCCGCAAGGGTATGCCACCTTGAGGTGTGGGGGTAATGTATCACCTTTGAGACAGTGATCGACTACTGATCGCCTCCAGGATTCTTGCAAATCACTGGGTAAGTCTCCCTCCCCAAAATTTATTATTTCCGGCATCTCCTCATCGTCCGACTGGAAAGATAAAGTAGAAATACAGACGTCGGAATCGAAGTCCGAATCTGGATCGTCAATGTCGATTATTTCTCCGAAATCGGGATCGACCATCGGATTTTCATTTTCATGATTAATCTCTTCGTCGGAAGAAGTAAAGGAATCCTCGCTATCATCGCTATATAAATCATGCTCGTTAATAGTAACGGTGGGTAACGTATGGTCATTAATAGCGGTTAGGTCATCATTATTCTGATTTTGAGTCTCCGGTGTGAACATGCGAATGTCAGGAACCGGGTGAAAGTGTACCTTTCTAGTTTGTTTGTCAGTCAGATTAAGTCTGACGTTCTCAGGGCAGGGTTTAATTTCATTTACATGAACTACTATCGTCCTCCCCGGTCTAGAAGGGTTCCTTATTTCGACATTCAATCGACCTATTACTCGTATTACTAGATACGGTCCATCCCATGGTCTGGCAAGTTTTGCAGACTTACCCGGACCGGGAGTACGGTTCTTATACCACACTAGATCTCCGACTTTGTAGCCGGGTACTTTAGTAGCATGGCGATCGTATTGAGTCTTTTGGTGTTGCTGTGCTGGAATAAGATTCTTTCTCGCGCCATCGGCTGCGGTTTTTAGACTTTCCTGAATCCATTTTGCGTAATTCTCAGCATCAATATTAGCGTTCGAGACCGGGTCAAATAGAATATCCATCGGAAATCGTAATTCTCGGCCTATTGCAAGACGGGAAGGAGAATATCCTGTCGAATGATGAACATTTGACCTGTATACCCACATACAGTACGTAATCGTGTCATCCCAATTGCGCCTATCTTGAGTGGCGTGGGTCAGAAGTAGATTTTTCAGCGTACGGTTTAATCTCTCCACTGCTCCATTAGTAGAGGGCCTGTACGGGGATGACCGTATTTTCTTTATAGACAGTATTTTACAGAAGTGCTGAAATACGGCTGACTCGAATTCTTTCCCTTGATCGGATAGGATTTCTTTCGGAACGCCGTATCTGGAGACCCAGTGGTGTAAAACTGCATTGCCTACCAGCTTCGCAGTATGCTGTGGTAGAGGCACGGCCTCGGCCCATCGAGTGAAGGGATCTACATAACTAGGATGAACCGGTTTCCCTTCAGAGTGGTCGGTAGGGGTCCCATTATGTCCAGAGCAATACGATGGAAAGCCTCTGAGGATTCTATGGGCTGTAATGTTGCCACCGTTTTGGGGTTAGGGCCTAGGCATTGCCCGCAAACTCCGCAGGTATTAACCCATTCGATTACCTGTTCCTTCATCTTCGGCCACCAGAATCGGGATTTTATTTTCTGATATGTGCTCTCTTTGCCGTTGTGTCCACCAGTGGGGTTATCATGGTATTGGTGCATGGCCACATTTCTCCATTCGGGTGGAAGGACTAGACGCCAGCTGTTATCGTCGGGTTTTTTTATGTGCAACAACCCGTCGAGTAGAGTGAATGAATCGAAATTCTGGAGGTAGTCTTCCAGTTCTCGGTATCGCATTCCTGGGGGTGGTCGTCTTTTCTCGGCGATCCATTCACTAATCTCCGCTGTTGGCAGTTAGGCTCTCTGTGCTGCTAGAAGATCCCCTGAAGTGGATGGAAATGGCCACTGAATAGCAAGGATTTGTGGGCTGTTCGTGATTGGTTGGCACGACGGACATTCTCCATGTTGTTGGTGCGGTCGTCTCGACAGGGCGTCGGCATTTCTGTGAGACGGATTAGGACGGTATTCTATTGAGAATTGGTACTCTTGGAGTTTTTGAATCCATCTCGCGACTTGTCCGGTTGGTTCCTTGAATGACATAAGCCAGGTAAGGGCACTGTGGTCTGTTCTAAGGATGAATCTCTTACCAAGCAGGTAAGGTCGGAATTCGTGAACGAAATAGACCATGGCCAACATTTCTTTGCGAGTAACACAGTAGTTACGCTCTGGTTTTGTCATGCAGCGGCTACCGTACGCTACGACTCGCTCGAGACCATCGGGACATTTTTGGGACAGCACAGCTCCGATGGCTTTTTCAGAAGCGTCTGTGTCGAGGATAAAAGATCCTGCGTTCTCTGAGAAATCAGGTAATGTTAATATCGGAGCACTACTGAGCTTGAAGCGGAGTTCTTCGAAAGCGGTTTGGCATTCGGTTGTCCAAACAAATCTCACATTTTTACCAGTGAGGCGATGTAAGTGCCCAGCAATTTTCGCAAACCCTTGAATAAATCTGCGATAATAGCTGCAGAGTCCTATGAAACTCCTCAGCTCCTTTTGCGTTTTAGGAACGGGCCAGTTGATTATTCTCTCGATGGTAGAGGGGTCTGTGTGGACTCCCTTGCGAGAGACTACATGTCCAAGGTATTTAACTTTGGATTTGAACCACTGGCATTTCTTAGGATTCAGTTGCAAATTCGCTTCACGGAATCTCTGCAGGACAGCCTGCAGGTTTAGCAAATGATCCTTATATGTCCTCCCCATGACTATGGTGTCATCGAGGTAAACGAGGCAGGCTGACCATGTCAGACCGGCAAGTACATTGTTCATCAGACGCGCAAAAACAGCTGGACCATTCGTCACCCCCATAGGGAGGACGTTAAATTCATATAGGCCGCGGTGAGTGGAGAAAGCAGTTTTCTCTTTGGACTGCTCGTCCAGAGGTACCTGAAAATAACCAGACCTCCGCCACACCAGAGGTCTGAGGTAGACACGATGCTAGATGACCTCATCAATGATGATGTAATTCGACCCAGTTACAGTCCTTGGTCCGCTCCCATTCTGGTAGTGAAAAAGAAAGACGGATCTCTTCGTTGTTGCGTTGACTTCAGGAAGCTGAATGAGATAACTGTCAAAGACGCATATCCCATACCTCGTATAGACGAGAGTATCGACGCCTTAAGTGGATCACGTTATTTCACAGTCCTAGACTTGAAGTCTGGTTATTTTCAGGTACCTCTGGACGAGCAGTCCAAAGAGAAAACTGCTTTCTCCACCCACCGCGGCCTATATGAATTTAACGTCCTCCCTATGGGGGTGACGAATGGTCCAGCTGTTTTTGCGCGTCTGATGAATAATGTACTCGCCGGTCTGACATGGTCAGCCTGCCTCGTTTACCTCGATGACACCATAGTCATGGGGAGGACATTTAAGGATCATTTGCTAAACCTGCAGGCTGTCCTGCAGAGATTCCGTGAAGCGAATTTGCAACTGAATCCTAAGAAATGCCAGTGGTTCAAATCTAAGGTTAAATACCTTGGACATGTAGTCTCTCGCAAGGGAGTTCACACAGACCCCTCTACCATTGAGAGAATAATCAACTGGCCCGTTCCTAAAACGCAAAAGGAGCTGAGGAGTTTCATAGGACTCTGCAGTTATTATTGTAGATTTATTCAAGGGTTTGCGAAAACTGCTGGGCACTTACATCGCCTCACTGGTAAAAATGTAAGATTTGTTTGGACAACCGAATGCCAAACCGCTTTCGAAGAACTCCGCTTCAAGCTCAGTAGTGCCCCAATATTAACATTACCTGATTTCTCAGAGAACGCAGGATCTTTTATCCTCGACACAGACGCTTCTGAAAAAGCCATCGGAGCTGTGCTGTCCCAAAAATGTCCTGATGGTCTCGAGCGAGTAGTAGCGTATGGGAGTCGCTGCCTGACAAAGCCAGAGCGCAATTACTGCGTTACACGCAAGGAAATGCTAGCCATGGTCTACTTCGTTCACGAGTTCCGTCCTTATCTGTTAGGCAAGCATTTCATTCTGAGGACAGACCATAGCGCTCTCACCTGGCTTATGTCATTCAAAGAGCCTACTGGACAGGTGGCACGCTGGATACAAAAATTGCAAGAATATCGATTCTCAATTGAATACCGGTCCAACCCTAAGCACACAAATGCCGATGCTCTATCCAGGCGGCCACACAGGCGCCACGGAGAATGCCCCTCTTGCGAACCGAATGCTGCGCAAATTTCGTTAATCCAGTGGCCATTCTCATTGACTGCAGGGGACCTCCTACAAGAACAACAAGCATACCTGCCGACGGCAGAGATAAGTGCCTGGATCACGGAGAGAAGACAACCCCCATCAAACGCCACATATCGCATTCAGCAAGATTACATCAAGCACTTTGACTATTTCAAAATTTTTGAAGGGCTCTTACATATCAAAAAGCCTGACGACACCGACTGGCGTCTAGTCCTCCCACCAGAGTGGAGAAATATTGCTATTCACCAGTATCATGACAATCCACGGGAGGCCACAACGCTAAGGCCACTACGTACCAGAAAATTAAATCTCGGTTCTGGTGGCCAAAGATGAAAACGCAAATAAGCGAATGGGTTGACACCTGTGGAGTCTGTGGGCAATGCCGTGGTCCTAATCCAAAGACGGTAGCCCCACTACAACCCATTGAGTCAAGCGAGGCGTTCCACCGCATAGCGCTGGATATCGTCGGACCCCTTCCAACCACGCTGAAAGGAAATCGTTTCATCCTGGTTATGGTGGACATTTTCACCCGTTGGGCAGAGGCTGTGCCCTTACCACAGCACACTGCAAAACATGTGGGTAATGCAGTTCTCCACAGCTGGGTCACCAGATACGGTGTTCCGAAGGAAATTTTGTCTGACCAGGGCAAAGAATTCGAGTCGGCAGTATTCCAGCACTTCTGCAAGGTGCTAGCAATTAAAAAGATCCGTTCTTCACCATACAGACCCTCTACTAACGGGGCGGTAGAGAGATTAAACCGCACGCTGAAAAATTTGCTGCTCACTCATGCTGCGCAAGATAGACGCAACTGGGACGACACCATCCATTATTGTATGTGGGTCTACAGATCGAATGTCCATCACTCCACGGGGTATTCCCCCTCTCGCCTAGCCATAGGTAGGGAGTTAAGGTTCCCGATGGACATTCTCTTCGATTCGGTATCCAGCGCCAACATAGAAGCTGAGAATTATGCTACGTGGATACAGGAGAGTCTGAAAGCAGCTGCCGACGGGGCTCGCAAAAACCTTATCCTAGCTAAGCAGCACCAGAAGACCCAATATGATCACCACGCTACGAAAGTGCCCACCTATAAAGTCGGGAATCTAGTGTGGTACAGAAATAGGACTCCCGGACCTGGTAAGTCCGCAAAACTTTCAAGGCCATGGGATGGACCATACTTAGTGACACGAGTGCCAAGCCGGACCAACATAGAAATCCGCAACCCAGCGAGACCGGGAAGAACCCTTGTTGTGCATGTCAACGAAGTAAAGCCATGCCCTAGGAACGTCAGATTGAATTCAACATGACAAAAAGACAAGGAAGGTGCATTTCCAACCAGTTCCCGAGATCCGAACATTTACACCAGACTCCGCTCCCTACAATGTCGGACAGCCTAACACTGTTCCCCCTCCCTCAGTGGAGAGACCAACCGTCAACATCGACGAGCATTGCTTATACAGTGATGATGACAGCGAGTCTTCCTCAACGTCTGGAGACCCAATCGAGAATGAGGAAGTGATTTACCTAGACGAGCAAGACTTAGACCAGCCGTCGGATTCAGACGAGATAGGCTTAGGAGAAGTAATTGATATAAGCTCCGACCCTATCCTAGACTCGGACTTCGATTCCGACATCTGCATCTCTCACCTGTCATTCCAGTCAGACGAGGAGGAGGAGCAGTTAGTCGGAGCCATCAATTTTGGGGAGGGGAGGATCCCTCAGGATCTGCTGGAGTCCTGGAGGTACAGTGTGGTCAACCACTGCCTCCACGACACACGATTGCCCCCGCATCTCAAAGTCGCCTATCCAACCGGGAAGGGATGGATCAACTCGGTCGCCGAGGCCTCTTTTGCAAAGATCCTGACAAGTCTCCGCAGCCAATCAGAGACGTCCAGGCGGATCAAGGCCACCGAGGAGCGCTGGACCGGGTGGGTACGGTACCACCCCCAGCTACTGCCCAAGTTGCCGAGATGGCGTCAAACGCTTCTCCAGCTGCAACCCCGAGACCCGCAGCCAGCGATCGAACCACGCTCCATCTTGCGACCGCCACGGAGCGTGAGAGACGACCAGCCGTCGACCAACTCAAGCCTCGCGCAGGACACAATTGACCGGATGACATCCGAGATAACAAGAAAAGTCCTCCAAGTCCTCAGGCCCAACCGCGAGAATTCGCGAGACAGGGCAAGACCACCCAACCGCGGCAATTCGCGAGACAGGGTGAGGAATGGGATGCGGAAGGACATCCATCCTGCAATGAGGAGGATCCAAGCGCGGCGAATGGACGCGGAATCCAAGAAAGACTTAATACGGACGAGATCAAGATCTCCTGCAGCCCGTACCCGGCAACCGGTGGATGCAAGCCGAGACAGCCGCAAAATGACGCTGGTGGTTGGCGATTCTAACTTCACCCGCCTGCCTTTTACCGCTGCCCCATATCGCTCGATTGCGAGACCGGGCCTCCGAGCAGCGCAAGCTGCGGACACTGTACGCCAGTGCGATGTGCGCCGCAATGACGTTGCCGCAATCGTCGTGGGTGTAGGAGTAAATGACCGCTCGGCGAGAAGCATCGAGGAAGTCCGGGCCGGGTTCCGTTCCCTGAACGAGGAACTTCAGCGGAAGTTCTCCGGCATCCCGATGTTCTTCATCGACGCGCCCGCAGACAAATTTGGTCACGACCGGCGCATGAGAGATCGTCTTCACAGTATCAACAATGTAGGGGCATGTTTTTTTACCCCAATACATTTTAAGCCGTCCGTGGTGAACACGGGAGACCCGCACTACACTGCGGAGGAGCGCCACGCACTTGCGCGATACGCGGAGCGGATTCATCCGCCCACGTCTACCCCGTGTGTAGACTGGCACCGCTCGCAGGAGCGAGACCTTCTTCGTGGAAGAGGGGATAGTGTAAGGTAGGGGTCTTTAAGTGAACTAATTTTATTGACTTTTACTGCACTACTTTTTAATTGCCTGTACTTTGCGCGGGAATTGTTTTTACTACCTGCTAGCAATGTTCAGGTGAGCAGAGTTTTCTTGTTGTGATCTTGGTTGGGATTGCTTGTTCTAGCAATTCCGGTCAACATGGCAGAATGCAGTGATGATCTTATTGACGATGATGACATCTCTCTCTTCTAGCGGAGGAGATTGTTTCCCGTGCACAACAGCTGCTAATTAAACCGGAGCCACGAGACTCTGAGGCCGCTGTTTCTTCACCCCGACGACAGCCGGGAGAATTACCCCGAACCAAATCGGGAGACTCGCCTCGACGGAAGTCGAGCGTTAAGGAGATCGACCCACCGGCAAGCCCGTGGAGACACCCGCCTAGTATAGGCACCGCTTCACCTCGGCGACTGCGTGTACGCTGGGAGGACCAGGCCGACGACAACTCGCCCGGATCGACGCCCCCGTTAATGGTAAGTGCTATAAAGACTACAGTAGCTCCTAGCGTAGAACCACAAGCAAGTTACACTGTGGCGGTACTCGGCGCCCCGGAATTTTGATTGGAGCGTGGGGTCCGGTGTCTATCTGATGATATAATAGAGTTGTGCGACCCAATTTCTTACCTTTCTCTACAAATACGTCTTCATAGGAGCGTAACACTTGGGCGGCCTCCTCTTTCTCCTCCGTGTTGAGGTCTGTCTCGTCCAACTGTGTTATAGCTGCTTCTATATTTGTAGGTGAAGCTTCAAAACTTACTTGGTCTGTTTGATCCGCCGACTCTGCCAAAACCTCGATTGGTTCTACAGTTGCAATTTCGCAACCGGCAGGTAGTCGGACATCAGCATTAGTAATGTTCATTAGCTGAAGCCAGGTTTGGTTGTCTCTGGGCTCGCATACGGCATTTGCCAAGAGGACACCGTCTGGTAACTGATCTCGCTGAGCGGTGAGTAAGTTGAGGGAAGGAATGGGAAATTCTGCGCACTTCCCGAGACGATATGCGACACTCTTGGGAGGAATTACCGTATCTTGTACTAGATGCACACTCACCTGGTATGTTTCGACTCTCCTCAGGATCGGTGTGCTGACTGCTCTATTGAAAAGATAAAACGTGTTACTTACCCAGTCAGCGCATCCTCCATATAACATAATGAAATCCAGTCCGATAATTATGGGACTCCTGAGGCGTTCACAGACTATAAATGTCTGGTTGAAACATTCGCCCGCGACTTCTATGGGTATGTTAACTTCTGCAATAGGTTTGACTTTGGAACAGTCAGGCTGGTCAAACTTCGGCATCTCCTTGCGGGTGTACGAAACGCCTGTTTCTCGGCACGTTTCAACATCAATCACGCTACGATCTGCTCCGGAATCTAACATAGCGGTACGCGGTTTATGATTTAAAAGCAGTTGAATAACGTTACAGTTTGGGGTCTGGATTGTGACATCAGACGGTTTCTCACCGGCTGCGGAATCAGTCCGTCCGTCCGCGGAGTGTTCCAGCCTCAGTGGTTTAAATACCTATTTTCCCGAAATGGACAGTTCCTCATGAAATGTCCTTTCTCTCCACATTTGAAACATTTTACTTCTTCATTAGTTCTCTCCTCTCCAGAAAAAGAGCGTCTTGGAGGGGTAGGAGGTCGTAGTGCCCGTACAGGAGATGGGCTCCTCCGTACTTCAGGCAAATTTGGTGGAGTAGGCGGTCGGATAGGAGACAAGCTCCTGCGAACATCTGCGGATCGATAAGCTGGCATATTTTTCCGGAAGGATGACCCTGACAGTGGAAATGATCCTCCCGTAGGCCTACTTATTTCGACCATCGAGTCCGAATTGAGCAGACGATTCCGTTTTATCAAATCTGCTGCGTGATAGAGATGCTCAATCGAGAGGGGTGGGCTAAACGTGAAATGTCGAGAGAGCTCGACATTGCTAGTGCCGGCAAGCATTCTTTGAAGAATAGCCTCCTCCTGTTTCCAGGAAGGTTGAGCCGGAAAGGCAATCCTTACTAATCGCCGTAATTCTCCCTCAAAATCTTGCAAATCTTCAGAATTCCTTTGATACCTGGAATAAAAAAGTTCTTGCGCCCTCGACATATTAATCGGTATAACGTATTTCCTCTTCAGAGACTCGACAAGCATATCAAAACTGTTTAGCACCTCATCCGGTCGATGTTGCACGAACTCGAATGGTTTTGTTCCCAACTGGGAACAGAGTCTATGAATTCTCTCACTGTGGAGGATAGGTATCCAAATACATAGATACTCGGCGAAACCATATGTCAAAATCTTCACCAGATTCCCCCTGAAAAATTGGTACATTTTTCATGCTCAATTTTTCGTACTTACCTGTCCACTCTCTCGGTAGGCGGCTGTCTATCGGTGGCTTTGAGTGTTCCCGGTATTTCATCAGTAGACACTGCACAACTTGCTCAAAAGAACAGTGACCAAGACCCCCAGGAAAAAAATCACACAAACACTCAATAACGTTGTCTCCTAATTTTGCGGCAAAAATAGGGTAACGCTCGGCTTCTGGATAAGTATTCATAGCGGCACTTATCCGTTGATAGTAAATAGAAAAATTACCTCCGTCAAATACGGGAAATGCGTTGAGTGGAACACGCAACCATGTTGACGTGTCTCTAGCGTAAATCCCACCGCTGCCACCACTGAAACTGTCGTCTTGTGGTTTCACGCTAGGTATGTTTAAGCCTATACAGGCAGATGACAATTGCTTACTTACCGACAGCGTCGGAGTAGGTCCCAGGGATTGATCCTCGGCTTCGTCGACCCAACGAACGTGAGGCTTGCGCGGCGACGTCGTGTGGCTATCACGAGAAGACTGAGGCGACTGAGTCGTGATTCTAGCAGGTGAACGAACTGGTGACTCTCTCGACTTGCGTCGAGGTGAAGGCTGCTCGGATTGCTCCGGTCGTAAAACCAACTGTTCCAGCTCGTCTGAAATGTTATCACCGAATAGATTAGTCACATTCATAATAACTTGATGCTGCTGGTTGTTGTTCTCGCGAACCGCAACCAACACCCTCAAAACTAAGTTCTGCTCACCTAAACGTGGTTAAGCGGTACTAAGATTGTTTCCCGCCTCGAGCACAATGAAATAATAATTGAGGTATTAAAAGCAGAATAAAATTAGTCTACTTAAAGCTCTCACCTTACAATGTATTAAAAAATTAATAACTTATTTTTTATTAATTTTTATTATTAATTTATTAATAAAAAAAGTAAAAATTAAAAAAATTAATAAAAATTTCGCTAATTTAAAAATTGCGCTACTATTTGTTTACACAAATAGCATAGTAAAACAATTTTTCAGAATTAAAGCCACTTGTTAGCGACATTCGCTTGTGGCCATCAGCTGATAGTGTTTTAAATAGGCGCTGTCCGGTCTAGTCCTAATAATGTTATCCGATGTCTATGGTCGCGATGTTGTCCGTGCTTTCTTGACTGAAATTTCAACATTTAATTCAATTTTCACCCGCATGATTTTGTGATTCGGTTACTACATTCATGCTTTACTTCTAGAATCTGAAGAGTGATGTGGAACCATCTACATCTTTCAAAGTTGATTGAAATCATTGTCCTTGATTGTTATTTTGCTCCACCAGTGGCAGGCTGCTCATGATATGATCTCGCTTAAGAAGATTCTTTTGAGGTTCATTATGAAAGCAGTAGCAGGTCATCGAATTTCCAATTTAACAAACATTGCCTCTCCAAGGCTGTCATGACACGGACAATCTATGAAATAATGTCATTTCCTTCTGCTTTGCTATCAGTCAATTCCACTGTAATTTCTTCAAATTTTCTTCACATTTTGAAACAGTTCCGACTGTATCTCCCATGAGCTCATTTAATAAATAGGAAAGTGTATACCAAAGATATTTAACACTACTTGTTTATATGGATTGCTTGTTTACACATTGGGGCTTCAATAAATCGGAGTTACCACTCTACTTAACATATCTACTATGCAACATGGCAACAATCACATGTAACAATAGTGTAATGCGATGTCTATGACAATAGGTTTCCCCGATCAAAAATTAATGATTTTGCGGTAAGCTATCGAACGATCAGATTAGTCCACAGATGTAGAGACCTGGGTCATGCTTCATCGTACATTGCTTTTATGAAACAGGCCCCTGAAGAGAGTAGAAACATTATTTATTTGAACAATTACATCGTGAATTACATCATAATTCCATAATTATTTGTTTTAGTAGAATAACGTCCCAGTAATAATATCACCGCCAGTGTGATAATTTTTCGGTATATTTACATGAACTTCTGCTATGCAAATGCCTTGAAATGCCTTCAGGATGCCAATGTAGTGTGTATGGGTGTAAGAGTAGAGGATTCGACCGATGTGGTGGCGACACTGGAGAAAGAATAATGTTTCATAGGTTTCCTAAAGTTACTGACAGTGCCACCTTGGAGAGGTAAATTGTTTACAGGTCACTAGTCAGAACGTACCTTTAAATTGATAAATTCTCATGCCAAGTGACTCCTACATAGTTGTGGTTGAGCTAAGAATGGAACTAATTTAAACACTGATAAAGGGATAATAATGGCAGTCAAATTAGCGAACCACTAAAATGCATCCGTTTCCCTCATTGTTAAATAATCAGAATTGCGGTACGTTTCGTTTCCTTAATCGTTTCACAAGTCGAAAAGTTATTATATGACAAGCACTTGGCCCCTTTAATTATTTTGTACAGGAAATTTTAATGGCAGAGGTCCTTTCGGCCTGTCTCGTCAGTGCAAAACCCTGAATGAAGTGAAATTAAAATGATTTCGTCCTCTGTTGAGTACCGTTTTCTTTGTAACTGCGGGTCACTCTACTTTAATAGGACGATTATGCGCCATTCAGTCAGAGCATGTGAATACATGCAAAGTAGCATGTGGACGTCGCACTAACTCAACTGGTCTGCCACTACAGGTCACGTGCTTCTTTGTTCTTGTGATTGTGAGAATTTGCTGAAAATATATTCCATTGTGTGCAGATCACGTCATGATCGTTTGCTGCGAATTTCAGAAGCAATGCATGTCAAGCGTTACAACCTGGTCTGCAAGCAGATGGATCTATTGATTGACTTCTAGTCGTGGTACATTGCTTGTTCTTAATGCAGTGGTCGGATTTGGGCACGATTTTGTCCAAAGTGGGCACGCACACACGAAAAATGAGTGTGGGCACGAAAATCGGACTTCCTGAAGTTCGTGCCCATCTTTTTCCGAGAATCACCTGAATTTTCGAACACAATCTGTGTTAATAACTGTATCCATCATGCATTAATTTATTGTATGTATTAAAACAACTTAATTCGTTGCTGATTCTGGAGATCAATTTTTTTTTCAAAAAAATAAAACAAAATATTGCAGGTATACGCTATTCGATCGAGCTTTATTTTCTGCTCAGCGAAGTTCAGTGAACCACTTATAACTCAAACACATTGCTTCATTTACGTACAGCAGAAAACCAACCAGAAAAATGATAAATGCCTCGGGTAATTTGACGGTAAACTCTAACTAGAGCTAATTCGATGGTATAGCCTACTCTTCCTGTTTGGTAGCAGTATTTCATTATATAGTGCATACATGAAAGGAATTACCATAAGATTGATATTACAATTATTTATTTGTTCAGTCAACATATCAATTAAGGTTTCATCATTGATTTTTCTGGATAATTGATGCTTCCAATGAGTAGTAGGCCTTTATCGATAATCTGAAGCTCAATTAAATATCCCATCACTTTCAAATAGAAATTGTCAACACAATAATCCATGAATATAACTTATTTATGATTGCCACCGTGCGCCTAAATCCTCCCGCCATTTGAAGTCTAGTTCCATCCAGATTGAATAGACATAGGAGATGAGACCTATCTTCCTGATGCAGTTCTGCTCCCTAAGCTTCGTTCTTGTCGAAGAAGTCGTCCATCATAACGCGTTTCCCAATTTTTCTCGATAGTGGGCTACTGGCTCGAGCGCTCTCACTGAAATATTGTCACGTCTTTTGAAAGAGGACATCCAGTTCCAGCCAATTTAACTGTTATTTCCAGCCATAGTATTCGCAAAAACGAATCATATCAATTGTTTTCAATCCGAACCCTAAGCGAACCATATCCGTCGAATGCTTCATTAAATCCCACTCTTGGCTGTCGATTAGGGATCGTGGGTTACCAGGATTCGGATTGACAGAAGTTTTGACATGTCTTCTCAATGTAGTCTCGAGAATGCCGTGTTGCCTGGAGACATTACAGATTGATATTCGGTTGGCTGTTACTGCCTTCTTAGCAGCAGCAATGCGTGTTTACCGATCCATCGTCAGCCAAGTAATGAAAAAATGCTTGCTTTTCAATGAATCAGCTACGTGTTACTAGGTTCTAGGTTAGCTAAGGTGTATTTTGATCTAGTTTGATTTACATTGAATTTCTAACTTGCAACAAATGTTCAGCCAGTACACAGTTGTCTGTCGGCATTATATCACAAAATGTAGAGGAAATGTTGACTTTCCCACGATGTGTAAGCATCAACAGCGAATTTTTGTCACATCTATGGTTATCTATATAAAGAAAATCATGTAACATCACTTCCGTCGTAGAATTTTTGATCATTCTAACATGATTGACGTAGGCGTATATGTTACCTACACATTAGGTATCCATGCGTAAAGTGTAGAATATCGAATTTCTTTAAGAAAGAAATTTATTTGATCAAATTAAGTATCTCCTAAACAGAGGTGCCTCCGAATTAGCCGAGTTTACCCTACAAAGATGCACGGGTCTCATCATTTCATTTCGGCTCCTTGAACATCTCTTGCGATCAGCAGCAGGCGAACCCAAGACCAAAGGCATGCCCCACAAAGCTTATAAAAGGCTTGAAGTGTTAGAAGTCACCTTTAGTCATCGAATTCATTTATTCACTGGCTGCCGCAGTCATGCAGCAGGCCATGTAACACAGTTCAACAGCGGACAATAGAATCTGCACAATGACACTCTAACACTCTCCCCCTTCTAGAGTGAATTCAAATTTGAATTCTACACGTAAGCACAAATAATTATTTCATCAAGAAATGATGCGTAAATTTCGGACATTTACAACAGTTCCGTCATCTAATGTTGCTGTAACAGGAGAAGGTCTCTGAATAACTTGGTGACGACCAACAAAAAAAGGATCAAGAGACGATTTACAAGTAGAAGGATTCCGGACTGCAACGAAAGTACCGATATGTGGAGCTTTTACAGGCTTTTCATGTGTATGAACTTTCGAATCCGATAAGTCGGAAGGCCAATCTGATGGGACACGAGGAACACGCAGATAGATGAGTTCGAAAGCCGATGGACCATCCAGAAAACTCATTCTATTGACGTCGTAGACTGACTTTTGTAATTCTGTATGCCAGTTTGTGACACAGCGTAGACGATCCTTCAGAGTTCGATGAATGCGTTCCACTAATGAATTACCCTGAGGGTGATACGAAGTCGTCAAAGACCTTTTGATATTGTATCGCTTCATTACATCTTGAAATATTTTACTCAAGAATTGGGCACCTCTGTCAGAATGAACTCGGTTAGGCGGCCCATATCGATAAACCCAATTATTCAAAAACGCAGTGGCACACGTATCAGCACGGATATTAGTAAAAGCCACGGCCTCGAGCCAACGTGTAGCATGATCCACCATAGTCAAAAGATATTTGTAGCCACCGTGAGTAGATGATAGCGGCCCAACGAGATCAATACTGACAAATTGAAAAGGTTTGACTTCTGGAGCTCTAGGTAGAGAAACCTGAGGAACATTGAACTGTCGATAGGATCGAGAAGCACATGTAGAGCAGTCTGAAATCAAATTGTTGATTGTATAACGCATACGTGGGAACCAATATCCGGCACCAATAAGGGCATTTCTCGTTTTGTTGATACTGAAGTGGCCATGATTATGATATTGTAGAACAAGGTCTGAGATCATGTTGGCTGGCACAACCAGATGTCCGTAATATCGCAAACGACCAGCTTCATCCTGAGTGTACCCTCTCTTAACGCGATGAGATTGCAATTGATTCAAAATATTCATACAAAATGAGTCATTTTTTTGAAAAGTAGGCCAATCCATGTCAGACAGTGAAAATGTCGCAGCTACATAGTTCCCATCACTCACCATATTGGAATCAATTCGACTTAAGGCATCCGCCACGAAGTTGTCACTACCACGTCTGTAAAAAATATCAAATTCGAATTCTTCCAAATCCATCAACCAACGGGCTTGGCGACCATTTCTAGCTTTCGACTGTCGTACATAAACCAAGGGCTGGTGATCCGTGTAAACAGTAAATTTCTTGCCATATAGGTAGGGACGAAAATGTTTGATTGACCAAACCAAAGACAAAAACTCTCTGTCAGTTGTTGAATATCGAGTCTCAGGCGCTGATAACTTCCGACTTGCAAAGGCAACTGGTGGACCATTCTTCTGATATAGAACACTTCCAATTGCTGTATCGCTAGCATCCACATCAAGAAAGAAATCACAGTTGAAATCTGGTTGCGACAGAGATAACCTCTCACAAAAGGAAGATTTTATGAAGTCAAATGCCACCTGACACTCTTCAGTCCAAATAAAACTCGATTTTGCACAATTTTCTAGATGATTCAATGGTACAGCTTTCGATGCAAATTGATGGATGAAGCGGGAGTAAAAACGGCACATGCCCAAAAATCGCTTTAAATCCTTTGGTGTTCGAGGAATGGGAAAATCTTTGATAGCTTGTATCTTGCTAGGATTCGGACGGATGTGACTCTCTTCAATAACAAATCCCAAATAGTCTACAGATTTTCTTCCAAAGTGACATTTGGACGGCTTGAGTTTTATGTTGGCTTTTTGTAGTCTCGCAAACACAGATTCAATCAACTGCAAGTGTTCAGAGATATCTGAGGATGATGGCACTATCATGTCATCTAAGTATGGTATCAAATTCAAGTCACCGATGAGAGTTGTGAGAAATCGCTGAAATGTTGCAGGTGCATTACACAAACCAAACGGCATGCACGTGAATTGGTAAAACTTATTTCCTGCTTGAAATGCTGTTTTTGGTTTTGATTGCTCATCCAACGGAACGTTCCAATATGCTGCAGCGATGTCGAGGGTCGTAAATAATGAAGACCTCGAAAGTTTATCCAACAAGGCATCAATATGTGGAAGAGGGAAGCGGTCTCTCTTCGTTACATCATTCAATTTTCTGAAGTCAATTGCAAAGCGTTTAGTTCCGTCTTTCTTCGATACACGTAGCACAGGGAAAGACCACGGCGAATTACTGTCTTCAATGATGCCTGCCTCATACATCTGTTTCACATCATTTACAATTTCAGCTTCCTCCACTGGTGAACGACGGTAAGGCTTGATTGAAATAGGATGAGCGTCCCCCGTATCGATAGTATGGTATAGTAAATCAGTTCTTCCAAAATCCATCTTGTGACAGGAAAATATATTTCTATAATTCCATAATAAAGTTTCGAGTCTCTTTCGATCATCATCATTCCAGTCCGGTAACGAAAAACGTTGCAAAAAATCTGTTTTATCTATTGAAGGTATTGCTCCAACAAATTTTATATCATTTACATTATTGTGGAATGCCATTTCACAGTCTAATCTATGCAAATTTTCAGTCCCCATGATAATTCCAATTGGTGAGTCAATAACAAAAAAATAACAGCCAATATGTTTATTATTCACTAAAATATTCAAATGCACAGTCATACGACTTGAAAACCAATTTCCATCTACCGCCACCCATGAGTCCTCAGCAACGGCGAAACGAGGAAAAGTCGCTTTGCACTCACGCTCCAGAATTTTCAACGTTTCAAAACCAATGAAACTTGTAGGAGAACCAGAATCCATCAATACATCTTTATTTATACCTTCCACCAATAACTTTGTATAAGCAGCAGTAGTAGGTGGGCGTACTGCTGCGGCAATTAGTTTTTTTGGAGCTTGGGACATTTGTTTCTTCTGTGACCTTGTTCCTGGCAGTGATAGCAGCGTAATTTCGGGCACTGAGATATAAGATGACCAGTCGCTTTGCAATAGAAACAGCATTCCATATTCTTCGTTTGGCTCATTGGTCTAACAGCCGCTGAGATTGGACTGGGAGAAAAAGGAATCAACTCTAAGAGGGACACTAATGCCTTCGTTGAGATTGTCTTGTCTCTACTCACTTCCAGATAAGCAATTTGTTTCAAAGAATTTGGCAAGATCTCGAGAAAACGTTGTCGAATAACTGCGTCTGACGCTGAGAAATAATATCCAATTTCCAACAAGTCATAATAACATTGCCGCACATCAGATCCACATGTAATATCATAGAATGCCTTTGTAACATCAGCCGGCTTCCGCGATAATCGCCACTCGGATTCAATCACTGCAAGTAATGACGAAACAGTTGTCCTGCCATCGATTTTTATTTCCCGTAGAAGTGAAATGTCAACACACAAAACTATCATGTTTATGCATGTTTCATCCTTCAAATCTGGATCTTTCTTCCGTTCAATATCTAGATAGGCCACCAGTTGCATTTTCCATGTCGAGAAGCAGACAGTCTCAGAAGTCAATTTGGCAGGTTTCATACTTGCGACGCCAGTGTTAGAAGTCACCTTTAGTCATCGAATTCATTTATTCACTGGCTGCCGCAGTCATGCAGCAGGCCATGTAACACAGTTCAACAGCGGACAATAGAATCTGCACAATGACACTCTAACATGAAGTATAAAAACAACTTACAATCCAACATTACAAAATGAAAAGAAAATCAAAGATGATAAAAGCGAAAAGACTCATATCAGGAAGATATGACGAGACTCTGCGGATGCAAATCTGAATGTTCTTAATGAAATTTCGAAACTAATGGATGAGAAAAATCTGGAATTAGACAGACTATTTCAAAAGTTAATGAAAAGAAGGACCAGTGCTTACCTTCACAGTGACGATGATAATGCTGTTCCTAATAAGAAATGATTTTCACAAACTTCTCCATGTAATATGCGTACTGCGAATAATACTCCAGGGTTCCCGCGCGACAGGGAAACCTGGAAAAGACAGGGAATTTTTTGCATGTGTGTGAATTACAGGGAATGTGCAGGGAAAATGGATATTTTCTATTAAAACCTGGAAAATACAGGGAATCTGTCGAAGCATGTAAGTAATAGACTATAAGCTAGATATTGTATTTGAAGAACTTCTTTAGACATGAATTATCTTTATTATCAATTGTTCAGTTATTTCCTTTTCTTAAGCAGTATGTATCAAACATTGAAAAGAAACCTACTTCCAACTCTTTCTCTACTGTCAAAAAGGCAGTCACAGATCCCGTATTTCTGGCCAAACTCACATTTTTTGGTACCATCGCACATTTCTCGAACCGTTTTTAAGGAAATTCCAATCGGATGCACCTCTCGCTCCCTTTCTTATGGAAGAAATTGAGTCGGTCATCAGAAAAATCATGGCGAAATGTGTGGATTCAAGCGTAATGGCTTGTGATATTGATGAGCTTCTGGATACCCGTTTAACAAAAGAAAAGATGCGCAAAGTGGAAGACAGACATTGGTGTTGCTGCAGCAGCACTAATTGCAAAAGTGCCAGATGAGAAAATTAAACAGCAGTTTCTCACTGAATGTCGCTCATTTCTTTCTGCCCTGATTTCAAAAATTCTACAACGAAGTCCATTGAAATACAAATTAGCATCTTACTTGTCCTCATTAAGTCCCACACAAATGGTCAATAATACTGAAGGATCAAAACAAAACTTTAAACTTCTTGTTACTGAATTGTATGAAAAAATCAGTTGCCCCCATCTATCGCTGACAATGCTATTGATGAGTTTTCGATCTTCATATCAGCGCAACAAGCGAAGCTGAATAATTTCAGAGCCAAACACAATCGTTTGGACACATTCTTCGCAGAGGCTGTCGCGAGTGATGACCAATATAGGCATCTTTGGATCGTCATTAAAATGGCATTGATTTTATCGCACGGCAATGCTTCGGTGGAATCCGGGTTTAGTGTTAACAAACATTTTTTGATAGAAAATTTGCATGAACAATCATTGATTGCTCAACGGCTGGTGTATGACGGGGTCAAATCAAGTGGAGGCCCAAATGTTGTTGAGGTAACGAAAGAAATGCGTTCTCATGCAAAGCTCGCCAGAGGTCGTTACCGAGCGGCGATTGAAGCAAGGGCGACCAAAGAAAATGAAATTCGTATACGGAAGATGGCGGAGAAAAGAAAACGTGATCAGGTGAAGGTTCTGGAGGCGAAAAAACAAAAACTTGCGAAGGATACTGCTTCCGCGTTCAAGGCGCTAGATGAGCAAATACGGCTATTAACATAATTCTGCAAATAATCAATTTCACAGGTCTCAAGACTATATTCTTTGTTCTGTATTAAAAATACGAGTACTTCTGTCCATGTAATTACTCTATGTTTTCAAACACCTTACTTTTAATAGGTATTTTTCATATCTTTCTTTTTTAACTGTAAGGATATAAACTATGAAATGGAGTTTTCTTGTATTTTATGCAAACATGTAAGATTTCATAATACGTGTGTAATACTCCCGGAAAGTTGAGTATTATTTACACATGAAATCACCTTGCAACTTATTTGTGTTTGACAACATAGAGTAATTACGGTAATTATTTTTGTTTGAACAGCAGATGGCTGACAAATTATTTTCGTTCATGTATGTAGCTTTCTCATATCATTTTTATATCATTTTATCCCCAATCAAATTTTCTTGTAATTAGATTATTATGTTTTGAAGTTCATTGTTTATAATATACTGTTATATACTGAGTAATTCTGTTTTGCTGTTAGTTTATAATATTGATTAACCAACTGATGCGAAGTCTCAAATGATAAAGTTACGTATTGTAGCATCGTGGGGCAATATGATAAATACATACGTGGTGTGATCCAAAATGTCCCGGACTAACCTACTTGCAGATAACCTGTGATAACGAATACTACTTCAGATGTAAATTTAGGTCTTTAAGGCATGAGAAATATGGTCGCCGAAATTTTTCCGGTCAGTTTTCTATTTTTAAAAAATATTTTTACATTTTAACATGAATTTCTGTATTTTCTGAATTGATCGAGATCCGATTTGTCTTATTGTTATAGTTAGATTGATTTTGATTTGTACCTTATTTGACGGATATCTTTGCCATGAATATTGCACGTCTTTTGTTAATTGCTTCATGTGTTACGATATCAATCAGTGAAGTTCATTCAGCACGCATTCATTAAGAAATCCGTGTCAACGATGGTTCTTTGTTCTATCAGTTTTCATGATGGATGTGACAAGCGTGTCTTCAGTCGAATATCGCAGTGTGATACGATACCTCCTGATCCGCGGCTTCGCTAATGGTGACATTCTAAAGGAATTAAGCCTCGCATATGGAAGCAAAGCTCCATCGAGAACTACTGCTTATTTCTGGATAAGCGAATTTAAACGCGGAAGACAATCTGTGGAGCAAGATTTTTCAACTGTTGGTCGGCCGCAGGAGATTCCGGAAGAGAAATCGAGTCAATGCGATGAAGTGATTACAGCACACAGAAGGATAACCATCCGTGAGTTGTCAAGAGAGTTGCGAATCAGTTATCACTCCTGTCATGACATCATCGAAAGACTTGGATATCGCAAACTGGCATCACGTTTCGTACCGAAGTTTCTGTCACCTGAAATGAAGGAGAACAGACTTCTGGCGGCACAGTCAAATTTGGATCTCCTCGAAATGCACGGAGATCAGTTTCTGAACTGCATCCTTACAGAGGATGAAACACCTTTAAGTTTGTATCTGCCTCAAAGTAAGCGAGAATCTGCAGAGTGGCGAAAATCAGGCGAGTCTGCCCCTTTGAAAATGCGATCCGGAACATCACATCGCCGGTCGTTGATGCTGACGGTCTTTTGGAACGCTTCGGGAATCCAACTGGTTGACTTTGCGGATAAAGGAGTAAGAATCAATAGCGAATATTATTCCAATCTGTTATCTGAAGCGAGGAAGAAAATAAGAAAGCCACGAAACATTCCCCTCTACTTGCTTCATGACAATGCTCCGATTCACACCTCGCAGGAGACAACCAATGCCTTAACGAGAAACGGATTTCAACTATTGAGCCATCCTCCTTATTCACCTGACTTGGCCCCAAGTGACTTCTATCTGTTTAGATTCCTCAAAAAGCATCTTCGTGGACACCATTTTGAATCGCCAGTTGAACTGCGGGATGCAGTTACTGAGTTTTTTGATTCTTTGACACCGGAATTTTTTCATAAAGCTTTTTGTGAATTGAGACTTCGTTGGCAAAAAGTGACGAATGCTAACGGCTCATACATTGAAAAGTAAACTGTTTTCTGGAACAAAACATTTGTTTTTCCGTTAATTATTAGTCAGGTTATTAGTGATAGCTTAACTGTCAAGTTAATCTAAATATATTAATTCTAAATCGCTAGAATTTATAGGAAAATCTTGAAATTCAGACAAAAATGTTTGAAAATTTTGAAAAAATAGAAAACTGACCGGAAAAATTTCGGCGACCATATTTCTCATGCCTTAAAGACCTAAATTTACATCTGAAGTAGTATTCGTTATCACAGGTTATCTGCAAGTAGGTTAGTCCGGGACATTTTGGATCACACCACGTATATAGTAATTAAGACATGGAACTTGTCGAAGAGTGATCAGGGAAAATACAGGGAAAACACAGGGAAAATTATTTCTGAAAAGGCGCGGGAACCCTGTACTCGTACTTGTAGCTAAATGCAAAGTTCATTTCTAGGCATTTCGGCATATTCTCAGTTGACTAGTTTCTATTGCATGTACATGTATATGCAACAAATGTGCATTCACGGGCTCAAAAAAACAATATGAAGATTATGCAATTCAATTACAATGCGATTTATAATAATGCATATGAAGCAGTAAGTTCTTTGAGCTGGTGGCGCTGCATGGGCACGAATTTCGAGGGGTGGGCACGAAAATCCTGAAAAGTCTAAATCCGACCGCTGTTTATGTCTCATTGCAAGAATTTACGCTATTCCAATAGTTTGCCAAATGATACGAAATACCGGTATATGATTCAAGTGCTTTATTTCTGATGAATCGATAAGTCGACAATTACTGATCATTCAACATAAAATCGAGACACTTGCAGTAATCCCTGTGTCCCCACCAACCAGTTCACAAACCGTCAAGACAAGAAATGAAAAAAAATTGCTATGTGGTCATTAGGAGAAAGCATAGATTTCAAATAAACATAACTCCATGCTACCAATGTACTGAACTTGGGTCAATTGATAAGCATTTCATAGATTTTCTGATCTCTTCCTGTACTTCATCTTTGGTGATACTCAGTTCTCCTGTCTTAACCAAGGTTGATATTTTATGACTTCATGACCAATAAAGAAATCTTCATCTTGTCCCTGTGATGGACTTGTTTATGGCAACCAATCTCGCTTCACTCCTGTCAAGACGTCCGCTTTGATTCTACCAGGGATTGCACCGAGTCAAGATCCGGGATCCGGTATGAGTGAAGAGCGTTTATGATAAGATGTTGGTCATCAATGTTGTAGAAAATCCTATTCAAAATCCAGAAGTTATAAAAGTTATGGAGCCTCAAACTCGTTTTTCTCGTTACTCACTTAGAGTTGGGAGTGGTAGCCAAGAATGCGACTATAAATGTTAATAGAAATGCTTATCCAGAAATATCTGTATTGCGGTATTGAATGACCATCTATTAATGTACAAAATGATAAAGCTTTTTCATGCTTCGCTCATTCTAATTGTCATGTTGCCGTTGTAGACTTGTAACCACTGCACCCGCTTTACTATTCCACACCAAGGAATGAATAGACATCCATGAACTCCTAAGTTAATAGCATAAAAAATTATCCATTGTGCTTCTCCAGACATATGGTATTAATCCGACTACCTTATGCTTACAATGAACAATAGCTGTAATTATTAATAAGTCTAATAGTTGGATATGTGCGTATTAGTTGAATAAACACAAATAAAAGCAGGTTCGCTGTCTTTTCTTTATTTTAATTAAATACACTTGTCTATCGCTATCGAAATTGTTTTTTTGATTGACAATCATGGGAAATACAGGCCTAAACTTAATTAATTCAGAAATTCAGTTTCAGTTATCATGTACTCTCGTTCTCAATTGTAATACCGATATTGTAGATGCTTATAATCATCTATTGACATTTAGTAATGATAACTTGCATAAAAGATGCTTATAATTTATTCGGGATCCGCCGGGGTACCCGGGCCTAGGATCCGGATCCGGGTGCTTGCAAAAACCCGGGTATTTGCAATCCTTGGACTCTACAAATGCTATCTCGAACTTGGAAAATGTTCATTGTTTAACTCCTGGATTATATCCAACTTCAGACAAACCATTTGTGCGCACTTTGTTGTCTTAGACTTGGCGAACCCAGTTGTACACTGTTTGCGAGTCAGTGACAATTTTTATGTGTCATAATTCCACTTTAGGACAATGTTTTCACCTTGTATGATCGTGTCCGATTCTGAGACATATGTTGGACGTCGTCCTTTTTTTCTCAGTCAAGACTCATGTTCCACAATAGCACCATCGATCTGCAGCCCCACCCCCAACGCCGTTGCTTGCATTGCACCAAACAACTGCACTTTTACTATTTAAGACAACCCATGTACATTGAACAGAATCATCCCTTTGTACTCTTCCAATTGCATCACCAATCAATTGCTCAACTTCTTCCGAAATAGGTTCGTCCCATTCTCCTTCGCTGCATAATCTTTCGAGAATTCCACAACTCACTCTCAACCAACCTGCCACAGGAAAATGTCTCACCAATTGTCCGCACACGGCAAACACTTGCCTTTTCGTTATTGGGAATTGCACTTCTGGCACTTTGTTTCCACAAGTCGAAGCATATCCATTCTTCTTCTTGGCAACGTTCAAACCCAGGACCATTGCTCCAAAGCTACCGCTAGTTTTGACAGTCCGTATGTGATAAGATGTTCCGCTACTCTCTCTACTTTCACAAAATTCTCATTGACTATTATATGATCGATATAGGAATCAGTACCTTAATAAAGATTCTCTTTAAGT
Organism: Prostheceraeus crozeri; assembly: GCA_907163375.1. Lineage (NCBI taxonomy): Eukaryota > Metazoa > Platyhelminthes > Polycladida > Euryleptidae > Prostheceraeus > Prostheceraeus crozeri. The sequence continues at coordinate 359,203 of CAJQUW010015219.1, read as the reverse complement.
GACAGAACGTTGTTGATAATTGCACTCACAATACTGGGAGGCAGAGCATAACCCAAAACCAAGCCGCGTTAAAGAATAAACTTTTCCATGGTATTTCACGCATTGTCACTGGCAAAGATCCTTCTCTAGATGTCTGAAAACATCTGAATGTTTTTTTCCCAATGTTCTCCATTTTCTTAGCGACTCTTGGCACACTACACTGGCACCAGTGTGGATGGAAATGTGTCGATTGAGTTCACGATAATCGAGTACAGGTCTGGCCTTGTTCTTACAGGCTTGATAAACTGACAGTTAAGGTGTAGTTGCCTCGGGCACTTCATCTGTTCTTGCAATCACCCCAATTTGATCCATTCATTGACTTCATTATCGAAGGCTTCTTGATGCTCTTTCGACACATTGTAATTCGGACATTTTTTCAAATCTGCAACGGGTGGGTTTCCTTGAATCCATTTCCATCTTACTAACCACTTGGCTCCAAATGTCGTATGAAAGTCCTTATCGTCCACGCCCAATATGCTGATCGCATCTTCACTAGACTCCTCTTTTACGTGTTTGATTTCGCCTTTTGATTCCTGACCTACCACATGCATTGTCGTCAATAGGCATTTTCTATGTAACATATTCGTAAGTAATTCAACGAGTCTCTCGAATGATATTTTTACTTGTCCAGATTCACTGATAAATAGACCCTTGATCAGCGGATGAAGTCCATTCCCAAAATAACCCGTAGGCAATAGGACATCTTCTTTACCACAAGACAATTAAATTTCATGTGCTTACCGACAACACTTATTTCCACACACTGCTGTCCCAATAGTGCGCCATCACTGCCATCTATAGTCACGACTACTCCTTCTAAACAATAATAAGTCAGTCATGCTCTCTACTATAGTGGTCTGTGAACAACCAGAATCGACCGCCACCACAACGAGCCTGCCATCTATCTCAAAATCTACGCGTGGTAGAGCCTCTTCATGAGTTGTGAAACCCGTCCGCGGCGGCACAGATGGTCTCCAACATCCGTTTAGGCAGCGATTTGCCATATGTCCCCTTTTTGGTTGAATTTGCAGCATTCAATTTGTGGGCAGTCTCAAATGAAACGATTCCGCCATTTGATTCCGTTAGTTGAAACGATTTGCGCATTTCTATCTTTTATAATGTTTCCGAAAACCATTTGATAACGATTGTGCCTGATCACTCATAAAATTTCGTACACCGACACAGTCAGTGAGTTTAACTCGGTTGGACATCATTACTCAGGCTTGTTGCAAAATGGCAGGTAAATCAGATTTCAAAACCTCGGCCGAGCTCCTTAAGTGTCCTGATACATCTAATGGTAGTCCGCTGATAAAGGCACAGTTTGATAGTTGTTCGCTTTCAGGATTTATCTAATTGTGATAACCTACGCAAATCTGCTAAATATCCGTCTACACCTTCGCCCTCTTCCCACTCTCTTCTTAAATTCATCAAAAGGGGAAACTGGATTGATAGAAAACGTATCTTTGAGAATCTTTTCAATTTTGACTATTTCTTTTTGTCGTCATCAGACATGTGTTGATAAATCGAAAAAGCCTGACCATCTACAAACAATGGAATAATCGCATTTTTTGCAACTTGGCGATCAGCTTTACTTTGTCCAACCAACCTACCATATCTCCCGTTCCATCATAACAACGTACAATATCATGCATTTTTATACTGTCCAACTTTGCCATTATTGCTTCTATTTGCCATGATAGCTTATAAGAATTTACGCTATTTCAATAGTTCGTCAAATAATACGAAATACCGGTATGTTATTCAAGTGCTTTATTTCTGATCAATCGATAAGTCGACAATTACTGACTATTCAACATAAAAATCGAGACACTTGCAGTAATCCCTGTGTCCCCACCAACCAGTTCACAAACCGTCAAGACAAGAAATGAAAAGAAAATTGCTCTGTGGTCATTAGGACCAAGTAAAGAATTCAAATTTCAAATACTCTACACCATAATAGCTTCTCAAACACCTAACGTTGTGGAATGGTAATAAAAAATGTCTATTCTGTCCAACTGTATAACCAGAGTTTCAATGCCTAAGGTTTTTATTAGTTATGAAAGTTAATCAAAATTATTTACAAAATATTTCAACTAACATGAAGTTATCTTATTTAAAGAAGGAAAAATCTATTAGTCAGTAAAATTGCTACACTTTAATTTTATCTCATTCTGGGTTTTCCACTGACGAGACCGGACGAAAGGACTGGAAGAAAACTTCGCAATGAACTGCACTAAACTTCGCACTGAATTGATTACTAAACTTCACTTGGTCAGCCGAGACACTTGGTTTAGAAAAGTGTGGCTTGCCTAGTTAAATGAAGTAATTAGCTATAATGAATAGTGATTGCAAGTTCGTTGCTTCGTATGATCATATTATTCATAGCTGATCATCTCATGTCGGCCCTCGCATTTCCCGTGGACCGTCATCTCTGGTCGATCCATTTATCGGACGCAAGCGTCAGCAACTGCGGCGTGAAGAAAATGCTCACTGTCCGTGAACAAGTGGGAGGAGACCAGTCTTCGTCCGCAGAGCAAGTCAGAGATTCGAAATCGTCTGACATCAACCGACTCACCAAATGTCTGAGTGTGGGAATAATACAAAATTGAAGTTTGCCAGGGAACGGATGGACCGATTTTGATAAGACTTACATATTCTTGGAGCTTAGAACACCATCATTATTTTAACTCGAAAACGCCGGCGTTAATGCGGCAAAAGTTGTTGATTTGTGTGCAGTTGATCGCTAAAAATATTGTTAACGTGAAAGTTGCGTAAAATAAGGTGAAAGTGCAAATTGAGTGCAATTGTGCCAAATGTTGTCAAAAGTAGAAAAATATTATATCATCTGAGAGCTGATTCAACGATGATTATCTTAATTGCGTAGTTTCGTCTGTAGGTATCGGTGAATGAATTGACCAAAAATTCATGTTTTCAAGTCTGCTGACAACAACTGACCAGAGACAACCTATTCGCTCTGCCAATTTCAAGTAATAAACTTACCCTTTCACATGGTATAAAGTTGATTGAAAGTGATCATTTCATCAAAGAAAAATCGTGTTAGATATTTTTTAGCAACAATTTTTTGGTAGAACTTATTAGTACTGCATCTTTTTGTACATTCAACCAATCTTAAAGCCTCACATCATGATGAAACTGAATGATAGCTGATACTGTCTGTCAACTTTCATGAGAAAAATTCAGTCGTCATGCTGAAATCCTGAATCAAAAAGAACTCCAAATGTTTTCGTGAGGACTACTGACCACAACTGACTTCTTATGAAAGTGAAATGTATGCCAAAATGGAACAAAAGGTTTCATGTATCGCTTATAAAAATTGAACCAGGACTTCATTATCAACACGAAAATTACATTTGAAAATGTGTTGAATTTTTGTGCAATTAATTTTGAAACGGTCTGTATGCGGTTCTAACTATTTGAGCCTGTGTGCATGCGGTGAAAATCCTGATTAGTCGACGGCTTAGTACTGAAACTGAAATACAAAACTTTCACAAATGAATTCAAATTATTCTAGTGACATTGATGTTAGTGAAGAATATATTGACAATGTATTGGAAGAAAGTGGTAGCAGTGAATCAAGCGAGAATTCCGACGATGATGACCCAGACCTACGCTCAGGACAGTGTAGGAGTCGCAGCCGTCATACTTTCGTACTTTTACATACTCTTTTAGAAATTGTCATACTTTTATCATACTTATTGGCAACTTGATGAATTTTTCATAATTTTTTCAAAATGTGGGGTACCGGCAATTTCATTTTCTTATTGAAATACTCTCCGTAAATTTTTGTTGAAAGTTCAATGTTGCAATTCTGAGAGATAACGCAGCATATCAAATCGTGCACGGATAAAACAAGAAAGCCATAAAAAAGAACAGGGAAACTTCTAGGATTTGAAAGCGAAAAATATCGAGGAAAAATATCGCCATTTGTTTACCATTTGCAGTATATTAGTCCACATCTGGCTTTGCTTTACTCACCATAGTATCTTCGATGGTGGAATGACTCAGGACAAATTTAACGACTTTTTAATGAGGCGTATCATGCTGATGGACATCTTCGACGGAATCTGCGTTGCTTCTTGTGACAATAACAAGTTCCACCTAAACGCTCTAAGTTAACGGTGAAGCCAGATGGCGGGAACTGCCAACCAACCTTTCTCTTCCTGAATACCTGTCAGATGACTGGATCCTGTTAGAAGGTAGCTGCATAGTGAAATGTGACAAATCCCACATTCGAGCTGAGATATATGATCGAAATTCTCTTGGAGGCTTACATGTAGCCTACTCAAACATCAGGAAAGAATATCTCTCTGATTGCCTGAGAGATGAAATGATCTTGCTTGAAAACACAACTTGACAGCCAAATATCCAAGCTGAGATGTGTGATCGAAATTACCCCGTCAACCTGCATGTACTCTTACACAAGCAAAAAATCTATGTCTTTCCCTTGAGGTGGAAAACTCTGCTGTGGTGTTACTCTGACTAATTTCCTTTTACAGATTGACCATGTTATTTTTATGTCAGTTGACTAAGTTAAGGTTATTAGCCCAATTTGAAATCACCTTCATGCAGTTTCAAGTAGTGAAGCTGTATTGTGGCAAATAAGAGTCTTCCTTTCTGTCGGTTGATTCTCTGTCATTGTCTCTCTAACAGCCCAGCTGTTCTTTCTTACAACTTTTTCCGTCCCTTTGGTCAGTAAAACCAAATAATGGGTGAATTAAGTGTATCAATGAGTCTAGTTTATTCATGAGTCTGGAAATTATCCTCCGAAAATGCGCAGGCACTTTGTGGTGTTGGCCCCACAAAAACCTGTTCGCACGCCTCTTGAAAGTTTCAGTTTTGTATTGATTAGTGAAAGTGACTGGGGGAGGCTGATTCCAAAGCTGTGCGTGCGAACAAAGTAGCTTTTCGAACGACTCAGTTTGCGTGCTGGTTCAAAGCTCACATGATGCCATGTGAGTGCATCAGCCATGCGTGTGATTCTGGACAGGATCTTGGGCTTGGGTACGCACTCATTTACTGCAGAGCTGCTTCTACCGAAATAGTGACCGTAGAAGAGATTGAGTGAAGCCACATCCGTCTGACGAATACGATTCTTGACACGTCTTTCAACCCGTTCAAGGAAGTTAAGATGTGTTTATGGAGCGCGGCCTACTGATGACAAGAACACTCCATATAGTGGAGTCCGAATAGTGGACTTGTAAAGATCGCAGACAGTCTGTGGTGAAAGATAGATACTGGCACGCACGACAGAGACTACCAGTGGGTTGAGCTGCCTGCTCGCTAATGGACTGGATGCACGGTTTCCATGACAGCCTCTCGTTACCGCTAATACAAGGAAGGAGATGGAATCTTGTTCTCTGATCTGACATTCTAGTGCTATGTTGATTATCTCATCTAAGTCTTAACATGAATTCGACTTGGAATTGAAAACGACGTTGAAATGAAAGGGCTGACTACTATCATCTTGATCAACTTTTTCATAATCCCTCAATTTGAGCATTCTTGCAACTATCCCTGTTTGCCTCAAGCTTCGCCATTTTTATTTACAATTTTTTTTCCGATCATTTTGATCCTTTATATTTCGAAATATTTTATTTCATATACTTTATGTTTTTCTTTGAAGTATAACAATGTCATCGAGGAAGAAAGGAAAGTTTTCTTACTACATCGTTCAAGCTGATAAATGTCCATGGTCTCGAGATGATTTTTGGTGGATGTTCTCTAAGCCTTAATTGAGTATTAGCAGCTTATTTATTATGTTGAAATCAAGCAATTCGTCACGATATGCAGCAAAATACGACATCAGACTTGCAGGCAACGAACGAAGTGAAAATTGAATCCATGTGAAAAGAACAAGAAATGCGCGCATAATCCATGTTTCGTGATCCATTACCAAATTAATGATCACAATTGGCCTGATATTAAAGCTAGTGATGTGCCAATAATCGGCGACTTCTAAATTATCGGTTATCGGCCGATATCAAAAAGAAAAATCCGATACTTTTGGCGATGTCAATGATTTTGAAAATGCATATTTTTGGGAATTTTGAGGATGATTATTTCAAATCATTTTTATTACATAGTTTTCGTGTAATCTAAAATAGAAATGCATAATCAATAAATTCAATGATTAAGAAACAATTACACATGTACCTTATGCAGTCGAAAATACATAGGTCTGTGACTAGTGTTATGATTAGGGTTGGCAAAACTCCGAGGTTAATTCTTTGTTTCGGAGGAAATAAAAAAAATCAAATACTTCACGAAGTTTATCGAAGCTGATCGAAGTTTATTATTTTTGGATGAATACAAAATAATTCCCCAAGTAAATGGTCAGGAATTGTTCGAAGCTTATTTCGCCGGTTATTCTGGATGACATGTAACCCAGAAGCAGCCAATATTGGACATAATTTATCGAATATGCAGTTGGCCATAAAGCATGGCCGCGTATTTTCTAACTTCTCTTTCTTGAATTGAAAGACACTTTCTGTTCGAGTACAGTCACGAAATCTTGACTGCCTTTGGACAATGCCCCAAATTTGTTATTTGAGACATCACTTCTGAAAAATGTTCATTGGAATTGGTGGGTCCAAAGTATTGAAAACTTCTGCATTGTTTTAACGGGCTGCCGTCGCTAAACTGGGTTTACAATAAGACTGATTTTATTATGTGAAGAAAGGAAATTTCCGGCTGTCATAACATGTAAAAGTAATTATTGTGCAGTAACTAGCCGAAGAACGGCTTCATATTGATTGCAGGTAATTTTTTGAGTTTAACTTTGAGCATTGTAAATTTTGATGCGAATTACAAGATTTGGAAGTAATCATTTCCAACGCTATGTCAACATTTATCATTAGCATCCATCAGCGTTTGTACAGAATATGTTATGATTATATGGCCGATGCAACGATTGAGCTTATCTACTATTGTGTTAATACTACGACATTGATGTTAATCAGCAATAAAATTGGCATTCGAGAACAACATCAGCGCTTTAAAAGTCATAGTCATCCTCATGATTCCCCTCGACCGTTGCCCATATTCCTGCACCAATTCTGGTCCCACTCCCATCTCGCCACCGAAGCAGAAGTCCACCATATCAACACTTTCCGTCGTTGGCTCGCTTCATTTTTTTTCATCATATTGGATGAATTTGTGCATCATTAACCACAGTCTACTTCGACTTCCATGTACATGTAGATGAGATTTCAGATTTAGTGCTCTCTATTGTTGTCTCTACTAGTATATTTGATCTTTGAATCAACGATTGCGATTGCTGGTAGAATTAATGGATTACAGGCAATAGCATTCTTAACATTTTGATAATTTCCTAGTTTATTTAACTTTCAAATATCATATTTCGTTGGAATAGCCCTAATCAATTACATGCATTACTTATATATACGACCTACGTCTCCAGTGTAAAGGTTTGCAATTTTTAGCATACATGTTGTACATTGATAAGATGAGATCGCATCCAATTTAATGAGATTAATTTATTTATCAGAATGATTATTATGCAGAGACTTAATGATTGAATTCAGGTAGAAAGTTCTTTTTACATAGCGTACTTTGTAGACTATTGCTATTATGCTGATAAGTCATAACATACTTAACTGACCAGATTTTCATATCACGAAAACAACAAGCTACCTGACAATACACTATTTTTACATGTTTATCTACCAATAGGTTGCAATTATTGGCCTATGTAGGCCTATGACTATATATGGCTACTGCACATTCTAGGAAGTAAACGCTGTATATTTAGGTTAAGATTATTCAAAACAATTATCTGTTTCTGTAAGTCACGTATTGACAGCAGCTCTGAAGCTGAGAATTACGAGCATTGTGGGTTCTCAATTAATAAGTAAGCTATCGGTAATTAGCAGACTGACTATTAACTTTTATTTAGCGCATTGAAATTTTATATAAACTCAATTCTGCCTCCCTATTGAATATCATTAGTTGCAACCTGAAAACTTCGCCCCTTCTGATCTGTTGCCGTACCCCATCTCCCTTTGAGGGTGGCAGCTGCGGCAGTAATACACGCCACACCATAACATCGAATGCAAATGTTCTACATCTTTGTACTGTACACACATATTATGATTGCAAGCGCTTGAAGCACATTGTGAGTTGTGATTGTGACTCAGATTAGATTACTATAGGAATAAGCTCTGTACCGAAAATTTTAGACTACCAAATAGTAGCGGTCCTCTGCTATATAGGCTATGTAACCTACTCTACATTAAAGAGCTGAATAATCAAATGATGAATTGTTTACTCATCGAATCATTAGTTCCTTGAACGAAGAATAAAACAATAGCTAATGTTGCAGCAGTCTTATTTCCGCAACCGCATTCATGGTAACCGGAAAATGCTTGTGTCTTGATTTGATTGGCTCGTGAAGAAAAATCAGTCTACTGATGAACGCATACTTATCACAGCCTGAAAAGTAGTAATTAAGTCTTAAATGATAAATTAGTGTATACCTTTCATAAGCAGAACTTCGATATGACATCATTGCATAAGAAAAACGACATTGCGCTCGAAAAAAAAACCTCGATAGACTTTGGAGGAAATAAAAAATAAACTTCTATTTCGCGCGAAATATTTCGTGCCAACCCAAATTATGACTGAATGCTGAGCTGGTGACTGATGTCCATCTGATTTTATAATGGGCAATAAGCCGAAATACCTTACGAATTCCTGACAAAAAGTGTGACATCGGTGTGCGATTATCTTTTATCTCCTATTATGATGGTTCAACTTGCTAGTTAACAACATTCAGCTACTGTAGAATATTTCATTTAAATCAGTTGTATTTTCTCTGTCGTGAGAAACAGAATGTCACCTTACAACGTGGAGCAACTGATTTCGATATAATATGCATAAAATCGGATATAAGACTTGCAGTTAACGAACAAAGAGAAAATTGAATCCATCCACCTCATAATTAATCGAGAATAGAATTTTGCTATTAGTATGGAGCTTAGTGTTTATCTTATTGTTCACCTTCGCTATGATAGTTTTCACAAGAACACTAAATTTTCATCTACTTATCCAACATAATTTTGCCTTTTATCTCTTCAAGACACAATTTCAACAGGATCACCAACAACAGGAATTTCAACAAGGTCTAGTGCTACATGTTAATATCAGGTATAGTACTACAGGTCCACAATAAAGTATCGATCTGTAGCTCTTAAGCTCTTAGTATCTTATCTGTAACCTTGATAAGACACCTAATAAAACCACTAGCCAATACTTTTCTAAAAAATCTGCTAAAAAACATGTTAACTGTAATCTCTGTAATCTTCTCGACAACCCTTATCCCTGCGATTTGCGCTTAGTGGTTTACGAATTTGCTTGTAAACATTGCAGCAAAAGTTACATTGGGCAAACTAATAGGCCTTTCAAAATTCGTTTCGAGGAGCATGAACGTAGTTTGCGCTTGCAGAACAATACTAGTGCCCTCTCCTAACATTCGATAAATGACCACGACAGAAACCTTGACATTTTCGATTTCACAATCAATATCATTGCCAAGCATAGTTCGCCTCTTGAAAATCGTTTGGCTGAAGCTCGCTACATCAGAAATAGGAGACCACAGTTGAACGCAAAGACGAGCTGGTTGGCTGAGAGATGCTGTGTCTACGGTATTATCACCCAGATATATAAGCCACGCTCTCTGACTGCTTTTACCTTCTATTTAGTGCACTGAGGCAGCGACTGCGTCGCGAAACGTTTGCCGTGTAAATATTTTTAGCAACTAGTTTTTATTAAAGCCGTTACTAAAGGGAGTGCCGTATTTTTTCTCATCCTCATAATAAAGTATCGTTTGGGCATAATCAATGAATTATTCCAGTTTTGAAGCATTTACACATTCTTTTTTTAGTTTTGAAGATTATTTTAATTGGAACTGTATTTTACAGTCAACGTGTGAAAATTGAAACATAGAAACCTACGGTGATGAAATATTTGCATGATTAGCTGTGTATTGTGAGAAGTCTGATCACATGGCACGCGTTATTTTTTTTATGCATAAGGAATGTGATTATTTCGGCAGTGCTGATATATCGGCTGATATTTGATTTTTTGTCGATAAAGTATTGGCAAAATTTCACAGATGGGCACATCCCCAATGGAGGCACAAGCTAAATTAAATTATGAACTTTCTACTCAATTTTTTGCATGATTTATTACTTCTTCTAATCCATTATATAACATATAGTTTTTAAGGATTCTTATCTAAAAAGGTTAAAGTACATCAGGATTTAGCATTTGACAAGGAGTGGATGGTTGTATGTTCAGCTCACTAGCAGAAAACCCTATAGGATCTAGTAAGCCCGATTATAGGGGAGACTGTACTGACTGGTATATGGGTCCTCCTGAAGAAACTTTGAAGCTAGGCAGTATGAAATCATTAGTGCTATGTCAAAAACCATCTCTACATCAGACAGTAAAAATATCTTGATGCCTACTTCAGTCGTTTATATCTCAGCCGAGGATAAAGAAAATAGCCGAAAAATCGCCTTTTTGTGAAGTTTGACGTAGAACTACCTCAGTGTGCTGTATATCTGCGCGGAGGAGTTGAAGAACAGAATTCTGTTTGAATTTCTCCCATAACAAAGACTTCATATGAGTGGTGCTATAAAACGACTACATAAAACACATCACCTGAATAGTTGAATTCTAGCAATGCTTGCGCTAAATATCCGAAACATCTAGGGATCCTACCTTCCATTTAAGTGGCAGACCGACCAGATATACAATGGTGGCAAAATGTCTTGCCCATCTCCCGCGAAATGCCTATTTTAATGGCTTCGCAGTCTCTCATTACTCCTATTAATATATTTTTGGAGATTTAAGCGATTTTACTGTAATCACCGTCGAAACGCGACCAGCAGGATCCTGTTGACGACTGGCTTTTTTTCGTTTTTATTCCTTTCATAACTATCAATCTTGTTAGCTTTTTGTGTTTAAGGGACTGCTACAGGCTGTCTAGTGCGTCATTTTTTTGGTAACATATCATTTTATTTCATTTTTTGCTGCTGCTGTCATTTTTTTCATTTTTTCTTCGAAATCATGCATTCTCAAATAGATTTTCGTAAATTTCCGACTACTAGCCTAGTTCAAAATTTATCCTTACAGATATCAGCTCTCTACTTTTTGGATTTTATGATTTTGTTGACTAATGCACTGAACTCCAGATGTCGTATAACTTGATGGAGAATTATTAAACTTCCGCAACACTCTGTTTTTTGGGCTATTCATTATCTCATGGGTGATTTTAATAAATCAACCAACCACAGGAAACATCCTGTAACTAGTGACAATAAATGTGAAGTGTAGACATATGTCATTGTATTTCCCTTCGATGATTTTCCTTCTTGTCATTTCAGTCAGTTAAATTAAAAAATACCTGAGGTCAGTATTTTGTTTTTGTTATAAATGCTGCTCGGATGATTCCACTTGAATTAGCCAAACATTGACTTCGGACCTATGTTCTATGCAGCCAAGTCCGTGTATGCAACACATAAAACAAGAAATGAGAGGACAATTTTGCCCAATTATTCCAAAACATGTTTCCCGACAGCGACGTTGCGAAAAACTTCACAATGAGCAAAGATAAAACCTCATGCGTGTTCCAAGATGGTCTCGGACCTTTGTTATTGAAATGGTTGTGCGAAAAGGTGAACAGATCGGAGGGTGCGTCTACTTCAATGTTCGACGAGACAACTACAGTTCAACGAAGAAAACAGATGGATTTACTAGTTAGATATTATGATGAAGATATCAAAGAAGTTGCAACACGTTATATCGGGTCACTATTCTTCTGTCGAGCTAAGGCCATTGATATCGTTGAAATGTTCAATGACATAATTGATAGCGATTTATATCGATTGCCATGGGATCGCCTTTGTAGTATTTCAATGGACGGTCCGAATATCAACCAAGGCGATCTACCGACAACTTGATGAAAGTTTGAGAAAAATAGGCTATAAAGGTCTTATGGAAATGATCACATATACGCTTCATGTTGCCCACAACGCATTCCGGAAAGGCGTAGATGCATTGGAATTCGGACCCATGGTAGAACAGTTGATTTTTGATTTATTCGAATGGTTTAAAAGTGCTCCATGTAAAAGTGAAGATTTCACTCATCTTGCGGATTCGATAACTGAACAAGGGGAAGCATTATTTATTCGCTACACCAATTCACGATGGCTTACTCTCTCAAGAAAGAAGATATTGAAAGAGTTCTAATCCGGTGGGATGATTGCAAAATGTACTTTCTCAGTCATGTGCCGAACCAGTTCGAGTACAAAAAAACGCTACCGAAAAATAAACGATTCGACAGAATTCGGAAGTGTCTAACCGTTCATAAACAAGTTGTAATTCTAACAATGAAATTCCTGCTGGATATTGCTGGTATTTTCGAAAAGTATCTTCTCATTTTCCAAGATAGTGGCCCCCTTGTACACAGACTGTTTCCGGAAATGAAACACCTATTGACAGCTTTAATGCGTCGTTTGTTAAAACCGGAAATGGTGGAAATGAAGACTGTAGCCGACCTTCTTCGCATCAATACCGCCAATACAGCCCATCATCTGCAAGAAGTTGAATTTGGTCAACAGCCAATGTCATGAGCGCTATGCAGTCAGAAAGGCAAAAGAAGGAAAGCCGTGAATCAATGAGAACCTCCTATATAGCTTTGATTGAACATCTGCAAACAAAGCTACCTATAGATTCGGAGTTGTTGAAGGATTTGACCGATCTATCCCCCAGTTCGAAGCAAGAGAGTCAAACAGATTCATTGAACGCCTTTAGCCGACTGGCTTCAAAGATGCCGCATATCATCAAAGAGTCTCAAATGTCAGCTTTGCGTGATTAGTGGAAGCTTTATCAATCAGAAAGTATTCCTGATGAACTTTTCTGAGATAGAACAGGGAAATTGCTTTCTATCGATAAATATTGGAGTGAAGTCATGAATATCAAGTTCGAGAATAGTAATCAGAAGAAATATGAACTTCTTGGTAAATTGATCAAGAGTTGTCTGTCCATCAGCAATGGTAATGCTGATGTCAAGCGTAGCTTATCGGACAATAAGAACACGCTAACGGTTGAGCGAACTAATCTTAGTGATGAAGCACTGGTGGCCTTGAGAAGGTGCAAGGAGCATGCACGTCAATATGGTGGCTCTGAGAAAGTGTGCACGCTCTTCAAAGAGATAACGACAGTAGTAAGTAAAACTCCATTCACTTCTGGATAGCGTAAGATGGCCGCCGTCGCTGACGTCCCCCCCCCTCCTGTCAGTCGTGTCGGTCGTGGTGTGCCGTCGTGTTGCTTCGAGTCTGACGTCCCCCCCCCCTCCTGTCAGTCGAGTCGGTCGTGGTGTGCCGCCGTGTTGCTTCGTGTCTGACGTCCCCCCCCTCTGGCCGGCCGTCGTAGCGCGAGGTGGTGTGTGATGTGCTCTCCAGGTTGGCGTGGTGTGCCGGCCAGGTTGGCGTGGTGTGCCGGCCAGGTTGGGAGGGTGGACTGTCGTAGCTCACCTGAAAAAATCCAAAGTGTCAGAGTGACTTTGTATGGACAAAATTTTGAAAATTTTCCAAAGTGTGGCATTTCGACCTGGGACCTTCACCAAAACATTTTTCATCAAATTTCACTGACCCCCCCCCCCCGACACCAAACGTCCAATTTTGCTTCTAGTGGATGGATTTTGTCGTGCAATAGCTCGTTTGAAAGCTAAGAGTGAGACAAATTCAGTGAAAGAAACGGCTTGTTCATATCTGTCTTCGTTTAGATGTGAGACGCCATTCAAGATTTGGGAGATTGGTGAAAAACGATGGAGTTAGAATTTCCCAAGAAACAGCTCCAGCGGGCGAACGAAGGCTCGGATGGGTAAACGGAGGTCAGATTTGGAATCAGCTTGATGTTATTGTCCAATGAGAATCAAACATTTCTATATAAATAGCGAGCCTTCCACAGTGAGAATCATTCCATCGTTGAATCGCACGAGTGACGGACGCACATTTTCTCTCTCTCTCTCTATTCTATTATCCAACTAAAATGGTAAGTCGCTACTTTCCTCCCTCGCCTCCCTTGAACGTAAACTTAATACAATCTTTTTCATTTTCAGGCATCTCCATCTGCTGCACTAGTAGGACAAAATGGCGGTCAAACGTTACAAGGTTCGCTACGATCAGATCATCTACAACTGAGGCCAGTGGAAGAAACAACCAAGGTACATAATCCTACACCGCTACAGAGTAAATTTAAACAAGTCTTGCGTTATGACGATCATAGCGTAGTACTCCAAACGGGAATGCTCCCTTCCACGGATGTCAAGATAATGCACAATCAGTATGGGGACTACATACTGATCCCCGTGAGTCCGTACATTCGCTACCAACTTGATATTATTGAGGAGTACGTGATATTAAATATGGACATTCCTACTCCTCTTGCTCAAGAGTGGAAGGCGAGAGATGACAAGGATAGATTTGGGATGGTAATCACATTTGCCTACCGGTATCACATTGGTGCACTTACTATAAGAAGGAGGGAGATCATTCAACACCCATCACATGCGACGAGCTCGGAGAAGGTACTTGGGATATCCTTTTCAAAGTGAATGGGCTATATTATGGTCGGCACAAGGATAATAAAATAGCCTCGCTCTCCATGCATATGGAATCCATCCTATATATTCCAAAACCACCCAACGTGGACGACATAATTGATCAAATCCTTAACAGCAATGGTGCGAAGCGCAAGTCGGAGAAGAATGCTGCCTCAAAACGCAAATCAAAGAAGGAGAATTACTAGTCCTTTCCTAACTCTACCCTATGACAATTCGCTTATGTGCTTTGAGTGTCGTGAACGTGGTCTTATTAGATACGAGGGGCGTACCAAAAGTTCGTGACGTTTGTCTCTCCTATCTATAGACGTCCATTTTGGCCCAAGTGCATATCTAGATTTTATTTCTTATAGTTCTGACAGTTGCATTTCACAGGAAAACATTTAACTTCCATTTGCACAAATGTTTATTGGCAGAATTAAAAGCATACCAAAACTCTTTTTTTCAATCTGGTCACCTTAAATTCCAATACACTTTTCCTATCTCTTCTCAAGTTTCTTCATTCCTTCTTCAAGCCAATCCTGCGGAAATTTCCCGAATGAAGCTTTCGGTGCTCTCTTTATCTCTTTCACCATTGAAACGAATACCTCCGATTGCCAACTTCATCACACTGATGAGATGAAAGTCAGTAGTCTCCTCCAAAACCCTTCGTCATGGTCTTCCAGAAGACCAAGAACAATAGAGGAGTTGTTGACCCGAG
Source organism: Prostheceraeus crozeri (assembly GCA_907163375.1). Lineage (NCBI taxonomy): Eukaryota > Metazoa > Platyhelminthes > Polycladida > Euryleptidae > Prostheceraeus > Prostheceraeus crozeri. The sequence goes on along the minus strand of CAJQUW010015219.1, from coordinate 343,796 downwards.
CGCCTTTCTGTTCTGTCAGCCTTGGTACCCCAACGTACCCAACGAGCCGAAACTTTGGACAAACTCAAGGCGGTCATGGAAGATACGCTCAAGAGTCCCATGCGACAGCTGGTCAGACTTTTCCTCCAGTTCATCAAATGTTGGGCGTCTGTCAGACTGGATCAGCTGCCAAACCAAATCTTCATTTTTCGCTGGCTGGAGTGGATGGATGGCCACAGCGCTCAACGTCTTCGAATGACTTCCGTCCCTATGGGAAAGGAACATTTGCTTGATGGTCGCTCTTGCAGGAGCATTGTCTCGAAGAATGCTTTTAGACGCCCAGCCGATCGGGTTGGTGTTTTCCGTTCTTGGACAGAAAGAGCAGACAAGATCTCCACTACGATTACGATTTGTGAAGTCCGTCATGCTGACAAAAGTAAAATTGCTTCATGCTACTACTTACCGGCTTCAGTTCGTGTCTCTAGGTTACCGATCAACGACACCGACAATACTTCACAGGCAATGCACATGATTGATACAACATGACATCGATGAATGATTAAAGAAAAAAGTCGAATGAAAACCATGGTAATCAAACGTCACGAACTTTTGGTACGCCCCTCGTACATTTTACTTCTTCGTTGCCATCATATCATTTGTGTATTTTGTCGTGAAAAGCATCGATGTAATTCTTCATTTTGTAATATGTTATAGAACGTTTCCTTAGATGTGTAAATTTCCGTTTTAGGCTTCTATCATCATTTTTATGGATTGTGAGGGTGAACCTGTACAGGAGCTCAGTGCTATTGCTATGAACAATTGGACATATCAGATTGTTAGTGTCTATCATCAACATGCCAACTGCGATCCCAATGTTGATCAATGGGCGAGAAAACACATTCATGGACTTAATCTGAAATATTTGCAAGACTATGGCTTTTCTTGTGATAGTGCTCTTCTTATTGACTTTAAAAGATGGTTAGCTGCTTTCAATGTTATACGCATCTTTTGTAATAATCCTGGTAAGGAGAGGAAAGTATTTCCCAATCTAATCATTGATGATATTTTGCTCCCGCCTTGGGATAGTAGAGTGAATCAACATTATCATGAAGTCACGAAACGTTTTAAGGATTTGTGTGTTCCTATTTTGTCTATTCGTTGCAGTAGCTACGTTCATAACCAATGCTTCTTTCCTCCTTACACTGCCAAAGTCCTGTATGGTCATCATTGCTCGCTGTATGATAGTTACCAGCTGTATCTATTTTATCTCTTTCAAACCATTGATTTATAATGCATGCTTGTTACCGTTATTCAATAAATGTTACTATGAGAAGAGTTGTTGTTTTCATGCAATGGATAGGTTAGTTAAAGGGCGATCATGTCTTTCTCAAATGACTGCGGAACATTACATTTTCATAGACAAAGTTTAAAAGGAGCTGTTCAAGATTATGTGATAAATTTTCATAAAGATGAGACCGACATCGAAGCAGTGGTCGATGATGCTAGCACTCTATTTCTAGAATTAATGAATACATTCTCTGATAGCATTGTGATGGCGCGATTAGTTGCGAAAATTAAGTTCAGTCATATTGGAAAGGAAGAGGTGGAAAGTCGCTCTTTCCATTTTGCTTCTTATTCAATGGAAGTGGTAGATCACCCCAAAGAATTTTTTAAAAGACATATGATAAAAATTGCTGAACGTCTTAACGCATTTAACCATCATGGCAGCAGTCTAGTGATTGAAGCGATTTCAGATATTCACATTCAACTTTCTATAAAGAAGAATTGAAAATGCAGTGGTACTTGATTGTAGCACAACTGGTTTTCGAGCTATGTCTGCTCACTCTCGAAGTATGTTCCTTCTGTACATGCGTCTATTATTTAGAAAAGGCTAGCAAATTCATATCTTCAAAAAGACTTGCTATAGACATCAGTAACGGTGAAACTATGTGTTGCGATGTATGTAAGCGAAAGGATGGAAATGAAAAGCGCATCTTCAAGAGATGTGAGCATGCTTTTTGTCAACGCTGTTTCATACGTAATTGCATTCAACTTTGCAAATGTAACCACTGTGATATTGCTCATTTCGAGTGTCACTTATGCCGCAATAGTTAGTACCTATGCAAATGTGGTAAAGGCAGGTTTTTAGCAAAGACTAGCACGGAAAATGGCGAAACGTAAAATGACGAAACGTAAACGTCAAAAGTCTTCAAAGTTTTCTTCAGCCATTCAAGCTCTCCGACGAATGAAAGCAAATCAGCGATACAATGCTATACGACATGCTAACGATAAATTCATTCGTGAAATTATTTCTCATGTGAGAAAGTTGAGGACGAAGAAATTAGCACCAAAACAACGAAAGTTACTTAAGCGATATGCTACGAAATTGCGTTTCATCTCCAATCCTAAAGTCACCCTTCAAAGAAAGAGGGAAACTCTAACACAAAAAATGGCGGTTTCCTTTCAGCGTTACTACCGATGCTAGCTCCTATCGTGGGCAACGTATTGGGTAATATCTTTGGCTCTAGACGTTAATTATGCAAATGTTGAATCTCAAAGTATTATAATGGATTTCAAACTTCAATGTGATAAAGTTCTGACTGTATCAGGTCCATCTCATGCAGGTAAAACTGTTTTCACGCTGAATTTATTGGATAAAAGAAGGGAGTTGTTTAAGGAACCTATCAATCGAGTGATTTGGTGTTATGGCATTTATCAACCGTCGCTGTTTCAGGAATTGCAAAGTCGCAACTTTATTCGACATGAAGGAATTATTCCAGTGGATAAACTTCAGTCTAATGATGTTGTTGTATTGGATGATTTATTAAAAGAAAGTAAGAATTCAAAAGATGTTACAGATATGTTCACTCGCGCAGCACATCATAAAAGGTGCTTTATCATCTATATCACACAAAATTTGTTTCCTGATGGAAAAGAAGCTCGTACACGAAACCTGAATACACACTATTATGCTATTTTCAAGAATCCAATAGATAAAAGTCAATTTGAAATTTTAGCGCGACAAGTTGCACCAAGAGGATCAAAAGCCTTAATTGAAATTTTTCAAGCAGCTACTGAAAAACCACACGGTTACTTATTCATTGACTTTACGCAAGAGTGTCCGGAAGAATTTAGATTTCGAAGTGATATTTTGAAAACTCCCATGATTATCTACAAATTATGAGTTCTTATTCTCGCATGATTGTTATTCCTCAGGATGAATATGTACAATTGACTGCCATGCAGCAAGTAAAGCAACCTCTTGCAAATCAAATGTATAGGAAAGAAATAGATTATCAGCAAAATGTTCACATCAAAGATCCACATCGTGCTGTATTATTACAATCGGAAACTGTTGAGCAATTGAAAAGCTTGAAGAATAAGATGCGTGACTCTGTATCGACTGCAACACCTTTAGCATCTCGCGCACATGCCATATCTCCTTTCAATAGTATTGAACCCCATCTCAATGTAAATGATAGAGGAGAAATCATTACAGATGAAAATAAAGTGATTGATGCTTCACGTTATGAAGACTTGATTCAGTATGCGACACGTAGAAAGCGCCGTCAGGGCTATGTTCCACCTGGTTGGTCATACTTTCTTAAACTATTGAAAAAGCATAATGTGCCAAAATTTGCTTTGAATAATGAGACATTGAAAGAACTTGATTCAACAGTGGCTACTGTTCCAATGCTTCAGACGATGAAAATGCCAACAAATTGGTTTAAGACGTCACCTGCTACATCCCCTCCCACACTCACTAAGCAAACAAGAGGAAGAACTCGACGTAGATCTACACCACCACTAAAACTAGTAAAAGGAAAACGTAAAGCAGCTCCTCCCAAGAAATACATGTTCTCAGACTATCAATATGAAGCAGATGTGTTGCTTGCCATGTAATGAGCCGCCAGAGGTGAGTGTCGTTGTCACTTGCACTTGCTGCGCCAGCTCTCACAATGAAACTCCTAAGCAATGTGAACACGATCGCAAAACCGCTAAAGCTAAATGCTGCAGTTGTTGTAAATGTAGAAAGGCAAGAAAGCAAAAAGATGAGGAGGAAAAAGAGTCAGTCGTCATCGACTGAACGTTTGAAGTCAATCTATTATGATGTAAAACATCCGGCAGGATTTGCATCGATCAAGAAATTATCAAAAGCGAGTGGTCTTCCACAATCACAAGTGAAACGATGGTTAAAGGGTCAGGCTACCTATACACTCCACAAACAAGCGAAAAAGAAGTACCGCACCCGCCATTATATTGTTCATGACATCGATGAACAGTGGCAAGCAGATTTGTGTGATGTTGCCTCCATTTCAAAACATAACTCGGGCAATAATTTTATTTTAACCGTCATTGATATTTTCTCGCGTTATGCGTGGGCTCAACCTTTAAAAACTAAAGAAGGGAAAGGAGTAGCAAAAGCATTCCAAACAATTTTTCGAGAAGGTCGCATTCCAAAAAGAATTCAGAGTGATCAAGGAAAAGAGTTTGAAAATCAGCATGTGAGAAGATTATTTGAGAGGCATGACATTGAGTTGTTTAGTGTAAAGAGTGCCTATAAAGCTGCACTCGTTGAACGTTTTAATCGCACATTAAAAAATCGCTTGTGGCGACATTTTATTGCCAGCTTGACACAAAATTGGACAAAGGTTCTACAAGATACACTGCATGCCTAAAATCACTCTATCCATCGTTCTATTGGACTCAGACCAGTAGATGTAAATGCTGACAATGTAGATAAAGTGCGCGAATCATTCCAACGTAAACGCACTCATGTGAAAAGTGATGTGAAAATTGGTGGTAAAGTTCGTATCTCAAAAGTGAAGAGTGTTTTTGCTAAAGGGTACCTTCCGAATTGGACAGAGGAGGTATTTACAGTATCAAGGATTGATCAAAAAGACTCTCCCACCACCTACAAGTTGAAAGATTACGATAATGAAGAAATTGAGGGTAGCTTTTACCGCGATGAGATTGAGGTAGTCACTGAAAGTGAAACATATTTGGTAGAGAAAATCATTCGATGTAAAAAACGGCAAGGTGAAGAATGGTGTCTTGTTAAATGGACTGGTTATCCTTCAAGTATGAACTCTTGGATGCGTCGTGCCGATATCTTTCATCTAAGTGATCGACAGTGATTCATGCAAAGTTGTAACTAACAATGTTTAGGGTTTGAGCTATGAATCCAACTGCCTCATTTTATTCACGACCCTCCTATGTAAGTAGTGGAGGACAAATTTACATCGGCGCTCGCCGCCAACGTGGAGGTAGCATACTTGGTGCACTGAAATCTGTTGTAGCACCTCTCATATCCAATGTCGGAAGATCTTTAAAACGAAATGTTTTAAGTAATGCCGTTGGCTTTGCTGGTGATGTTGCTAGTGATCTTTCCAGAGGTAGAAGTTTTAAGAGCAGTTTGTTGAATCGTGGGAAGGAACGCGGTTTAAAAACATTGAAGCAGACCCTTGCTGGTGTTACTCAAGGAAAGAAATCGCCTAAACGAATGAATAAAGGAAGGAGGAAACATCGCGGAGCTGGTAAGGTGCGATCTTCAGTCAAAAGGCATTCACGCAAACGTCGCAGAGGCTCTAATCATTCATCAGGCGCTAAACGACGACGCTGCCATAACTTCTAATCATGGAGTGTAAAACTTCCGGTTTTTGTTTGTTTGATGAACAAGCCATACAGACAGATATTCTTAGTTCAAGTATTGTAGATTATCATCCTCGAACAGCTGAGAATGCTGGCCCCATTGAATTTGTTATTCCTGGTGGTAGTGATGACTACATAGATTTGAGTTATGCGATGGTTGATTTGAGGTTTAGAATTCAGCAAGCAGATGGAACTGCTATTGACGATGCACATAAAGTTGGACTGAACAATTTACCATTGACTACATTACTTCGCGATGTTTCTCTAACGATTAGAGAGCAGCAGGTGGAAGGTGGTCAAAGCGATTATCCCTATAAATCATATTTCAATCATATATCACAGTTTCATCCAGCAGCACAAAAAAAGTCATATGAAAGCCATGGGATGGTACAGAGATGAAGCAGGAAAATTTGATGCTGAAACAAACAGTGGCTTTGTAAAGCGATCTGCTATGATTAAAGATAGTAAAGTATGTCAGCTATATGGTCCGCTGAATTTAGACTTCTTTAGACAGTCAAAGTTTTTTACTCTGTAATACCAGCATGCGACTCAAGCTGACATTGAATAAGCCTGAATTTGCGCTGAATGCATTTGCTAAAGTTGACAATTTTAGAATTCATGTGGAAGATATTGCACTTTACGTTCGTCGAGTAGTACCGAATCCAAGTGTCATTAGAGGGCATGCTGAAGGTCTTAACCGCCAAAATGCCATTTACCCCATTCAGCATACAAAGCTTCTCACCTTTACAATTCCGAAAGATCAAAAGAGTTTCATGAAAGATGGCCTCTTTCCATCGGAAGCACCGAAGCTCCTCATGGTGACAATGGTTGAAAATGATGCATTTAATGGTAATATAAAGAAGATCCTTTCAATTTTAAACACAATCAGTTAAGTGAAATTGCTTTACGTGTAAATGGTGTGAGTCATCCTGGTCCACCCTACAAACCAGATTTTGCTTCGGATCAATTTATGCGCAGTTATGTTGATTTTATGGATGTCTTTGGCTTTTACAATACGGATGACACCAACGGACTGACTATGAAAGAGTTTAAGAGTGGATATACTATTTATGCATTTGATTTGACTGCTGACAGCGATATTAGTGCACCCTATCGTCAAGCGAACGTGCCTCATAATATTCGTTTGGATTTAACGTTCAAAAGAACACTACCTGAGACGAACAATGTATTAATTTATGCAGTCTTCGATTCAAATATTGAAATTACAAAGTATCGTGACGTGATTCTTCAGTATAATCGTTAATGAGTTGGTTGACTGCTGACGATATTAAGACTAAAGTGCAGCGTAATGCAGACGAAGCGACGTTGAAAGCTTTCGATAATGTCTATTCGCTCGATACCTTACCACCTGCAGTAAATCACTATCCAATCTTTATTGTGCTAAACACTCATTCGCAGAACTTAGGCGGTGAGCATTGGAAAGCGATCTTTATTGGAGAAGACCGACGTGGTGAACTATTTGACTCTCTTGCTCAACCTCCAAATATACCAACACAGCAGTGGTTGAGAAAACATACGCGTCAATATCAGCGAAATGAACGCATACTACAACATCCACTTTCATCAACGTGTGGTGCTTTTGTACTGTACTTCATCTTAAAACGTTTACATGTATCTCGATTTGCATCTGTTATTCAAAACTTTTCATGTAATCCATCCTCTAATGAAAAAATGATTTGTAAGTTCTATCATGATTTGAAATAAAAACATCATGTTGGAAAAATTGTTTTTTATTTTACAATCCGCTGGGTACGTACATACTCAATGAGATAGTCTAGGATCACATTTGCTTGTACATGAGATTTTAGTCCAGTAATGATCACTTTACTATTATGAAAGATTGCAACATGCACAGGTAACCAACAACTAATGAGAGCTGCAGGAAAAAGTTCGGGTTCATAACACAAATTGTAACTGCTGGTACGAATCTTCAAAAATGATAGACTGTCACTCAATTGAGTAGAGATCACCATATTGTCCACAGTCAGATTCGACATCACACACCTCTCCCTCTTCCATATCCGACGTAGTAGTCTCTGTAGCTCTAAGCGCATTGACTGCGCCGATGAATGAAAAAGGGCGCCGAGAATCTGTACAGTCCCATTTGGGAAGAGTTGAAGATTCCGTGAATTGTTCATCTTCACCACTAACATTTGAGGACGGCCCGCGTAATACTTGCTGTTTGGAAGGTGTTGGTGTAATGTTGTGAGATCGATTTTGGTGTAGTGTGAAGCGACGGAGAATGTTGACGATGGTGTAGCGATGGCGCTTCATGATGAAAAAATGAGTAAATTGAGCGATGTACCTTCCTTTTATACTTTTCCCAACTACTCTGATATATTGTAGAGAGTCCAAAATCCAAGTCTTCATGATGTTATGCAAAGCCGCAGATCAGCAATATCAAAATGTCGTTTTATCATATTCTGCTTAGCAATGCGGCCGCAAATAGATTTGCTAGTAATCGAGCCGCACTCTTTTCTACTCCCATTGATCATGCACAACATCTAAATGGAAAGTGGGAAGTGGGTGTCACTCAACTTGTTTATAGCAACTGTGTCCATACTTTTGATCATGAGGTGATGACTATTAGTATGAGACGCACAGCTGCTTACCAATGTGAAAAGGGCTGTCGAGTATACATTCCACAGTGGCCAAAGAAAGATCTCTTATCATGTAAAAGTTTATATATGATTTCTTGAATGAAGCGTGTAAACATATTGTCCAATTTACTCCGCACAATGATGATCATAATTATGTACATCATGTAGTTGAGAAAGATTGGATTGTTGGTTTAAGTCCAAGTTTAAGAAATGATTTAGGTTACCTCGCTAGCGCCTTAACAAGCTATGATAATTATAACGTTAATTACCACCCAAGTGGTCATAAACAGTTAATATATCGAGAGGAAGCTTATTATGTAGATCTTATTCCAAAAAATGAGAAGACGTTGGTGAAGAAGATTGTGATTAAGCCAAGAAAGACAAACATGACTCCTGAAACATTATTGAAGAAATTTAATTATCTCCTTCGAGTTGATGGTAAACAAGTGGCAACATTGACTTATATCAAATCATCCAATCATATTGCAATAAGTAAATTAAATGATGATGATCTAGTATTAGTTTGTTCAAAAGATTTTCATCAGTTCTTACGACATCGTTCTGCAGCTGCTCATGGAAAATTTGATATGCAACATTTACCATGTGAAAGGTCAAATCAATTTGATACATAATGGACCGTATCTTTATACAGAAAGTGTGTAGAGCCTTTCGGTGGTGTCTTACATGAAACAAGAGTGTTGATGCCTCGCATTATTACTTCGGTTAAATTGGTTGTAGATTATTTAAATGAAGTGATTAATGAGCAACATATTTCATTTTCTGAAAAAGAAGGTGTTTTGTCTCTCACTATAAGTGGAAAAGGTATTGAACTAATTATGGATAAAACTCTAATGGACATTTTGGGTTTTGATCAAAATATCTTTAAAAGTGGTACTGTAACCAAAGCTAGCGCAGACATGTCACTATCGCGTCGTATTAACTATTTTCAGATATATTCCAATATTGGTGAAGATGTACGTGTTGGAGATGTTGAAGCTCCATTGCTAGCAATGATACCATACCAGCCAAAAAGCTGCAGTATTTTATCTGAGCATACTTTCAAGAAAGTGCATTATACAAAGCTGAAATCAAACTACATCCCACAAATTGATATTGCAATTTATGACGATGCTGGTGCGTTGATTCCTTTTCATAAAGATGCTGTGACAAGTATCACACTCCATTTCCGAATGAAGAGTTAATGCAAGAGTATGCTAATATATTTTTCCAATGTGAATAATATGGAAAGTGAAAATAAGGACTCGTTTCTAATCTACTTGCCCAGTAATGCTTCTATGAATAAATTTCCCAAAAATAAACCATCAGACTACCGAGTAGAATTGAATCGCCCGCTACATTTAGAAGGTGAATGGGAGGTTGGCGTTTCTAGTATTTTCTATGATAGCAATATTCAGAATGTGAATGATGTGGAAGAAATGATATTGACTCCTCGCACCCATAATGGAATAACGATGAATAATGCATTCCAGTTCCCATACAATTTAACGTCAGATGGAAAGTGGAACTATGAATGGATTCAGATAAAATCAGATTATTATGGTCCGTTTGGGAATGAGAAAATTATTAAGGCATTCAACAGTGGTAATACTTCCATCATGAAGAATAAGGATCAGAAAGTTTATGAGTTTACTATCTATCATTGGAGTGGGAGACAGTTCCTTCGCTTTCATTCTTTTACTAAAGGTCTTACACTGAGGTTGGATAATGAATTCTATCCACATCTCGGTTTTGGCCATGGACTACATCTAACGTCAATTGCTACTGCAAATGTTAAAAAAGTTTATTCAAATCGAATCAACAAATTTCATTATAAATTTAAAATATTTGATGAAGATATTGTAGAATGCGAAGAACGCATCATTTTGAAAAAGCGTGGTGTTCAACCTTTATCACTTATTGAGTTAGTAAAACGATGGAATGAGACTGGGTAAAAAGTATGGAGAGAAAATTATGGCGGACAAAAATAAGTTGGTTATTCAGAAATATAATGACAAACTTACAGTTTATTTCTCTCCAACCTTGCGTCATTTTGTAAGACATCCAACCCCTATTATTGGAAGCGGTCTGGTGTATGCTTCTCATGAATATCACACTAAAGCTGATTCAGTTAATGATGAATGGTGGGTGGACATCTATGGTGATCGCATCAAGAAAATTTACCAGTCTTATCAAGAATCTAAAGTTGCTATCAATATAATGCCGCGTCTATATCATACAGTTGAAAGCTTCATTCATGTAGTAAATCCTTATATACAACAGAAGTTGAAGCATGTGATGAAAAGTAAATATGATGTAAAGACACACCACATTTCGTTTTCAATTGAAAATCAACGGGTTGTTCTGAAACTGGGTGATGACATTCAATGTCAATTGAGTAAAAATTTGAAAAAACTCTTTGGTTTTTCAATGCTACAAACTGTGTTTACTGCTGCGCATACGATTGGTATAGAAACACCAATGACACTTGATAAACATGAACAGCACCTTTACATTCAAAGTGATTTGATTTTACCTATTTCTGTTGGTGAGAAAAAAGAATACATTTTACGTGATTTCATTCATGATAAAGACGCTTCATATGGAATAGTCGAGAAGATGTTTGAATCTATTTTCTATCATCCCGTCGTCAAACAAACTATACCCTCCATTGCTATCAAAATTACCAATGGTTTACAAGAGTGCATCCATGTGAAAGATACTAAATCCCTCGTAACTTTAGTGTTTCGGAAAACAAAGTGAAGTCATTGTGATATGTTTATTGAAATAAAAATATGTATATGAAAAAGTCTTTTCACAGATATAGGGGGAATGGACTGACTGTAGGCATATATACTCTAAACTTTCCTCGAGAAGGGAGGGCGTTGGTGATGAAGTTGATGCCTGAAATTGAGGAAGATGCTATTAGCCACACGTTTGAGGGAGATGAGAGAGGAAATCTTCAACTTACCATTTCAACGAAATCAAGTTTAAGGTTGATACTTCAACAAGATAGAGACTTCACACAAATTTGGAATTCACGAGAGAGCAGTTCACTCGTACGCCTCAAATATAGAATTCGCCAGAGAACACTTCACTTATATGTCACAAAGACAGAGTGAAATGACACGAATGTCACTTTACATATATACTTTCATATTCATCATTCATTGGCTGTTCATTCTGATTGGTTGCTTGTTGATACTTAAGAATTAGAAAACATTTCAAAGTTATTATTCACAGTCAACATGACAAGCCCTCCGACAACACCAAACACAAAATTCTCTTCTCCATGCTCAACACCAAAGGCGCTCGTTGCACCAAACGCTCCAACGAAGGGAAAGGTAGAGAAGGTGTACCGACTGGACAATATCAGAAAGTTGTCATTACCAGCGGACGACGAAGAGAGTGTATGTGAGAAGGAGTGTCCCGACTTAACAGGCGTGAGGTGGAACTATCTCCAGTACGATACTGATGATGTGATGGAGATCACCAGCACCAAATTCCTCCACCAATTATGGGAATGGTACACCCCTAACTCCCAGCCACGAACTATGGCGGAGTGGGAGTATATCGACAAAGTGAGGCTCGCAGTTCAAGAACGATTAAAGCAAGTGAACTGTTTTTGTTATCTATGTGAAGCCAGACTCTGGGACGATATTGACGATGAAGACCTTTTGAAATACATGCCATAATAAATTTTTATTTCGTATTATCTTTGCTTTCATACTGACTTACTTGAATGGGGCTTCAGTGGATGATTTAACCATGTATACTTTTTCATTTGGAAATAGTAGCACGCTTAGTCTAACTTGTAAATCTTATAACATTTCATATGGGCGATGATGGTAGATGAAATAGTGTTAAATAAAATTAAGATAGCTTACACTTCTGATACAGGGATAGCAATCGACTGCGATCCATGTGTAAAGAGCTTGTTAGACTACGGATGGGCTTAAGTGGATGATTTAACCATGTATACTTTTTCATTTGGAAATAGTAGCACGCTTAGTCTAACTTGTAAATCTTAAAACATTTCATATGGGCGATGATGGTAGATGAAATAGTGTTAAATAAATTAAGATAGCTTACACTTCTGATACAGGGATAGCAATCGACTGCGATCCATGCGTAAAGAGCTTGTTAGACTACGGAAGAGAGAAGTGTGTTATGTTGCGTGTGGCGCGTGAGTGTCCTCCCATTTCATTCCATTCATCAATTCGTCTCATTGATAGAGACAGGTAGAACTCATGGTTCTCATAACGTATGCAATGGAAAGTTTTAGGCAACCTTCGACAGTTGGCTCAATGTCGCCCTGGCGCGAATGCATACTACGTTGAGACAGAGGCAATCACTTGCAAACATGACGCAGAGAGGTTTAACAAGATTGACCATTGCCGAATGTCCCTTGCGGTATACATAGCTGCGGGTTTCACCGCCGCCCTTTACAGGAACGCCCGTCGAAAGGAAGTATTACACCGAACTTCATTTGCAACGTTCAAGTTGACTGATAGCAGATTCAACTTAATGATAGTATTCGCCAGTCCGAAGACTGCCCAGGGCAAACCGCGTGGAGGTTCTATCATGTCTTGCCCCATGGTGGCCCTTAAGAGAGCCGATGGTTCGTTCTCGGTGACAATTAAGTTGACTATTGGCTTGAATAGTCAATAGGTATGACAGTTAGGTTGTCATAAACCCTGTGCCGCCTAAGCCGTGGTGGTGCTACTGGCACCTTTCGGATGCGGGTGGTATTCGGAGTCCACACATCATCCGTCCAAATGATCTTCTTAATCTTCCCCTTCTTCTCATCCTCTTCATCCCACTCGTCGAGGATGATGAAGTCGGGAATGGCGTTGTCTTCATCGATGAAGACGGGAATGCTGTTGGCAGATGTCGCTTCCATCGTGACTTGAAATTGAATGAGAAGCGCTACAATCTTCTGGCTTATATAGGGTTTTCAGCAATGAATTGCTCAACAGCGAATCAGAATGCTTCAGGGATAGCAATCGACTGCATAACGTTCAAGTTGACTGATAGCAGATTCAACTTAATGATAGTATTCGCCAGTCTGAAGACTGCCCAGGGCAAACCGCGAGGAGGTTCTATCAAATCTTGTCCCATGGTGGCCCTTAAGAGAGCCGGTGGTTCGTGTTCGGGAGTAACGTCATCTTACAGCCTACCAATTCTGCTGAGAGTCTTTGACTCTCTCTTTGGTAGCAGTGTCGACTTCCACGCTAATTGGCACGTGGCTGAAAAGTGGAATGTAGCGCCATTCCGTTGGATTGACAGCAGTTGCTGTCATCGGATTGCAAATCCGAGCAAGATTATTGTAGACTCTGTCTTGCTCCTCTAGTCTGACAAATTCCTCAAATAAATTTCGCGGCCTTAACTGCGGTCATCGAGGAGAGCTGACTTGACTGTTCGGCGTCTGCATGATTGAAATGAAATGAAATGAGAGGTAGTGGTTTATATACCCCTCTAACGCGACGCGACGTTCAAGTTGACTGATAGCAGATTCAACTTAATGATACTATTCGCCAGTCCGAAGACTGCCCAGGGCAAACCGCGTGGAGGTTCTATCATGTCTTGCCCCTAGGTGGCCCTTAAGAGAGCCGATGGTTCGTTCTCGGGAGTGACGTGATGGGGTGGTGAAGGCGGGTAAAAGATCTGCAATGAAGATGATATGTATTAGAAAAGGATATACTATCTTATTTACTTTTCACTTGCCAAGTTAGCCATCCTTAGGTAGTCTCGCGCTTCCTAAAAGAGAATTTATGTAAATGACCGCGCATTCTCAGGGTGGCATGCAGACATTTTTTGGTTGGTTGGCCGTTGTAACAAATTATTGACTCGTCGAGATTACGGTTGACGAGTACTTCACCGTCCAAATGATTATCCCGAATAGGGATGTGAAACTCAAACAACCTATCCTCATTCACACGATTCCACTCATCCCTCATGCGCTCCAACTTCTCAAACGCCTGCCTCTCATCACCCCGCCGAGCCACATTCCTCTCCAACTCAACATTCCTAGCTCTCAACACACTCATCTCCTTCATCATCTCCTCAAACTTCGCTTCTGCATCTCTCATTCTTCTCTCCGCAGCACTCGCCCTCTTCTCACAGTCATCATTCTTCTCTTCCAACTCTCGCGTCTTATTCTTCAAATCAGTCACACTACGCCTCATTCGAATATTCTCATCCGCTACCTCCTTCGACTTCAGTTCCTTCTTTTTCAACTCATCCAACTCCTTCACGACTTCATCCTTCACCTTCTTCAAACTCTCATACTGATTTACCAACAAATCATGCGCCATCTGCTGCGATACATGCTTCTTCTCTTCATCCTTCAACCACCTCGCCGACTGCTTACGAATCCCACCACTCTTCACTTTTGGGGAAGATGAGCCTTGCGGGGGGTCCTCAACAACTATGTTGGAGACCTCCGAGGAAGAAGAGCTCAACTTCCTCGCACGCTTCCACACACGCTCCCTATCTAAATCCACATCATCCTCATCATCACTCTCAAGCACTCTCTTTTGCTCAATCTCAGCCTCCAACGAAGCAACTACTTTCGCCAACTCATCATTCTCAACAACATTCTCCACCTTGCCGTCTCGCTCTATCGCCAACATTCGCTCCCTCTCTTCAACAATCAACTGCGTGAATCTCAAGTCATTCACCAAACCTCCACTGCAATCTGCATGCGATCTGTAAAATCGCGCCTCATCCTCATCACCCTTCAACACTCTACACTTTACACACGCATCCCTATTCAGGATAATCATGTGGTCGGTGCCCGCCTTCTTAACATGCGCCTTGGCGTCCGCACTGCGATTGATTCGCCCACATGTGCACATTTTAATGTGAAATTTACGATTCTTATCGTTTGCCATGCCTGAGATTTTATCGTTAACTGTAAGATAATGAAATTTGTATAAGTTTGGAATCATGTAGTACAGTCATATTCCTAAAGCATTACACTTAGTGAGGAATGATAGATTTGAGTGTAGTGAGTGGCACTCGATCCCGTCGACAGCACGAAGGCCTTATATTGATCACTAGGGAAGTGAGAGATCTTCCCCGATACCCGCTATTTACAGCTGAAGACATCATTGTCACTGCCCCGAAGTGGTAACAGCAACGCCGAGTCAAAGGTAGTGATCAGTAGCTGGGATCTAACCCCTCAAAGCTGCCTTAGACTTAGTTAAATTTCAAATCTGATAGCAGATTTGAACTCAGCATACTTGAAAACCTTAGTCTACATGTTAAAACTTTGAAAAAACTGAGAATTAAGAATTTTTAAAAAATTCCGCATTTTTACTACTCATACTACTTTTAAAAAATTTTATCAGTAGTAAAGACACTATCAAACTCTATCACACAAACTTTGAAGTAAGAAGATAGCTTGCCTACTTCAAAAGATAGAGTCCTTTGAAACACCCGATATCGGGATCTCAGAGCGACGACCGTCGCTTACCTCGTGATCAGACTTACGTTGTCGGGGGTTTATATATGCTCGGAAGAAAACTTAAAATGGCTCTATCTTCGAAAGTATTCATCGTAGCGACATGCGGTTTGTTGCAAACGATTCGTCTCATCATTCTCTATCATATGACACCTGAACCATTCTCATATGACCACGGGAAGTCGGTCAGTCAGCACATGTCCATGTAACATGCCACAAGTGAAAAAATTCCTAAGTGTGAGAGCTCCAGTGTGGTGAAAATTTTGAAAAATTTAAAACTTCCGAATTTCGACCTGGGACCTTTACCAAAACATTTTTCATCAAATTTCACTGACCTACCCCCCTCGTTCGGAGAAATTTGATGAAAAATGTTTTGGTGAAGGTCCCAGGTCGAAATGCCACACTTTGGAAAATTTTCAAAATTTTGTCCATACAAAGTCACTCTGACACTTAGGATTTTTTCAGGTGAGCTCCGACCTAAAATCTTGTAACAGCTCTAACTTTTGAACGGCTGGTCCGATTGACTCGCGACAAAAAATGTCATGGAGCAGTTTTTTCTCCTCTTTCAAACGAGTAGCTGTAAGACAAAATCCGTCCACTAGAACCAAAGTTAGAAGATCGCTGTCGGGAGGGGGAAGGGTCAGTGAAATTTGATGAAAAATGTTTTGGTGAAGGTCCCAGGTCGAAATGCCACACTTTGGAAAATTTTCAAAATTTTGTCCATACAAAGTCACTCTGACACTTAGGATTTTTTCAGTTGAGCTACGACAGTCCACCCTCCCAACCTGGCCGGCACACCACGCCAACCTGGACAGCACATCACACACCACCTCGCGCTACGACGGCCGGCCAGAGGGGGGGACGTCAGACACGAAGCAACACGGCGGCACACCACGACCGACTCGACTGACAGGAGGGGGGGACGTCAGACTCGAAGCAACACGACGGCACACCACGACTGACAGGAGGGGGGGACGTCAGCGACGGCGGCCATCTTGCGCTATCCAGAAGTGGAGTTTTACTTACTACTAACGACCTCCGTACAACAGTCGCATTGGAAATTCTCAGAGAGGAGGAAACGCGAACGCGAAGAGTTGGAGATCGCAAAGAGAAAAGAGGAACAAGCTGTTGAGGAGGAAAGATTACGCCAGGCATTGATTGATAAATCTGTTAGGAAACACGAGAAATTAGATGCGAAAAAGGAAAAATTACAGAAGATAGAAGAGGAAGTAACGGAAGAATGCAAGATCTCGCTGCGGATGTTAAAAGAAGCAAAGTTGCAACTGGACAACTCCATCGCTGCAAATGATATGGTGGGTATTAGAGTTGCCCAAGAATTGTACTCCTCAGTGAGTGAGAAAGTTTCGAGGCTGAGCGAATTAAATACAAAACAATCCATAAAAAGAGCAGAGATTGATCGAAGCGAAAGTGTGCATTCGAGAAACTTATGAGTTATGAACAATGTTAAAAATCGAAAGAAGATGTGAAACCATGAACTATATTTGCAGTTATTCATGAATTGATTGGTTTTGTTATTTTATCACCAATGTTCTAATTTGACTGGATGTTGAGCATGTACAACTTACGTAGGTAATGTTAAGTGAGACATCGATATCTAAAGACGGCATACAGTGATGGATAATTAATGATGCATTCGTTGTATTTATTAAATCTTTACATACGGGTACATGATTTTTTTAACCTTAAGATTTGCAGCGTATAATCTTTTGAAGGATGACTGTCGGGCATGTTGTTTGGATGGAAATGCTACAGGAGTCAATTAAAAATTTCATTATACTATTGCAATGATGAAAGTGATGCGCTATATTGTTCGATTCTTAGTGGATACTTAATCATTTCTTTCATTTTTCCGCCCCCAAAAATCTTTTTTTTTCATTTTTTTCTTGAAAAATTCGTAATTTTTTCTCATTTTTTGACTTTCTATTCGGTAGACAGCCTGGACTGCACAACTGTTCCGACGCTGACCTCCAAAGGATTGGCCTGTTGATTATTGGCGTCTATTTATATCCAAGTTCCTATTAGATCGACCCTGAAAAAAATTTGACGCAGGGGATCTTTTGTTAGTGGCCTTGTACGATCTCGCACACTTAAGGGAGAAGACCAGCTCGTATAGCGCAATGTCATGGACCCCCGGCCGGTCCTCCCGACACGCCTTAGATCCTGTAAAGCCTTAGTGCTTTACACTTGAAGAGGATCATATGTATGATGGACCAATGGGGTTAAGTACAGCCCACCGAAGAAGCGCCAAGTGAGTCAACAAATGAACTAGTGTTATCGTCTCCTCCAAACAGTTATAAATGGAGTTCCTCTCCTGAACGCCTGTGCAATAACCGCCGCTCATCCGGTGCATAGAGGTTAAAGCGCGATTCTTCGGACCAGAGGATGCGCCTGAAATGCTCGATCGACCATTTCTTTTGCTCTCTAGTCCGATTCATTCTCGTTTTCTTCACATTCTTAGTGAGCAGTGGCTTCAGTCTTGACTTGTGGGTGTTGTAGGCCTACTCCATGCCTAGGAGCATGAGTCACAACCTCCTTCGACCATGGAAACCCTTGATGCTCCATGTAGGCCATTGGTCGATGACCAACATCGCTTGCAGCTCTGTAGAGGCCCGTCAACGACTCTCTATGAGTCATCATTCTTAAGTTTTCGATCGCTCATCGCGTTTGAGCAGCTGGGACCTCTGGATAACATCCCATTTATTTGATGATTCGATCAACAGCTCTGCGTTTGTAAATTCTTTGAGATATTGGTGTATTCGACAGTCCTTCATTTTTCAAAGCAGTGGTAATGGCACGAAAATATATTCAGTTTTCTTGTACACGTTAACTTGAAGCGCGAAAGATGTGAAACAAAGAATCAGGAGAAATCTCAAAATAACAGTTGAAAAATGGGCATGGGCAAGACTATGCCACCAGTGTACGTTAGCTTTCATAATGGGTAGGCCTAATATGAGCTCTCAAGAAATTGGAAATTTATGCATCAACCTATAAATTTCTTTCTTTCAACCTTAAGGCGAAAAGAACGCTTATAAATGACACATGATGTGCAAGCTCTTGCATCAGCTTTCGTCGCCTTGATCATTGCCGGTATCGATGCCAACGTCCATCATGTGTTCGGTGATGATTCAATTTTTCAAAGTCTTCCGCACATGCTGCCTGCTTTCATTTGATGTGTTGATTAAATAGATTACATAAAGTATCTCCATTACAATGTTGTGTGCAGTTGAGGCAATTGCTTTGTTTTGTTTCAGGTCACCATTATTCTTTCCCTTTCCCACGCTATTAACAGCTAAGCTAGCGACTGGATAGATATCTTGTCTCAATGTCGAGTTCATTGTATGCCTATGTAGTCAATCTTGCTAACTTAGACGCACGTCTGATACCTCAGTTAACCGCAATCATCAACTTAAGGAGACGTGATGACGTCATATCTGCCTGTGATCTGATAGCATGTTTCGTGACGAATCAGCTATGCGTAAAATGATCAACGCACAGGGAGAGAATGAAAAGAAAGTCACTTGTTTATGTTCTCTGAACACATACAAAGTCGCCAAAATGGAAAAATGCCACGAAAAGTCGACGAGTGTGCAAACCAGTGTTGCCACTCATGGCAATAATTATTGCCTTGCAATATAATCACGATTTGTGGCAATGTGCAATAATAATCAGATAGTTCATCATAGTTGGCAATATTTTTCAGATTCAAAACGAAGACGATATTGTGAAATAAAATTTATGATTTGATGCGCATGTTTTTGAGATAATTAAATAGGTCTGTTGAAAGGAATTACGCGAGTCACTCTAATAGGGAATATAAAACCTATTATTCACAATACTTGATCGTTAGTCTCTGAGTCTGTACCACATCACTACGCACAGTCATGATTAACCGCTAACTATAGATACTCGTGCTACAATACTCGTATTTTCTGAGTGCCTCACGAGCGACCTGAATCGCATGTATTAGGTTCACTCCTGTTTCCCGTTGATGAACTAATAACATTGATAATCGAATCCAACATTCCCACATTCTGGCTGTGAGAACTGCTAGATATGTGAGAAAGAAAGTCGGCATATTTCGTGAACTTTCTAACTACGGTTCCAATAAAATTGAGCTAAGTTTTACCAAATGGGTTGAAATAAAATGAACATAAACGCCACAGGCTATTTTCTTTATACTCGTACATAGTTCATGTCACCGACTTTTCAAGGACATCCTCTTAACGAAGTTAATCCTTTTTCAATTGATCGCTCAGAGCGATGACTCAGATCGTTCAAAGAGATTATGTTTCGCTTTTAAAAATCTGGAAACTAGGAATAAAATCCGATTCCTTATCTATGTTACGCAGATGGCGGAACCTTTTGAAAAGTTGTTTCAACAGTCTTCGGTCATCTTAATTCACCGCATAAGGCCTCAACTGGTGAAGAATATCGCAGTACAATTCTTGAAACTAGAACATTGCGACAGCAAAACTGTTATGAAAGTAAATATTATTGACGTCAATAATCAACTTCATGTTGGCGAGATCTTCATTGGTCCCACGATCAAAGAAGTTTCCGATGTACTTCTGTACTGGTGCAGGAATTTCTATACAAAACTTTCGACCTATCTGCGAGATAATCTCCCTCTGAAAAAGAAGATTCTTAGTTGCCTGACTTTTCTTGATACAACCTGTAAGTTGAAGGAGGATTCCGTCATTTATTTGGCAAATGAGCTTCATAATGTTGTCTCTCTTGATGATACCGACCATCTTCGGACAGAAATACGACTTTTAAACCTATGGGAGGATAAGCCTAAAAACGAAGCATGTCCGCAGCATCCGACGACCTGTTACACTCTTCTCCATGGAAATGCCGATTGTGAAAGAGATATGAAAAGTCGCACGACATCGATGACAATGAGAAGCGTAATCGGTTTTCATTTGGATTTCCGATGATATCAGAAGAAGTCTTCAACAATGTCGTTCCTTCCTGCGTTGCAGAAAAGAAACCAGCGCGTCATTCAAGTCGGATAGTGATTTGATTTATCAAGGATTTAAAGCTCATGCGGAATATGCGCTTTTGTGGCAAAACAGAAAAGAGCATCAGAGAGTGAAAAAATTGCGAAACTGACTGCTTTAGAGGCTGATGAAATAAAGAAGGCGGTACAAAATGATCCACAGCATGAGGACAGATTGGAAAACCTGAGAAATGAGTTGTCTGCGAAGAAGGAAAAGGTTGATGCTAGACAAACAGCAGCTGAATTGAAATTACAGGAGGCTGTCGCGAAACTGAAACAAGTTACTCTCGTGAAGGAGCAATTAGCGAAGGATGCCAAGAATTTAATGGCAAAGAAAGATGCTGTTGAATGTTCGATTGCAAAAGCTTCGGAAACAGTTGCCGCTTTGAAACGTCGTGCAGAGGCGCAATTTTTCTTTCCATTGCCCAAATTTTCCGAGAAGTGACTGTTTGAAGCTGTTGATACGAAGTGATAAATGTATGCATTACTTCGGAGGTCTATGTCCCAAGTTCTTAATTGAAATTATCAAATTTCAAATTTGAAGTACAGTGGTGTATGTACATGTACTCGTAGATATATGTTCGTAATTCATTCCACAAGTCTTCTTTTGCTGAAAATTATCAGTTCATTCCATTCAATTGTAATTCAATTCAGAATCAGTTTACACTGGAAACCTTTGGTATCTGGCAATAGCCTAGTATAGTTTTTTAGGGTTTTCACGTTCATGGTCAGCTGTTTTTGCAAGCGCTCGTGCTTCTCTGTGTTTTCGTTGTTCTCACGTTCACCTGTCAAAGTATCTGGTAGTTCGTATATCTAATATTATTTTCCTAAAATTCATCACTTTTCTGACTGCTCATGTGCTTGTAGACGCTTTCCCCAGGAAAGCATTTTTGGCAATATTTATATCAACAAGCAAAAATTATCTTATTAGGTGGAGTGGCAACACTGGTGCAAACAAAACGGACGACCCTAGAGAATTTGCCTTATACAGCTTTCAGTAAGACAAAAGACTGAAAAATGTCGAGAAATAGCATTGTACAAGTTCATTTTAAACCGACGACTCACATTGCATGTTTTGAACATTTCAAATAAATAGATGAGGTAGAAAATCTATGATACACCATAAAATTAGACTGCCTTTAAGTCTGCTTGAGTAAAGACGCTGTACCATTCTTGGGTGCGCATTCTGACAGTTTCTTTGTGATGTGTGACTAAATAGTGAAGAGAGCCAAATCAGCTGTTCCAGTTCTTCTAACGTCGTTCTAAGTTCGCCATAGGCCGATATGTTTCTGATACTTGTAGTAACCTAACTGTACATTTTAGAATCTGGCAACTAATAAACTGCGAAATCAGGTCTCATAGTACAATCAGTCGTCGTACTCGTATTTTGCTTTCCGTGGCGTGAATGTGTTGCATCGTGATCAACTGCAGTGTACATGCACCATGTATTTCATTTTATTATCATTCGATTTTATGCAAGAATAATCTAGTTATTTTTGGTCATGCCCTTCATCCATTTGGAGATCTATAGAGATCTGTTTGCTTGCATCCTCTATCAACCAACCACAGCGAACCTGTCTCGTGAGCGGCGCCATTTTCTCAGTAGCATAGTAGGCATAAATTGGCAGACTTGACGTTATCATGAATTTTTCACATGAATTTGCAGACAAACTAGCGTAGGAAAGTGACAGGAAATCATCGCAGTTGTTGTATACTTTCATTTAAGAGATAAAATTCGTTTCTGAAATTGACCGAACTGCACTTTTAAACGTTTGGAATGCTTGCCATTCGGAAATGACTTCATCGTCCAATGGAAGCATCTAGCGCTAGACAACCAAACGAGTTCTTATTTTGAATATTGGGTTGATAATGCTGCTAAGTGTTATCAATACTGACGAAAGAAGCTCGAGGCTGAAGGGACGGAAGACGCAAGACTATTTGGATCAAGTTTCGTTTCTACAGGAGCTTCCTCACACTAGCTGAATGAACAAGGGCAATGATGATGATTCGTCTCAGTGGATATCCAAAATTTGAGAACTTTTGTTTGATAGCGGTTATTTTATTTGACTGTTGCTCTTTTTTTATTAGTCACTGATTACTCATCGAAATCTACACAATGCTCCATCTAAATCTACAAAGCACAGCTCTTAGTAGGTTCGAAAAGAGAAGAGATTAAGGCAAAACCTCTCATCAATTCCGTGCAAATGCTGAGTATTTTCTTCTTTTAGATTAGCTCTTTATCCATTGGATATCTCATGCAATCTACGATAATTTTATGACAAAAATCTGTGTTAACATGTCTCAATATCCATGCTCTACCAAGGTTCTAGGTTGCATTCCATAGATAGATGGGTTTGATTGAATTTCTTGATGACATTCAGCACAATTTTCTTCTCCTGTGTCCCTAAACAGTCGAAGTATTGGGATCACTGCCGACTGATGGTTTACTGAGACGATGATATTCAACTGATGTTTGACATTGAGTGCGATCTTCACGATTGTCTATATGTGACTGCTGTTAACCGACATGACTTACAGATTTCATCATATCTGTTCCTTAAAATAATTTTGTAAAGGGAAAGAGCCACGAGTTGCTTCGAAATCACATTTAAGAAAAGTCACAAAAGAAAATTAAAATTACACCGAGATCTTTCGTCTGGTATTTTCAAGGTGGACCCAGATACTAAAGTGACTGATCAGCAGACTTGAAAAACTGATACATTTCAAGTGCTTACATTTTACATTCACCACGGCAGTGATAGCTGCAACGCGAATTCTTTCTACGAACATAGAATCGGCTTTCGTCTCTTGATGAACAAATCCTCGACGATGGACAAAAGACTTTTCAATCGTGCACGGACGAAGTGACAAACCTACTTCTATGATCCAAGTCACATTGAGTCAAGGAGCAATGAACTAAGTGACTAGTCACAGACGTTAAAGGAGCAGATATCATGAAATCTCGTCATGTCCGTCAACAACAGTCACATTCAAGCAATCGTGAAGATTGCACTCTATGTCAAGCATTAATCGAATGACATCGTCTCAGAAATGTTGGGAACATATAACTGCATTGTCTTAGAATCGCGACCGATGACAACAAAATATTAAGTTCAGGATAAACCCCAATTCATGCATCATTTTTTGTTTTCACAGGGTCAAACGTTGGGTGATCAACTGCCGTCGCGCCGACTTAGATAAGTTGGACTGCAGAGAGTTTTGGAAAACTCGACTGGTGTGCAGCAAACATTTTGAGGCTTCCATGTACTACAATCCTGATGATCGATTCACCTGTAGACTTCTCCCGCACGCAGTGCCAAATCTTCATATCCCTAATATGACCAAGAGAACACCACGCAAGCCGCCTAAAAAGCGCACACAGGATATTGATTCAGTTCAAGACCTACCTTACCCTGATGAACCCCAATCGCCGAAGAGAATGAAAATAGATGAGAGGATGAATGAAAATGACTCTTTGTCATCGGATGAAGGTTCGTTCGAACTGGACACAGAAAATTTGCCGATTTTGGAAAAACGAGAAATACGCAAACATCGGTCTCATAATTGTTCCTGGAGGAGAAAGTATTCAAAACAACGCTTAAAAGTTGAGAAACTTATTGGGATTATCAAGAGATTGAAAAGGCGAATTAAAGCATTGAAAGAAGGGTTAGAAAGTTATGAGATGAAAGAGTTTGACGAGAGTTCGGCACAACCGGAAGAACTCTCTAGTCCAAGTACATCAACTGGTAAGTTCTGAAATAATTAACATTGTGATGAAAGTCAGTCAACTTATTGTGTTTACAATTGTTGCCATTGGATTATGCGAAAATGGAATGGATTTTTGATTATATGGTATTAGGGTTGCGATATTTTAAATATGAATTTTAGATATGTTTTAAATATGGATAAAAAAACAATGTTTTTAATATGTTTTTTATGATGGTTTTGCTTACGATGTTGTGTAATTTTGCGCTTACAAACATGTTTTTTTAAATATAGGCTTATTAGTTTACATTCCATCAATTTTATTAGCCTAAAAAAGTTTCTTATGCAAATCCGTCTGCGTAAGAAACCAGTATGCAATTTAATAAAGTCATCCTTGTAAGTGAGTCTAGAGCTAGTGCAATTGACATAATCAACTGTTTTATTGTAATTGCGATTTGTTTTCCATCCGATACGGTTGTTTTTTTTGTTTTTCTTTTGTAACAGTACAATTTTTAAATTAACGATGACTTTTCTATCATAGTTCACCGTAGATATGTATCTAACCAAAGTCATAGTTTTCTTTCTTATATAATTGACATGGTGTAATCCTTTTCAAAAATCAAACATTGTGATAAATGAAATGATAAGGCATCTGTAATAAGGCATGAAATATATTACAGATGCCTATTTGCGTATTCCGTAAAAGTGTTTATGAAAATATTGCTTAATTCTCGACCATCATAAAAAAAACAAAAAAAACATAAAAAAAATATTTAAAATATATTTAAAATATGGTCGATAAAAAAACATTTTTTTCCATCCCTATATAGTATATACGGAAGGTGTTAAATAAGTTTCTGGATTTATAGAACGTAGGTGCTTCAATATCAAAAATAACTATTGCATCTATTCAAACTATTCACGACTAGCGTCGATGTACAATTGCATACGCTGAAACCACTTTGTAAAGCAGGTGGATCACGTCGAAGCATAGAGCCCTCAATGAGATGAGTGAAATCTGTCACAGCTGTCTCTAGAGAGTCATGGAGGATGCCGTGTAGCATGCGCTTTACAGTTGGGAAGACGACAGTGTTTCGATTCCGGCGGGTTTACCCGCCGCGGCGGATTTTTGGAAATTTCGGCGGGTATGCGCCATGCGGGTTATTCACCGAATTTTAAGGATTTCGGCGGGTTTTCTGGCATGTGAGTTTTTTTGATAAAACAGCAAGAAAGATGGGTCACAGACTTCTGTACTAGTAGTCGTAGAGGAGTCTGTGGATAGGCCTATTTCACCTAATTAAACGAGCAACAGATGACAAAAAGCAGGGAATCCTAGTTGGTCGCTGCGCTCCTCAGGAAGTGACACCCTTGCAGATTCTGACAAGAGTTTTACATACACGGGCCACTGTTGGCGCATGTATAGTTATTCATCTCAGTTTATTTTCGTTTCTCCCTAAGGAGAAATCTCCTGCCAAAGAGATCTTTACAGGGAATCCTACTTGGTCTTGATATCTGTACACAGGTTGTTTAATAGATGATATCGATTACTTGCACTGTCGGTTCCTAATTCATTGCTTCTGCGATGTTAAGTCATTCTTCCCATTTTCGGCAATTCGGTGTGCATCTATTTCTCGTAGAATTTGCTCCATGCCTTACAAGTGCAGTGTAACTGGCTGTCGAACTAACTATAAAAACAACTCATCTGACGATAAAATCGCCTTATACAAATTCCCAAATCCTGATTCTGATCAAGAACGGCTGCAAAAATGGATCCGCAAAATTCCCCGATCGTGGTCCGATCAAGACATCAGCGGTTTGAACAGATCTGGCAACAGCTATCGTGTGTGCGCACTTCACTTTGATTCTACGTGTATTATTTCAGAATCTAATGATACAAACTCAACGCGAAAGAAAAAGAGAGCCTCATCATCTAACCCTCTGTCTCTGAAAAAGCTTTCGTCCTCGGCGATTCCGACGATATTTCCGAATCTTCCGTCGTATTTGAGTGAATTCGAGATGCCTACGAGGGGTGCTTCGAGTTCGATGTCGTCTCGCCTTGCTGCTGAACAAAACATTTTGGATACTTCGGTGAATTATTTTTTTGATAAAGATAAAATAGCATCGATCGCCGATATGAAAGAATATGTTCTTCCAAATCATTTGAGTCACTATGTGAAAGTAATGAAGGATGATAATTGCTATTTTCATGACATTGCAATTTCTTCTGATGGTATACCTCAAATTGTGAAATCTCTCTGCATTGATATGGATCTTAATGTGTCAGCTGTGTATGACGGTGTCATTCAACCATCCATTACGGAAGATATTATTCGTTTATCGAAATTGGACTCTTTTAATCAGTTGGAGAATCTTCTTTCACGGTTGAAGAATGTGCAGGGTGACCTTGAACATGATTATCAACATCACATA
The DNA here is from genome assembly GCA_907163375.1 of Prostheceraeus crozeri. Taxonomy (NCBI): domain Eukaryota; kingdom Metazoa; phylum Platyhelminthes; order Polycladida; family Euryleptidae; genus Prostheceraeus; species Prostheceraeus crozeri. The sequence continues at coordinate 316,924 of CAJQUW010015219.1, read as the reverse complement.
ATGAAAGTGATCCCTCACATAGATCAAGCCATATATGCTGCCGAACAGAGTGATAATGAGAAAGTTTATTCCAAACTCAGTTTCCTTTTGGAACAATTTCACCTCATTACTATGAGAAAGCCGAATTACTCCTCAGAACTCCTGTCCTTATCTTGCCTCCTATTCAACCATAGTGCAAGTGCGTATCGATTTGTACAAGATAGTGATTGTTTGACTCTTCCATTTGCACGACATCTTCAAAGATTATCGTCGAATATGAGTGCAAGTATGTGTGATGATTCCCTTATTTCATATTTGAAATTGAAAAATGACCAGCTTACCACGAAAGAAAAGTTAGTAATCGTTAACATTGACGAAATTCACTCCTCAAAGAAACTTGAGTTCAGTGGTGGCCAATGCTTTGGAATTGAATGTCACTCCAATGCCATTGCCAGAACAGTTTGTACTGTTTTGATTAAGTCAATCTGTACAAAGTATCAGGAGGTTATCATGATGGAGCCATCTGAAAAATTAGACACAAGCAAACTACATAACCTATTAATGAAATCGCTCAGACTTCTACACAACAGCGGCTTTATACCAGTTGTTATTTCAGTTGACAACCATCCTGTTAACAGAAGCTTATTTGAAACAGTTTTGTGTGATGGTGAGTTAAAAACGCACATTGTTAATCCCGTCAATGGTGAGAAACTGTTTCTTCTTTTTGATCCCGTTCATAATTTCAACTGAATTATTATAACTAGATTATTATAATTAATACTGAATTATTTATTATTCTAACTGAATTGCGATAGGAGGTTATTGCATGCGTCATGACCTATAGTGAAATTGAATATTTTCTGACTTGATATTGTTTTGTTATAAATCTTAAGAACTTTATAAAGGAAAAGGAGGAAATAAGCAAAATACATACAAAAATTAGTGGTCTGATTCCCATTCAGTTATAGTTATATCTACATGTATCATGCTTTCCTTAACTGTGATATCTTATTGTCATATTTTGAGTTATCTGAACACATTTCACTAAATTAAAAAGTTGGTGTTATAATAATATAAACAATCGGGTACGCAGAGTTTAACTAGGTATAAGGGAAACCTAAATTCACGTCTCTTTCGTGTGCTGACTGAGAGAATGACAGAGAGGAAAATACAGGGAAACTGGCCCGCGTGTGTAAACGGCTGTCAGGCATGTCACTTCGTGAGGAGCGCAGCGACCAACTAGGATTCCCTGCAAAAAGCTTTTCGGCGGCTTTAGAGCACGACAAAGAAATGAAGACCCTGATAAAGAGGCAATCGGATGCCTTGGCGTCGGTGTCAGAAGAAAAGAAAAAAATCGATCGAAAGGATCGTTTGATCGCCGAATTGATCGCTGCTCGAAGATAAAGTAAAGTACGAGAAAGCACTCAACGAAAAAGAAAAATTGGAAAAGCCTTCCGACAACCGTAAACGGCGTGTTTTGGACGGTGTCATCGCATCGGCTGCGGCAAAATCTCTGCGCTCCAGCGTTGATCTCGACGAAGAGATCTGATGAAAGTGCCAAAGACTCTGTTTTGTAACTTTTATAGAGTTTCATACTTACAGTCTTTATACATGTAGTTTTTGTTTTCTCTTTAATTGTCTTCACTTGTCAGAAAATATCTGATAAGTCATAATTTTTCTCTCAGCAAAGATGTGCGCAGATACACTTCGCATTTTTTCAGTTTTGAATAAATATTTTTCAAGTACGTTCGCTGTGGAATTTTTCTCATTTTATGCACATGTACAATTTTGCATAGATCTATGGAGTCCGTTTCACATCGCTAAGAATTATTCAATTATTATTGAACTGGTCTAGGTGCAGTTACGTTTTTTCATTAATTTTAAATAATTCTAAATGGGTGTCGTATGTTTTCAAAACCTTGGAAAATGCCTCCTTAGCAAAATAGGATGTGTATTTTCATTGATTTCTATTCATTTTTAATATTTTCGATCGGCGGGTTTTTTGTGCCTTCGATCGGTTTTTCTCAAAAATCGAGAATCGAAACACTGGAAGACGATGAAGTCATATGGATCTAGATCTTGACTGTAGAGTGGATGACGTAGCAGCTGGATACCCTCATTAGTCAAAATACTAACCGCGACTTAGGACTTGTGTGCTGGTGCTCACAATGCAGGACGATCCTGCATTCGTGATCCACAAATTGCGATCGAATCCTTGGACTAGAAAAGCATCAACCATCTTGGATACCCCATCGACTCAACGAGGATCAGAAAGCGGCTCGGGTGATTTGGTGTCGCAACATTTTGATTAGATCTAACGGTGGACGGTTCAATGATGTTGAGAACAACCTCAACGGTGATGAGTCATGGATCTACAGTTTCGATCTCAAGACGAAACAGCAGTCCGCTCAATGGATGCCCGTTGTTATATCGGCATTCCTCAAATTCCAGCGTGAGCGCAGTGTGTCCATGGCGGGGCACATTGGTGTGCCAACCAGGGTTTGCCGCAAATGCCGCAGTCAATCATCCTCATTTTCGTCCAAGGACTCGAGCGCAACTTGTAGATCACGAATACAGGATCTTGCTGGTATTGTGAGCACCAGCACACAAGTCTTAAGTCGTGCTGAGTTTTTAACTAATGAAGACATCCAGCAGTTAGGTCCATGTGACTTCATAGTGCATCCGATGCGCGACATCCGCCGTGAGTTTTCACTGATCTGGTGGAGGGCTCCATGCTTCGGCGTGATCCACCTTCTTTCCAAAGTAGTTTCAGCGCATGCAATTGTGCATTGACGCTTGTGGTGAATAGTTTGAATAGATGCAATAGTTATTTTTGATTTTGATACACTAGCTTTTGTAAATATGGAAACTTATTGAACACCCCTCGTATGAAATGGTGCGGAGAGCGAGGTCGTGTCTGAAGCTTTCACATAGCATTGTGCACTTCTTAACTACTACGAAACTGCATGTCGGTCGGATCAGACAGTTTGTCTTTCAGAAATAGCTGGGTTTGAAAACCACTTTTAATTCACTAGTACCCAAGATCTATGCCTATTTATAAATCACAGTGTCAGTATTTCATTCAAAATCGTGCATTCCGAAAAAAAAATAGATGCTCTAAAATATGTGTCGTGGAAATGGGGATTTTGGTGTGCGTACATTCTAAAAAGAGAATGTCTGGTTATAATTGATGTTATAAATTGACGAAGATTTTATCAAAGTAGGCTTTCTTTCAAAATTTTAAAATTCTGATTTATGCATATATCAGTTGAACAGGAATGAAAGGTAATAATCAACAAGTATAAAGTAGTTGCAGATATCATGGGGCAATAGTGAAGGAATTAAGTAAGATAATGAACGTGAGTGCGCACAGTCTAGATATCGATGGACTTAGCCTTCGGCTTCGTCCCTTTGTATCTAGAATCTACTACCCTCGTTCACGTGCCACCCCATATGTGTTTCCTGTGCAGAAATAGTGACATATTGGTTATTAGCTGAAGAAATAGGCATTTTAAGTCGAAGAAATGCTTCCAGGCATCCCAGGTAACCGGAAAAAACTAAAAAAAATGTTATATTTCAAATTTGCGTCTCAAAAACCGTAGAAGCCGTAAATTTCTTCAACATGATTGTATCTTATATCAAGTGGTTAGAAAATAGACATAATAAATAGCACTAATATGACACTTTTCATAACTTGTCGGAACATGATTGAATTGAGTAATTGACGATGCCATCGCTTTCTCTTACTAAGAACAACGTGCAACCGCTTCTAGGTCATTCCGTAAAAAACTATAAAAAGAACGTGTCATATCTTCTCACATTTTGCTCGCATTGTTGCAGCTGTTTATTCTGGGTATGGACCCTACAGAAATCAGATATTATTTTCGCCTCAATCCCCGTGCTTTAGGAGTTCGAAACTTTGAGATGACTAAATGACCATGATCGAAAAAAATGTACCGGTTAAATTCAATTTGACCAATTCCATCTTTTATTTATGAGCCTAGCCGCTGGTTGCAGAAATGATTGCTAACTAATAGTAACCTCTAACTAATGATGAGCTCTAACTACAGAATTTAGAGATCACCTCTAAATCGGCTTGCAGAAACTGTTTACTAGCTGATTGCTAGGTAGCTGGCAGCTAAATATTATAGCTGATTGTTAAAAGTTAGTGAACAGCTCTGTGAGTCACGCGTCATAGATATCTGACTTGACATATTTTTCTGCCATTGTTTGGCAGGCGGCTCGGCAAGTTCATTTGAATGAATCACGAATACCGCAATTATAATATTAAACCGTACGTTCTTGACAGATTCATGTAGAATTCGTGAAAGTGTAAGAAATATGACGAAGCGATCGGCAAACTTCTCACAACACGATATTCGTGTTTTGACTGAATTAGTTGCCAATAACCCAATTATCGAGAAGAAATCAAAATTGCAAAGTGTAGAAGATGAAAAAGAAGAGCGTGGGATGATGTTGTTACCAAATTCAATGCACAGGAGAACGTGCACCCACGTGAACAGAGGCAACTAAAAGTAAGTACTCCTTATCCATGCATTTCCTTTTCAAATAAATGGTAGTATGTAATGTGCGTACGTACGTATACTTTTAATATAGAATCATATTAGTCATTAGGGCCTATCACTTCAATCTTATGTCATGGTTATGTAGCTAATTTGCGCATAGGGGAATAGCGTATAATAATAATAATAATAAATTCTTTATTTTTTGAGGATAACATTTCTAGCAGGGCTAATTTACAATGATCCTCCGAATATAGGATGGGACAGCACGATATTTTCGAATCAGAATGCCGTTTCACTTCAACTGTTGCTGTCAATGATCGACTTGATACGCCCTCATTCAAGTGGAAGAGGTGTATTCATTGCTGTTTATGAAGTTGTAAATTTTTTCAAATGCAGATTTTTTTCTCATTTGACTTCCAAATGGGATTACGACAGCTACCTACTGTGTTTAAGTGGTTGCGGTGATTTTTCTAACAATGTCCTGTATCCTCACAACAACACTCCTATGGAGCAAATTTATTAGTGGCGTTTAAAGTAGGTGTGTTTTGAATAGTGGTTTTCGTATTCGGCCAGATGGCGCCGAATATTCGGCCGAATAGTTCAACCATCATCGAGATCATGTCATGTCTGATATAATCAATTCAGGAGTAGTTATGGTTTTATATTTTTATGTCGGTTGTGCATTTTGCAATTACATTACAAATACGAATTTGATAATTTGTTGTAAAAAAACGTTGTCATGTCAAAATACAATTAAGGAGTAAATGAAAAGACTAAGTACACTTGTTTTCGGAATTTGGAGCGATCTACGAAAAATCACGATCCCGGCTTCTACAAAAGCGTGGAGAGTAGCTGCTGTTTCTCCACCACAATTTCAGATATAGGAAATAACTATTGCACGGAATATTTGTTTTTGTTTGTAACACCAGTAATCTTGTTTTAAAGAGACATATTTTTTGATCGATGATTCTTTTGACATACAGTATATAATAATAAAGATTAAGTTAAATTAAACTAATATAATTTCCATCAGTCTTTATTTTGATCCATTGCTTAAATCGAATTCACTCATTAAATAGAATTGATTTTATAACTATTCATTGAATTAGATATAAATCAAATTGAATATCATTTGATTCTTCGGATTTGAAAGATACATTTAAATACACAGATAAGAATTAACATTTGTGTAGCCATCACTTATGTTTCCTTTTGCTATTTGTTTTTGTATTTTGTAATATGAATGAAATATGGATGTATATATATATATATATATATATAATATAAATCCATTAATGTATTTTATCACATGATGATCAGTAAACATAATGAAAATCTATCATCTTCCTAATTATAATTATAATTACCTCTTACAGTCTGCTCATTGGGCCTAAAGAATTTGTAAATGTCGATGTTTCTTTCAAATAATGTACATATGATGCTAGAGTTACAAATTATTATTAATAGAAATTAAATAAATATCAAAAAATGTCATAAAATAAATCATGATCATAAACCATAATCTCGCTATGTATTTATGATATCAAAATGCTCACATTATACATTTTAACCGCTGTCCCATCCTATCCACATTTTTTGAAAGTGTTGAAACTAAACCATTTACTAAACATCCTGCAGTGTAACAAATGTCTAGAAACCTATAGAAAGATGTCTTATTGAACTAAGCACGACCAACTGAAATGAAAAACATAACTATTATAGGTTTAAAATGTGTTTTCAATTGTCTGGAGATACTTTTTAAAAAGTGTCCCATCCTGCATCCACTTCCCTTACATTTGCGGAATATGTGGACAAGAACTAAAGCTGGCGCCAAAAATGAGTTAGCAGAAGAGAGGAGGCAGAAGTTCAAAATCGGGGGAGGCCTATCCAGTAATACAGAAGATAAAACTGGAACAACCAGTTTGGTTGCTGGAGTGTGCCAGGATCAGGGTCCGTTGGAAGGCGTGCATGACAACGACCATGTAGATTCTTGCGGTAAGCAACCACGTATTATCAAATAATGTTTTCCTACCTATTTCAGATATTCGTACCTAGGAATTTATCTTGGAGAATCAATATGAGCAATTCATGACATCATAATTTATTGCATATTCAATTTATCATTAGTAGGAGTCACACACCTGCCGTAATTTGGCACGACATATCCAATATTAAGTAGAACATTTTTATCACGCAACTATTCAGTATATTCAGCACTTTTCCTTTAGAAAATAAATTATCGAGTATTTCTGAAATTTACGGGTATCAGTATGTTATTACACTATATTTCGCTTTCTGTTTCCTTACACAGGGTCAGATGACGAGGTTGACAAACCGACAACCGATCATCCAGATCTTCCAAGCAACAAACGAAATCAACAGCAAGGGAAATCAGCAAAGCGTCTGGCGGAGATATATCACGATAGAAGAATGGAGATGTTGGAAGCAGAACATAAGATCAAGATTGAAATACTTGAGACAGAACTGAAAATGAAACAATCAGAGTGTCAATACAAAGAAAAGGAAGATGAGGCAGCCATGCGAAACTTGAATGCGCTATACTGGCAAAATTTGCTGATTGTAGTTAAGCTTCGATTTTCAGACGTTTTTCTATCCCAAAATTTCCGCAAATAATAAAATTAGATTTCACGTGTTGTATCTGTCTTTCATCTCACAGTAAACAGAACATTTTTAACATGATATAATGAATTTTTTTGCGTGGAAACTGATGAAATCAAACATACTATAATCGAATACAGTTTTGTGGAAAATAGCAGCAACGCCTAAATCAAATGAGATCTTATAAAATTATGATATTGAGAAACCAAGCACTACGTATTTTACCCGTCTATTAATTCATCAATTGTTCATTATGATTATCAATTTTACTTCGTTTTTTACATTTTTTGCAGCAGACTATTATTAATTGATAGATTCACTTCCAAAATAAATCTAGAAAAGCACTTTACATGGAAAATCGTTTTATTTTGTACGCGCTTAGACCTACTAGAGTAATTTAAGTAGGTCAATACAAATATTCATAGATGGTTGAAGACAACTTACACCGTTAACAATTTTAACAATTTAACAAATTTTTTATAATTTTTTCCATCTAATGTGTAGAGTATTAAGTGAATTAAGTGATTAAGTGAAAATATTCTGAATAATCTGTCTACGCAAAGTATGTCCTGAAGCGTTCCCATCGGCATTGGGATCTAGATGGACGTTCTGTTCTTCCACCAATACGTCTTCCACATGTGGCACTTTTTCTTCAATTGCGATGTTATGCACAATAGCAGTGGCTACTATTACTCGACAGCATCTTCTAGGCGAAAATCTTAAGGTTCCAAGGAGGCAGCGAAAACGCGACTTCCAAAGTCCGAATGCCCGCGCTCTATGGTATTTCTGGTTCTGATGTGTGAAGCGTTGTATCGTCTCTCTCCCGCAGATGTAGGGTTGAGAATCGGCGTTAAAACATGTGCAGTACACACATAGCCACTGTCACCCAATAAATATCCCTCGAATTCACCGTCGAGGAAACGGCTATAGCCTCTCTATCTGTGTATACACAGAGAAGAATTCCTCCAAATTCTGGAGTCATGCGTCGAACCCTTCCAACGAGCTACTAAATTTGTAAATTTGAGGTCATGAGAGCATGCTCCCTGAACGTTTATGGACATACAACCTTTTCGATTGCGGTATTCCTCGGACTCAGGTGTTGACGGTTTCTTGATTTTAATATGAGAGCCGTCAAGCGCTCCGACAACACCTGAAACGCAATGAGGATGTTTTATGCGTGTATATATGTAGGCCTATGTATAACTTTGTTCATAGGTTCTATAAATATTTATTTTCATTACTCAAGCCTATTTCAATACATTCGTAAAGTTTATTTTGAAGAGATAAACTATATATATAATATACGAATATATAATGTAACGAAAATATATACATGTATGAAAGAGGCCTAAACCTGGAGCATATAGATTTCACGAACGCATACCAGTAATCATCTGGTTTTGAGTTAACCAGTGTGTATATGAGTAAGATGCGTGAACAAAAAATGTTATGGGCTACCGGTACTTAACGCCTATTTTTAATATTAGCCGTTAGGTCTATTTTGTTCTGCAATCTTTCTGGAAATTTATGACGGAAAAATCATCATCAATTACCTTATATTTCAATATCATTTTGCTGATGGAAATATTCAGAGTTCTCCGCGAGAAAATCCCATAGCATAGCAGAATAACATTTCTATAGTAAACAAACGCTGTCAGCAATTTTTGTATTTATTCCTACGACCTGGATGAAATTAGCCTACAGGTCCTAATTCTAATATTTCAATCTATTATTTTTTCACATTTTTCATTTGTAATTTCTACTTATCAGGAAAATTCGCTATACTGTAAAACCCTGTTTTACATTGTTGCAAACTCTCGGGAGAATCAGGGAAAACGAGATATTCAGATGACAAACAACAGATCGCTTTGGAAATGCGATGGACAATAAGACAAACGGAGGCTTCGCTGAGACCGAAAAGGTCACCATTCTCCCGGTGAAAAACTCCAGCGGTGTAAAATCGAAAAGTTACCAATAACTTCACAGTGGGTGGTATTGGCGAACCACGATTTCCAACCGTACGTAGAGATCGATGAAAATATTCCAGTTTTGTATAAAATGAGAGGACAGATTGCTTACTGAATCTGAATCTATCCACGAATTCAGTATCGTTCCAATATAAAATAGGATCACTTTTGTCCTTCAAAGATCGTGAAATGCGTATTTGAATGAATTCACCTTCCTCCGCTTCCATATACTCAACGTATTCCATCTCGCTTGGAAAAAAAATAGAATCGAATCACTTTGATAACATTCTTCTTCACACGTCTATCGCAAAAATCAATAAGTTAAAACAGCCTCTGCTGGTTACTAAGTCTACAATGTAAAATTTCTATCTCGTTAATGATCACCTAAAGCACAGTTTCTCTGAAAGTCGAAATTTAGTGTTCACTAAATATTTAAAGTCCACGTTAGGTAAAAATCAGCTCTGCAAGCCAATTTTGTTAGTAAACAGCTATGTTTCTATTTTTGGTAACAAGTTAGGTGTTTGTTAGTTAGCAATCATTTCTGCAACCAGCGGTAGATCTTATAGGGTATTTTAGTTATCACACCAATTTACATGGATCCAGCAACATTGAGTTGGACATGATGCAGGCATGTACCGTGTATCGTTCGACTGCGATCAACCAGTCGGGAGATGCAGGTTATGAAGGTTGGCTTCAATTTCCTACTCACGTTGTCGTTTAGAAAAGCAACCTATTTTGGTGCGTCAATTTGTACCAAAAGCCATGCTCCAAACTTAGTTATTTTCCGACTGTGCTTTGTCCATAGTGACTACTAGTAATGGTGATATGACTGTTCCAGGACACAAAAAAACGAAAAATGACATACCTGCAAAATAAGAAAACTTATTATAAGGAAACTTTAACTTGATGCAAAATGAAAACACATTTCCATCTTTAGAAAATATTTTATTCACATATATGTGCAAGTAGTTTAGATTACAAAGTAAATATATGACAACTAGAAAATGTTACGTTCATAAACTGGGAATGGCATTCCCATTTTTCTATTCTGTTACATAAAATGATTGACAATACACACCACTACATCAAATAATATGCTAGAAGTCACACAGTATAAGAAAAAATAAATAATGTTACATTTATAAACTGCGAATGCTCATTCTCATTCTCTTATTCCGTCTCATAAAATAAAATGTTAATGCATGCTACTCACATAATATAGCAAAGTCTTGCAATATAAGAAAAACAACCACTGTTTTATTTATAAACTGCGAATGCCATTCCCATTCTATTATTCCGTCTCATAAAATAAAATGCTAATGCTACTCATACATTTTGTCAGTAGCCATAGATGACATACCTTTGCTCATTCTCAAAATCAAAGTAATCTTCAAGATATTTGAAGTTCTTGAAAACATGGCATACGCTTAAAAATGATGTTCGAAGTTTTGCGTTAGTTTGAGAAAGACGATATAATTTCATTAGAAATGCTACATATCTTCTAGAGAATTTAATATTATAGTCACTTTCCAACTTTTTAGTGAAGTCCACCATTGATTTTAATTTAGATAACACAAATCCTTGGCAAATCGCAATTGTTAAGGAAGAATTATTGTGTACTTTTTCTTGATAAATTTGAGAATGTAGGGTTGTAACACAGTTTTGAATAGTGCATGTCGCCTGCTCACTTATGTCAACCCGTTGTTGGATTATTTGTCCATTGAAAACAGAGTCTCTTATTATATAAAATATCTCGTTCTTCTTGTCTTCCGTTTCTGGTTTGGTCTTTTTTTGAAAATAAAATTCGTGATTAACAATAAGAGTTTTGAATATTTCTTTTTTCGTCCTTGATAAGTGGAAATACGTTATCACAAAATTTGATGAATTCTCGATGAATAGAAGCACTCATTATTTGTCACAGCTTCGATGTTTAGGTCTCGGATAAATTGTAGACAGTCACAGATGAATCGTGGAAGACACAATCACGTAGAACGCTCACAGAGTGAATGCACGCAGTGAGTGAATGAAATTGGCAATACGTGGCAGCATCTGCTCCTAATTGCAACCGCTGCTGCTTGTGGCAGACAATGATCTCAAGCATAATGCGCTAGAGGTCGCCTCGCTAGAGGTGACTGCTGGAGAACTTGTAAGAGTTGCCGATTTACGGTTCTGCAAGCCCAACAGGAATTGTAAGAACGCCAGATGAAAGGACAATAGTGAGAGCGCCTAAAGAAATTGTTAAAAATGCTCCAATGCCTTGTGTCACATTCTTAACTATAGTCCATCTTTTTCTTAATTTATCATAATGTTCTAATCTTAACAATAGTTGCGCTTCCTTATCTTTCATGTACCTAACTCTATCTTTGTGTTTTGCTATATCCATTTCATATGATAATGAAGGATATAAAGGGGCCGATGGTTCTTTTGTTTTTTCATCTTCCATTTTTAAATGAATATTTTTGTTCATATTCATTTTTGATTTACTAAATTTCAAAAGGACACTATTTTTCATTTTAATTTGCTGATTTCAAGAGGACCCTAATTTTGCATTTTGATTTGCTAAATTTCAAGAAGACCCTAATTTTTGCATTTTGATTTGCTAATTTCAAGAGGTCCCTAATTTTGCATTTTGGATCAAGGTTTACCTCAGGTAGGGTTCTGATTTGGGCTGATTTTTTCTTATTTTGCAGGTATGTCATTTTTTGTTTTTTTGTGTCCTGGAACAGTCATGTCACCATTACTACTACTTAAATTAAGTACCTATCAGACGTCTTCTGTTAACCATGTTGGAGCCATAGACTTTTGAAATTTGATTCATTTATAATATGGCATCTACCATGTGAATGCAATTTTAGTACAAGCACAGCATAAACTTATATAATCAAGATGTTCAAAGCACAGGTAATTCCGAATTTAGGCATTTTTCGAAAATAGGCATTTCTACGCAAATTCAGAGCAGACTTCCTAATTTCTGTATCATACCTGTATGTGATTCCTGTATGTGTATTTCTGTATGTGATTTGATAATGCATCTATATTTTCTCAATACCTACCATTTTAGTTTGTCAGTTTTCTAAATAGGTCCGATGACACTGGTAAAACATTCCTTCGCTTGATTTTTGAAATTCATCTGCCGCATTTTAGGTCGTAGTACTGCTTATTTGGCCACATTGCTCTTTGTGCGATGGTGCAGAAGGTATAATATTTGAGTCTGTATGTCCTGGAGGCACCATTATTCTATTTGGAGGTTGCTCCATCCTAACCTGGTTAGACTTCTCTGTGTATGATGGCAATCCTACTCACAATTTACTAGTCGTATGACTTCGTGCTTTTGGTGAGACTGGAAAAAAGAAGAACGTTTACAAATATTTGGTATTGTATCATTAGGGCGAATTCTGTGCGTTCAAGGTGTGAAAATAGTCGGCTTGTCTGTTTTGAACGACCAGATTAGTTTTCAGGTTTGAATGTATTAATTGATAAATAGTTTGCCCCTCAGAAACCTGAACATTAGGGTGGTTCAAAAAAAATCGGAAGTTGGAAAAGCCAGGGTGCACGTTGCCAAAAGTATTCCTTTTGGTAAGAAAATTGTACATGTAAAGTGTTAGCTCGATTGGTCAAGGTCTAGTAATCGCCCAGAGAGGGCAAAGTAAGGTCAAATGTGCAAAAATGGCTAAAAATAGCCTCTGACGTCATCACATGACCTCGTATGACCTTTCTGACCTCGCAAAATGATAGATCAGGGTCACATTTCTATCTGTTGGTAATATATCACTTTGCTCTAACATGCTTTGTTTCATCGCAAAATTGCATTTAAGGTCCGAAAATCATGCCTTTCGATGGGTCACGTGATCAATGCAGTACGAGAGCATAAAATGTCAATTTGGGACCAAACCAAGCATTTTAGAGCCATAAAATGTATTACCAACGAATATAAATATGACCACTATTTATCATGCCATGAGGTCAAAAGGTCATTTAAGGTCACCTGATGACGTCAGAGGCTATTTTTAGCTCAAATTTAGATATTGAATTCATGTTATTTAATAATGCTCCTTGTATAAGGCAGAATTGGTGCACAACACTTCAGTCTGAACTCGATGCGATTGAGTATCTTTAGGATGAATAAGCGATGAATGACATCTGTCACTTGATAGACTGACACATTGAAATAAGGGAGGCCATTCCTGGATGTATTTATAATTAAAATACTGCCACTGACTTTCTCAGGAATACTTATGTTTATTTCGTCCTTCTTCCACAGGGACAGGCGTTAGACTGACACCGCATTACAAGATGATCGGGTCATGATTACATTTCAGCTAGTGACATGCAACACTATCAATAACAAAAGGAAACAAAGGTAAGCAAGTCACCATAGAAAGCAAGTAAGTCACATCTGTATAGTAAGAAGTCACTATCTGCGATACTACTCTCGAATGAACGGGAGTACCACCTCACCAACGCAACCATTGATTAGAGAGTGTAAATTACCATCTCGTTGGATATACATGGCTTCTCTTGCTCGTCTTGCGGAACCATCTCTTATTGTCTCCACTACTTTCCACTCAATGTTGTCTTCAGGCAGGGATGTGTGCTCATCGATGAAATGCTCATATACTGCCGAGGTTCTGGTCTTGATATGCTCCTTGATTCTGGATTTCACTGTTCTCTCTGTTTGACCAATGTACTTCAATCCGCATAGTTTGCATCTTATCTCATAGATCACGTTCTTCATATAGCATCGCTTCTCTTTCTGTCCAATCTTGCAGGTCCAGCAATCTAGTTTGCATATCGGCTTCTCCCTCTGCTTACGCTATCGGTGACTTAATGGACGTTCAGTTTCATATATAACCCTTATTTTGTTTTCCATCTTACACTGTTTGGTTAATTTTCCAATTCTTCTCCTGGTTTGCTCGTCAATGAATGGGATCTTCAAATAAGTTAGGGGCTCTTCTTCTTCATTACGAGCTCGTCTCTCAATAGGTTGGTCATAATATCTGAAGGACGAAATAAACATAAGTATTCCTGAGAAAGTCAGTGGCAGTATTTTAATTATAGACTGACAGTTTCGATTAGAATTTAATTCGATTTTAATTGGCAATGTAAAAATTTTTAACCTCTTTTCAATAATGAAAAGGATTTAGACATGAGATCTGCTCGCCATGATAGCTGAAGTACTTAGTTTTACTAGGAAAGCAAAATTCCTATATTCCAATGGAACAATCAGATAACAAAATCAATTTGAGATTATACAACCAACAGAATGTATTGCAATGTACAAATATAAAGCACTTAGTAAGTGCAAAATACGCATTACACAAAAACTTTCATCTTGGGAATTGGGAACTTTCAGCATTGGTCAGCAATCACTACATGAAGGTTCTCCTACACAGGAATCGTTGTTCGCTTTAGGGATTGTTTATAATCCTCGTTGGTCGTGATGGCTCGAAGTGGACCGGAGACGAACAGTATCTTCCAGGTAGGCCTAGTCCATTATCTCCTCGAAATCATCGACAATTGCTACCAGAAGAGTCATGCCTTCAAGTATTTCCCTTTTGCTTCTACTCAGGGATCGCACCACTATCTTGGCAATTGCAGCTCGTCCCTGTAGCATGTTTCGAAACACCAGGAAGCTGGTCTAGCTCATCCGGCATTGGGACATCCTCTCCATTGACGATTATGAAAAGTACTTCCTTCATTGTACTTTCTTCATTGTGTGGCAGGGCAGGATCCTCCGCATGTGCTGGCGTGAACAGGGTGGCGAGTGGGTACTTATTGTACTTACTTCGGTGTCTGGTACTTACTTTGTACTTATTGTACTTACTTTTGATGAATTGTACTTCCTAAGCTTGTCATACTTGTTCTTATTTTAGTTCAGTCGTGCAAAATTCAATTCAAGCCTCAAGAAATTGATGAGGATGCGGCACTCTCTTCATGTGCTTTGCCGCAATTGATTAATATAAAGAATCAAAATGAAATCAGCTACTTTATTCGCAGCGCTTCAGATCCAGACCCACTTTAAACTCGATTTTTTGACAAAAAGTTTTTGAATTTTGATATGAGATTTTTTATCGGTACTGGCATGTTAAAATCATGTTCTATTATGATTGCTCATGTGAATTTCTATGTCACATTTTCTTTAAATTTCGACTCAGCTGTTTGAGCATGATAGGACCTTCTCGTTTCAGGTAGAGTTGGTGTGTGAAGGGAAAATGAATTGAACGCAAAGTGTTGTATAAATCATTCAAGAAATGAGTTGGCGGTAGAAACTGAGCTGCTGTGATTTATTGAGAGTGAAATCATGAAATGCAACTACAGTATTTACGATCCTTGATTATGGACTACATCAGCTCCTTTTCCAGCAATCTTAAATTGTGCATTTTTTCTGAAGTGAAAGTAATATATCATGTTGAAGAAAGCAAACTTTTCATTATGGTTATCTTGTTTAAATGCTGTTCGTTTACACGTTACGTTTGTTCATGGTTCGATGAAAACTTGTTTCATGTATGTAAGGGAATCGGGAATGGTGGATACTTATCATTTGCAAAACTTCGGATTGGTAGGAGAAACAGAGTAAGCTTTTGCTACAATCTTGGGAATATGTCGTGTTTTGCTATTTGTTTCTGCTTTAGTTAATGTCAATGGTGTTATAGACGCTATATTCTATTCTCATCTGCGCATATCACCTACATTTTTTGGTATTCATTTAAAAGTATCCTGGGAGCAAGTGCCAGAAAATATTATTCGTGGTGGCTTCAAGAAGGAGATGGGGGTGGCATTTTCTCCGAGAGATTCAACCGATTCGACATTTGAATCAGATGCCATAAGGAACATTGATTCCGTCACTGAACCTTCATTTAGATACTGAAGCCAATTGATAGTGAGTAGCACACGTGAAGCGAACATCGATTGTAACACTGAAACGAGCCTTGATTCAGACACCGAAGTGAATATTGATGTGAACAGTGAAACTTCCCACCTGCAGTTGAATCAAACATTCATTTCATACACAAGACTTCGACATGCTAGATTTTTTTGGTTTAGCTGGGCCTCATGCTATTGGAATACCTACCCTATTCTTGGGCTATCATGGCAATCATAATGCTTTTTGGTTTTCAGATATTATTATACCAAAAAACCAATTATAACATAGGTTTTGCTTATTCTAAGCTACCGGTAGTGCTTCTATCGGTGAAATCAGCTCCAATTATTGTTTCCTATTATACAAGTTTTTATCTGAAAGTATAAATGTGCGCCTTATCCGCGAAGTGCGCCTTATCTGTTGTCAAAATATGAAATTATCTAAAACTCGGCTTGTGCGCCTTATGCGAGGATGCGCCTTATAGGCCGAAATTTACGGTACTTCACAGCGATAATCCCTCTGACTTAATCTTATTTCATCCGGGGGTGGGGGGAGGGGTCCATCAGCCTTCCATTTATGAATGGCGAGATATCTTGGAAAGTTTTATAGCTAGGAGTCTAACTTTTTATGACTTTTTCTATGAGTGCATGACACTCAGTCAAAATTTTGTGAAAATCAACCCACTATATCACTTATGACGGTCACTTTGAAAAGTACTTTTTTCCAAAATTGAGGCTTTTCATTTATTTCATTAATAGACAGGCAAACAGATTCATGATTGGTATCCCTTTGTAGTGCAGCTGTTCCTATACTTGCTTGCTAATCAATTAATTGATTTGATTTATCAAATTGATTCAGCGTTCGCAATTTCATTGGTGCTACTTATATCGACATCGTGAGTATTAGTTTCAGCATTTTTGCACAGTTCTTAGAAGTTACCAAGTCTGAAGGCTTGAGATTCATTCCTTAACAGTATGAAGAAAGTCAGTCTGCACCATCCTTGCAAGCCTTTCAGATCTTATAATACCGACAATTCAAACTTGGAATTGCTATTTATAGTATCAGATAAAATATTCATTCAAAAATATATTCAATGCAATGAGCTCCCCAATGAATTTCTCATGTCCAAATTGCTGTATTAGGTAATTTTAGGAAGATCTGTTTGCAATTTGCAATATTTTCAAAATTCCATAAAATTCTTGAATTGATTGGATATTCATTGCAAGATCAATGATTCAAGCAAAGCAATATATCACTAATGAATTTATTATGTCCTAATTGTGCAGTACCGTCATTGTCAGCAACATATGATTGTTGGAACAGCGATTTCTGAGGAAGGAGGGGCTGATGGAGCCATCACAGAATTTCAGAGCACAAAATAACTTGGCAACATTGGGTTTTCACTTGAAATTTCATTTAAGTCCTACCATGGTTTGACATACACCTTTTTTTATGGATTTAACTATGAAGGTATGCAGATTTCGAAGTAGTTCTGCATAGTCGTCTTATTTTTCTAAAACTCCGGCTCCTACTGATTTTTTCCGCTTTCTTTCAGAAGTAATTCGAATCCTAAAGTGACTTGTATTTCTATCAGATGTGATGAAACATGCATTTTTGATCTTAATATGTAGGCCAACTAATTAGTAGATGTTGCGAAGTGAAATATGAGTAAAACGAGATACGATTTTTAATGCCCCTCGTACGAAGTAGGCCCTATTCGTTACGGAAAAGCTAATTCGAAAGGGATTCACCTTCACTCTGATGTTACGGTGATAATCATCTAATGTTTGTTTTTTCGTAGACGTCCGCTTATGTTAACCTGGGTTTTTATTTTCTCATTCAAGCATCCTGTTTCCGTGTAGACATAATTTTATCCGACTGTATATGCATGATTCGAGACCTCGAAATGGCAGATTAATGCTGTCCTAATTAAAGATTCTCTAGTAATTTTTTGAAAAAATCCGCTGAATAGTGTTTTTTCACAGAATATGGCAAGCGAAAAATGATAACGAATAATTGATATCATAAATCAAATGATATATAGGTTTGATCTGATATTAAAAAACAATGGTTTACGAAAAAAAGTCAAATTGTAGCGGAAGAAAGATCTAATTAATTAAGTAGGTATTTATTTGAAATAGATTCAAATTTGAATGTATTTTTCTATAAAAGAAATGCAATTGACAAACACATATGCATAATGAAAGCCGAATATACACATATTTGAAATGAGCCATAAATTTTCGTCATTACAGAAAGCATACAAACTGCACAAGAGTCCGGTCCGCATTTCATTGAATACCGGTTTCTGTTAATATCATTCTAAACCCTGTTACGTAGTTTACGTAGTGTAGACCTCAACAATTTGAAAAAAGTACGTGTCATTTTTCTCGCATGAATTTCTCTTTGAAAACTGAAAAATATTTCATTCATACATATTCCTAATACATAGAATATTTATTCTATTTTCAGATATGGGTAGACAGTCGAAGAGTTACAACTTATTCAAGCCTGAATGGATGCGGGATGCGAGATTCGCCGTTACTTGTCAGAATGGGCAAGCTTTCTTTTGGGTTCGTCCTGCGTCAGATAAACGAGCAGCCACCTGCATCCTGTGCTCAACAACTATCAACGTCGCTACTATGGGGGTGTCTGCCCTAGTTAAACGCCAAAAGAATGTGAAACACTGCGAACTAGCTCGTCTGAAGTCCCTATCAAATTTCGAATTTCCTGCATCATCCCAAACAAAATCCTTATCATCCAATCCTTCATCATCTTCCACTTCTGTTGTCCCACATGTACAACATAATGATCCGTGTGATAAGCCTTCAATACCGGTACATTCAGATGACACATTCCGCGCGGAGATATTGTGGCTTGCAAGGAACATTATGGAGGACGAATCTAAGCGTTCAGTATCAAATTTACCTAGCCTTTTCCGCCGGATGTTTTCTGATTCCGCTATTGCGCGGTCATTTCGAATGGAAAAGGATAAGGCCCGTTATTTCGCGACCTATGGTATTGGGTCTTACTTTAAAACAGAACACGAACGTGCCCTAGCATCTTGTAAGGACATTGTTATTCTTTTCGACGAGGCGATGAACACAGTTGTTCGAAAGTGTCAAATGGATGTCTACGCTCAGTATTTTTGTGAAAAATCACAACGGGCAGTGGCAATGTATTTGTCATCGGTTTTTATGACCAAGGCATGGGCATCTGATATATTGGCTGCGTTTCACTCGGTAATTTCCGAAGATCTTCGTCAGAAAATACTACAGATACAAATGGACGGCCCGGCTGTTAATTGGGCGTTCCTCCGTTCCCTCAATGAAGAAATGGGGGAAAAGAAACCTCTTGATCTGGGTTCGTGCGGTCTTCATGCCGTTCATGGTGCTTTGCAATTTGGGTTTGAATCAAAAGGATCGCCTGATTGGGATATAGGTTCCTTCCTGAGAGGATTATACTACATTTTCCATGATAGTCCTGCTCGACAAGGAGAGTTTCGTGCGCTATGTGGAGATGACCAGAAGCTCCCGATGAAGTTTTGCCCAACACGTTGGACAGAAAATGTTCCTGTTGTCGACAGAGCATTGGCAATTCTGGATAGTTTGCGGAAGTACTCTGCAGCCGTTGAGTCCGGGAATGAAGTAGAAATTGGAGGAGTTCGGACAAAGTTGACAGTTCCGAAATCCAAATCTTTCACGAAAGTCCAACAGGCACTCAAGGACCCAATTCTGGAAGCCCGACTATGGTTCTTCAGATCACTTTCCTGCGAAGTATTAGACTTCTTAAAGAAATACCAGACTGAACAACCAGTGATCGTATTTCTATACAACGATGTATTGGAAATAGTCAAGTGCTTCCTTCGTCGCATCGTGAAAGAAGCGATCGTCGATGAGTGGGATCCGTCCGTTCAAGCTGTAAAGGTTCTTCTCAGCAACAGTGACAACTTTTTGGCCGTCAAAGATGTGGATGTAGGCTTTGCTGCCCAACGTGCTCTTTCGAAAGGGAAACTGAATGTGATCATAAAGGATACGTTCAAAGAAGACGCCAAAAAGATTATCACGAAGGTCGTCTCGAAACTGTGTGAACGGTGACCAATCTCGAAACTGCTCACAAAGTCACTTAGTGATTTCGCACCATCCACCTTCGTAAATAGTCCACATAGAAGTGAAGTGCGTACCAAACGGACCATTGATGCTTTCGTCGAGGCGGAAAATGTCACTATAGCGGATGCGGAGAAGGGGATTCATTAGTGGAAGAAGTTCGTAAGAGAAGAATCCGTCATAAATGCAGCGAAAGAATTCAAAGACGACTTCTTTTCGACACACATGAATACAGGTGAATACACTCACATATTCAACATCGTAAAAAAGTTAGATTCTTTCTCACGGCAATGCATTGGTTGAGCGAGGTGTCAGCGTAAACAAAAAGCTCCTCCACGACAATCTACTGGAGGAATCGGTTGTCTTACTTCGTCATGCATACGATGGGATTAAAGAAGCTGGAGGTGTTGACAATTTTAACGTGTCTGCTAATATGCTACACTTCTGTCGATCAGCCTATCGACGATCTGTCCACGCTCATGAATTGCGGAAAGATAAGGAAGCAAAGATAAATAAGGACAATGAGGAACAGAAGAAACTAGAGAAGGAGCTAAAATGTTTAGAGTCGAAGAAGCGTCAGCTCAATGATGAAGCGATGGAGATCAATGAGAAGATGAGAGATCTGAAAAGGAAGCGTCTACAGACCTAAGTGAAATTTTGTTGTTCTTTTTTAGTAGGGTGCACCGAGTGTGTCCTAGTTTTTGGGTCTAATGTAGACTATGAATGATAATTTTTTCCAATTCGGAATACATATCTTTTGTTGCGACAGAGTTGTCTATGACACTTGAAACAATATGTGTTAATCACATTCTAGTCTTCACATAGTTCTTTTAAAAAAATGTTTAGAGCACGTCTACAGATGTTTTTGTAATCCTGACCAATTAAAATCGTTTCTGACAAACTGATGTTTTCAATTCTGCCACGCGATAGCTAAGAAGTTATAATTTGCATAGGTATGGTCATGAATGGTATTTATTTCTTCAATCACAATTGACCTTGATTTTCGTAGTAGGTAGCTGAACAGGTCATACGTGTATGAGCGTTTCGTGACAGTGAAACAGGTTTTTCGTAGGTTTTCTGTATGGGATGATAGTAGCAAATATGGCGGGTGGGTACTTACTTTGTACTTACTTTTCGCTCCAAAAATGTACTTATTGTACTTTTGCGACTGTGAAAACACTAGCCACCCTGGTGAAGATTCAAGAGGCTATTGCTGACGTTGAAATCATCTACACCTTGAATCTAGAAGTTACTCGGGTCGTCTCACCGAAGATGGATTCAAGACCAGATTACCCAGCGGCTGTCCCAGGGCTTCTGTCAAGGCAGTTGTGATGAATATAGCTCTTCGTATGCTAGTTCCAGTTAGGTCCAATCCAGCGCCAACTGCTGGAGTGATACTTCAACTCTCAGAGATGTCGCAATGCTGATGTCGATGGTGGAATAAGAGGGCATCACTCTACGACATGACTCAATAAATGTTGAGAGGTTGGGATTCAACTGCTCCGTGTTGAAATGAATTGAAATTATCTAACTTCTCCGTTGGAGCCCCAACTGTGTGAAGCAAACTCGACCACCTTCCTCAGCATGACAACACAGCTTTCCTCCTTGATCTTCTGCTTCACCGTATTAGCTGGTGCTTATTGCTTCCACTTATCCTTGTCTACCCAGAATTTAGTTCGAGTTCTCATTGTAGCCTTCCTCTCCCTTTCCCATGTAACTGGAATACCTTCGCTATAATAAATAACACACTTCGTCACATTGCCGTTCAGATGGGTGTAATGATGTCATTTATGTTGTTCACTTCATATCTCATTCAGACTGAAGTGTTGTGCACCAATTCTGCCTTATACAAGGAGCATTATTAAATAACATGAATTCAACATCTAAATTTGAGCTAAAAATAGCCTCTGACGTCATCAGGTGACCTTAATAAATGACCTTTTGACCTCATGGCATGATAAATAGTGGTCATATTTATATTCGTTGGTAATACATTTTATGGCTCTAAAATGCTTGGTTTGGTCCCAAATTGACATTTTATGCTCTCGTACTGCATTGATCACGTGATCCATCGAAAGGCATGATTTTCGGACCTTAAATGCAATTTTGCGATGAAACAAAGCATGTTAGAGCAAAGTGATATATTACCAACAGATAGAAATGTGATCCTGATCTATCATTTTGCGAGGTCAGAAAGGTCATCCGAGATCATGTGAGAAAAATCTGAAATCCTAAAAAAATTTACATTTTGGCCGGGGAGGCCTGTGTTTCTTCAATATGATTTCCGAAGAAAGCATCTCCCAAGTTATGCCCTATCGAAATGCCATCTCCTTTCCGGGTAAGATGTCTGTCTATATTTCATTCATTTGCTTTGAACCAATCCTCATGAAGGAGCATGGATGGCCTGTAGATGCGTTCTATACTAATCCTATTGAGAAAATATCTCTTTGACTTCAATCTGCACTCAATAACTCAATAAAATCGTGGTTATTACGCAAGATGCCGTAATTTCCCCCTTGGAAATACACCGGAATTTTTAATCCAAACTATTCATGATTAATTAAAATAAGTCGAAAAACAATCAGTTTTATCCGGCAGACATGTAAATTTGCAGTAGTCAAGAGGTATACAATTTGATGTGA
This sequence comes from Prostheceraeus crozeri, assembly GCA_907163375.1. NCBI lineage: Eukaryota > Metazoa > Platyhelminthes > Polycladida > Euryleptidae > Prostheceraeus > Prostheceraeus crozeri. Next base: position 294,223 of record CAJQUW010015219.1, on the reverse strand, counting down.
AAGTTCCAGATACAGCTTCGTGCTAACTCCCTGACATATATTTGATAGAAGTTATGAATCAACTTCATAACAAAACATTGTAAGAGATTAAAACACGGTCTCGAAACTAAATATGATTGTCAAGTTGCTCCTTTGTCGGATGGATTTCTGGGAGTTCACTATTTGCATTTGCATAGTTTCAATTGGATTCAGTCATTTTGTAGAGCATAAGTTGCATAATCTTCCCTTTCAGGATTGAAGACCGACACAGAAATCATTGACTGTTCGATGAGTACCAACGGTGAAGTTGCTGACTATGCGATGAGTATAAAGCAGGAAATCACTGATTTCACGATGAGTGCCAACACAGAGATTACTGACTACGCGATGAGTGTAAAGCAGGAAATCACTGATTGCACGATGAGTACCAACACAGAAATCACTGACTACGCCATGAGTCTCAAAACGGAAATCACTGACTGTTCGATGACTATTAAACCGGAAATTACTGACTATTCAATCAGTATCAAACCGGAAATCACTGACTTTTCTTCCTTTTAATTTTCTCGATTCAACGACTTCGTCTGAGCGACCTGGGAAGGAGTCCATCAGTTGATATCACATCAGTTGAGTATAATATCACAGTGAAATTATAAAGAACGCATTCAATCTTGGTACTTCTGAGGAGATACTGTCAGACAATCAATGCCATTCAAAGCAGACTGGATTATCTCTGTGTGGTGAAAACGTGTATTGGCATCGTCTTAAGATTCATCGGAACACAAAATTGAGTCAGGACTGCTTAAAGTAAGTTAATGTTGATCGGTGTACAATTTATAGCAAGTGCATATATGTGCTAATAAGCGGTTTTACTTCATGACACACGTACGCATCTTTTACTTCAGCTCTGATTATACTGTAAATGAGTGTTCTTCTACTGCCTTTATTAAGATTCATGAATAAATAATGACACTAATTCTAGTAAAGCGCGTTGTAACTTGTAAGTGGGCCTGTATAGCCTGCATTTCTCTAGTTCCAATTTCGTAATATAATAGAAAGCTGCTTTAATTGAGGTAGTTATACAGCAAATAGTGGCAGGGGTCACACTCTTTCTGGAATGAGCCATTTTCTTCCTTTAATTTCCTTTCAATTAAACAGCCACTTCAAAGTAACGGGCATCCTAGTGATCATACATTTACTACTTTTACCTGCTTTTTAGAAGTCCTCGTACTTATATATTTTAAAGTCCCTACTTTTCAATGTCTCGCTATTCTGAATATTTAATAATTTTGCTAATTCTATCTGGAATACTCAATCGAGTAACCTGCATGTAAGTAGACTGTGTTAACGCTTGTGCTAATCGAGGCAACTTCATGTACGAGTACAATAACTTTTCTGGCAACATCGATGACCTACAGATAAATTGTAATGTGTTGTAAGCACATTCGACCCAACCATAGAAATATTGATTTAACAGCTGGGAATTAAGCGCAAGCTAGTTCAACATTTTTTTAGCCCGGGATCCACTAAACTGCTGAATCATTCACTCGTTCATAGCTGAATTGGGCACTTCTTCATATAGGTTATGTGAAATCAAAAAACTGCCAGGAGTAATTCAAAAAATAGCTTTATTTGTTTTTGTTATTGGTGATGAGAGGAATTTCGTGATGTGAGAAATTGGTAGCTCTTTTGATTTCCTCAATATCTATGCAATACTTTATCCTATGAATATCATACATGTCGCTCTTAGACTAGAATGTCAACATCGTTTTCTTTCATTGCAGAATTCGTTCGAGCAAGGGGCGACAAAGTCCCGTTGAGCAAATGTTGAACATGCCTCGGGTTACTTAAGGTCTCTCAAGTTACTGCAGTTACTATATTATAGGATGTTTTCAGTCGTTGCGATTTGAGACAAATTCAATCTTTGGTACTTAATGGATCAAGCAAAATCTAGTGAAAAGTGCATGAAATCCAAGCTGGACTGTACACTGTGCGTGATCGATGTATGGTTACTCATTTACCTGATTTCATAAGTATGATAACAGCGCAAATATTATTTCCTGAAAAGTGTTATCTCATTTAAAATAATAATTTTAAAAAGTAAATCTTTATCACATCGCATTTGTTCTTTCTTCCATTTACGATGACGAAGTGCAGAAATTGTGCAGTGTTGCGCAGCAACTAAATTTATATCAAATACCTCTTTCAATTATTCTTTCGAATAAAGTGATGCTTTTGTTTATCATAATTGCAGCAATTCACTCGCTTTGCGGCATACTTTCCACAAATTGTCTTGTCGCACGTATCACGACGAAGACAGGATGCTCCACACTTTGAAAATGACCAGGTTTTCCGTTTTTCCTTCAAAATGTTGGGTTTATTGTCTTCGATGCTAGGCACTGTCTTCTGCATAACGAGCATGCTGAATCCTAATTTATTCGTGGGATCCTGCCACGTTTGCTAAATGTTTTTAAGAATTTGATGGAAAGAGAATTGATTCAAACAAAGCGGCAAAGCATGAAATCTGTCGGAGAGAGACATGCCTATTAGGGTGGTTCAAAAGAGTCGAAAGTTGGAAAAGTCAGGGTGCACGTTGCCAAAAGTATTCCTTTTGGTAAGAAAATTGTACATGTAAAGTTTTAGCTCGATTGTTCAAGGTTTATGGGTCGCCCAGAGAAGTCAAATGTGCAAAAATGGTTAAAAACAGTCTCTGACGTCATCACATGACCTCGGATGACCTTTCTGATCTCGCAAAATGATATATCAGGGTCACATGTCTATCTGTTGGTACTATATCATCACTTTGCTCTAACATGCTTCGTTTCATCGCAAAATTGCATTTAATAGACTGAGTTTCGATTTTAGGCTATTTGGTAAATTAAAGTAAATTATAACCACTTTGCAATAGTGAGAAGAATTTACACATGAGTTACGGTCGTCATGATAGCTGAAGTACATAGGGGAGAAATGACCACCCCCACTAACTTCTACAAAAAAGTATTTTAAGTTTGTTTAAATGCATGAAATTAATGATCATGATGCCAATGAACAATTTATGAAAGATGAGCATTATGCCATGTGATTTCGTGATTTGGCACGTGTTTTTTGTTTTTCATTAAAAAAAAACAGAAATTCATATTTTCGTTAGCTGCGTCTAAAAACTTGAATATTATCAAGCGCCTCTAAATATCTGTTGATTGTTTATAGTCTTATAGATAGAGATGTGTCAACAAATACAGTCCGTTTCATAAAAAGTGGATCATCCTAAAATTTGACTAAATAAGTATGATACAGAAAGCATTTTTCGTGTTATTTCATGTCCTAATATATTTAAATGTCCTTATATTATCTGATAAGCTATGATACAGTAACGGTTCTTAAGAAACTAATATTTTGTGGCCCTACCCTTATTGTCAATGACATTACCAATTCGTCTAGGCATTGATTCGATGATATCGTTGATTTTTGACTGATCTAACTTTCTTCACTCTCATTTTAACAGTGACGTAAGTTGTGATACGCCATCTGTAGGTAGCAGTGAACGACGAACGTTACGTTTTAGAATACTCCACACATTTTCTATGGGATTCAGATCAGGAGAACGAGCTGGCCAAGATAATGTCCTAAGCCCTAATTGAGACTTGCATAAGTTGACTCTACTACTCCTGTGACACGTAGCATTATCATCCATTAATAACCAAGTCGATGGATCACCAAGTTGATCTGTCATTTGGCCAATGTTCATTCGTAAAACATTCAGGTTCCTTGATTTATGTGAAGTTGTCGTCCAAATGACAGGCCAAATCAGTAGAGTCGCACCACCTTGTACTCGGGACGATGTAAAATGTCTCGGAATTTCCTGATCAGATTTTTATCCATGATCTCAATCGACCATCACTATCCTTCAGACGTGCCCCATCTGAGACGTCTTTTTGTTTGCTGATCTGATTCGATCTGAGAGGGCCTCTTACACCTCTTGAGAGTCTAGTGCAGCCATCTCAGTTAAGAGACTTGGATCAACTTTACAAGACTCAAAATTAGGTCAGATGCCATCGATGTACATTTTGTAAGGGACATTTAGTCGCTTGCTTGTAGCTCGCAAAAGAAAACCCTAGTTTTGGTTTTGTGATTGTGATTTGTATTGTTAATCACATGTAGCAGTTACTGATTGCCGATTTTCTTTATTTTTGTGCTTGATAGTATTACATAACAAAAGAAACAAATGTAATTTTACAAGAGTGAGGTATGATTTTGTGTAACATTGCTAAATGAAGATCAAATCATCTACTACTTTTTTATCTGTAACAGGAAAACAACTCAATATTCATGCTTGAAATTTCCAACAATGATATTAGTAAGCACAACTGACATATCTTCCAAATTTCAGAGAAATTCGGTCAAGTTTGGCGGAGTTAGACAAAGTTGAAGTTGAGGCGATGTTTAAGGGTGATCCATTTTTTATGAAACAATCTGTAGTTTGATTCCTTCAAGGTTTTCTAGAAAATCTGATTGTTCAAAGTCCTCATGAAAATAAATTAGGTGGAGAGAAATTATGGCCACCCTGTGGTCCATTTCTCCCCATCTTTTAAAAAGATTCCTATGTGTAGTTTATTATCGAGTACAGCTATTTATCATGGTTGTTGATGTTTTCATTTAGTCATTCAGTATATTATTTAAGGATTGACTGCTGGAACTGATGGTGTGTATCTGACAAGAGTGCAAAGAATTAGCGTATTGATTCGATTTCCCAAGGTTGCTTCCCAATCCGGCGAGAAGAAACGCAAGCACAAGAAGCAATATTCCATCATTGCTATACGGCATCTCCTGAAATACAGAAACGAGAAGCTGATGACAGGGAAGAGGAAGCAGACTGACGAAACAAAGAAACCAAGCAAGAAGTGCAAAGTGCCGCCACCAATACTCTGATATGACAGCAATGATGAGAGAAGCAGTGAAGGCAGCAATTAGAGACTGATCGTGCACCTACACTTCCTCTGATTCTGGATGGTGTTGTTGATCCGAAGCCAGATGACTTTGTTCTTTGTGTCTTCAGTGGAAGAAAGGTTGTCGTATATTACGTGGGCATCGTCAGAAAGTTGATAGGCCCAGCTGATGATGTCGACGTTGATGACTTTGATGTAGAAATTGAATTCTTACGGAAAAGTGAGAAGCACGATGGCTTCATCAGACCCCAAGTCAGAGACATTGCAAATGTTCCTTTGAAAAATATTGTGTTAAAGCTGACGAGGTCAGAGAAGGTGTTTGGAACCTCCCGAACAAAGCTGGACACTTTCTCATTTCAGGAGGAGCTCAGCGCCTTGTTAGTAAGGTAATTGACGCTTTTATGGATTTGTACTTTTGAGATTTGCATTTGCAAGTAATTGAGATTACGTGCGTATAATTTTTGTATTTCCCGATTGCAATGTACATGTATGTAGAGTACATGTTTGTCACAGAATGAATGGATTTTATTTTATTTGTTTTTGCTGAGTGTTTTCAGAGAATCTCTGTAAGCTTGCGGCAGAGGTAAGCCAATTTTGTTAAGTCAAATCATGATCCAATCATCTTCCGGTAATTATATTCGCCTGCAGCATGCAGTCTAGTCATGGATTTTTACAAGTTTGTAGGCCTATTCGTTAGTGGACCTTTTTGCTCAATGATAATGAGCCAACAGTAATTTGCCATCGCATGATTTGTTTTCTGCTATTTAGGCCTATTATTTTTATAAGTCGACTTTTACATGAAGCCTAATGAAATTCGGTTTTTATGAGAAATATGTGTTTTCTTTATAATTCACGTTTGTTTTGTATTCAAACCCTAGCAATTATGGTGCAGGTCAGCCTACTGCATAATATAAGGCAAGACGTCAAATTTTTACAGCTTTGCCTATAAAAACATTATCTGGGGTCATGCAAAAGAAGGTTTGTTAGAGGCTAATTGTATCAAAATTAGCTTATACTTTAATGAATAAACATTTCTTCTACATGGTCCATTTCTCCCCACCATGGTGGTCCATTTCTCCTGCCCCTATGGCCATTTCTCCCCACCTCGCAACACTTGACTAAATGAAATGTTGTGGGAAATTTAATTGATGAATAGTGACTAGAATCATACAACATGTCAATGACGCCCTTAGGAACACGTTCATGTCGAATTTGATGAAAATATCTTTTGAAATATGTCCGCTAGAATCAAAAAAGTAGGTTTGAAAAATCGGTGGTCCATTTCTCCCCACCCTCCCCTACTTTTAGGAAAGTAAAATTCTCATGTTACAATGGAAATATCACATGATCACAAAATTAATTTGAGAGTAAACATTAAGCAACAGAAGGTATTGCTATATGTACGAATGTAAAGAACATTGAGTGTAAAACACGCATGAAAACTTTCATCTTGGGAGTTGGGAACCAGAAGGTGAATACAATCCATTTTATGTATAGCCAAATGTTAGAAATGAGTTACAAGCAGGGCTCCCACTCCATAATTTGCGCAGCTTTTGATTTCAGGGATAAAATTCGAAATTCTTGTGCCTAGAACCCCTGTGTCGCCACCATTGTGTTTGTGATTTATTTAATTACTTCAAGTTATTATCTTATTGCATTTCTAAAATATCAATATAGACCAAAGTTTGAGCTAATGAACTGCTAAATGATTGTCAATCAATATTTTATTATATCATGTGATAGTTAAGAGTTAAGTATGACATACCCGGTATGTAATTTAGGCATAAGGCCCTACTTGTAATAATGTATGTAGGGCCTAGTCAAACATGTAATTTATCGATACTTACTAGCTACAAGTGATGTATCCTGCAGTAATATTTTTTTAAAAAACAAAGGAAAAGTCATGTTTATGATATCTTTATATTATGGTATTCAAACAATTATTTATTTGAAATCTCGATACAATATGGGCAGATCTAAATGAAAAAATCTTACGAAACAGCGAAATATATGAAACAGAATTTTTGGCATTGTAAACATAAAACAACAAAAAAACAACTCTAAAATGAATGTGCATAGAGTGGCAGTATACTAAAAGAAGGTATACTAGTCGGAGTAGTCGCAATTATGCAGTTTTTGTTAAAGGCGTTTCACGGGCCAAGTTTCCTATCGTGGAATTATATTTAGGTACCCTCTAACATAATACAGATTGTTTCATAAAAAATGGATCACCCTTAAACATCGCCTTAACTTCAACTTTGTCTAACTCCACCAAACTTGAACGAATTTCTCTGAAATTTGGAAGATATGTCAGTTGTGCTTACCAATATCATTGTTGGAAATTTCAAGCATGAATATTGAGTTGTTTTCCTGTTATAGGCTAGATAAAAAAGTAGTAGATGATTTGATCTTCATTTAGCAATGTTACACAAAATCATACCTCACTCTTATAAAATTACATTTGTTTCCTTTGTTATGTAATATGTTGTTCTACAAGTCAAAAGGTATCAAGCAAAACAAAAATAAAGAAAATCGGTCAATCAGAGCCAGTATAGCACCATTATTCATCAACAATAATGTAACTGCTACATGTGATTAACTGGACTTCATGTTTCATAGCTTCCTGACTTCGTTGCGGTGGTGTTGGCAGCACTCCTGATTGCTTTCAGCTAGAAATTTATCTCTTACCGGTTGAAAACAATACAAGGCACAAATGAACAATAACGAGATCGCATTCACAAAAGGCAATTCACAAAAGAGGGCTCTGGCCGCCCACGCAAAACATCTAAACGTAGAGACCGCCTAATTTTGAGATTTGTTAAAGTTGATCCAAGTCTCTCGTTAACTTAGATGGCTGCACTAGACTTTCACACTATACTAGACATTTACATCGTCCCCGGGTACAAGGTGGTGCGACTCTACTGATTTTGGCTGGCATTTGGACCAATGGCCGCTCTGAACTTCACATACAGCAAGGAACCATGAATTCTGAACGCTGTGTGAATGTTTTACGAATGAAGATTGGCCAAATGACAGATCAACTTGGTGATCCATCGACTTGGTTATTTATGGATGATAATGCTACGTGTCACAGGAGTAGTAGAGTCAACTTATGCAAGTCTCAATTAGGGCTTAGGACATTATCTTCGCCAGCTCGTTCTCCTGATCTGAATCCCATAGAAAATGTGTGGAGTATTCTAAAACGTAACGTTCGTCGTTCACTGCTACCTACAGATGGCGTATCACAACTTACGTCACTGTTAAAAAGAGAGTGGAGAAAGTTAGATCAGTCAAAAATCAACGATATCATCGAATCAATGCCTAGACGAATTGGTAATGTCATTGACAATAAGGGTAGGGCCACAAAATATTAGCTTCTTAAGAACCGTTACTGTATCATAGCTTATCAGATTATATAAGGACATTTAAATATATTAGGGACATGAAATAACATGAAAAATGCTTTCTGTATCATACTTATGTTTTATTTAGTCAAATTTTAGGATGATCCACTTTTTATGAAACGGACTGTAGATGTCGATATGTCACACAATTAATCAGTTTTTGTCGATAAAGACAGAAATGTTCTCTGTTAATGATGATCGAGGATGAAATTAAAATGAATTTGTTTTGGAAATAATATGACTTTGGAAATAAAAACGTTCGAGACAGTTGATGGTTAGAAGATTATATTGTAAGCTTATATTTCAAACTTAAGTAAACATAGCATAATTGACGCTTGTTTTGCATGATTACTAAAACACAATAGGCATTCTGATTTATTCGGAATGATCAGTCGATATTATGTTTTGAACCGTGAAGAAATTCTTTAAAAAACGAATATTATGTATAAGAAAAGAACCTGTAAAACAACCAAATCGGTGTCATAGAAAAGTATAGACAAAATATAAAAATCGTGAAACAATAATATGATCGAAGCATGACGAGAGAAGCAAGAACTGCACACTTCTATTTCTTATGATATTTCGAAGGCTGTGAATAATCATCAGCGTCAACCTGTGGTCGCTTTTGGAATACTTTGTCCATAATCTTTCTTGCAGCTGCTTCCTCCTCACATCCATTCACCCCATCCCGTCCCATTCACATCCATATACCCTGTGGGAACGCATCTTGATAATGTCAACAGATTATCGAGGTAGCGATTTTGTGGATGAGATTTTTGAAGGTTCATTTTCGTGTAAAAACTATCTCCGCATGTGAAAATGGTCATCATTTATCCAAAAACATGTGTAAAATTAAAAAACGACAGGTGGCGAAAAAGTTGCTATAATTAGTTGGTAGATATTTGTTTACTAATGCGAGCTGATTTTTCGCCAACCGGCGAAATCGTGGATATTGTAGCAACTAATTAGTGGTAAGTAGTAATGTTCGTATATTACCTTCACATGAAAATATATTGTATACTCAGGCTGATCTGATAAAAAGGGATCTTTTTGTAATTCACGAAGGCTTAAACTAAAAAAAGTATTTATCTTCCATAAATGTCGCAGTAAATACTATGATATTATTCAAATATTTGTCATTGTTGTAAATTATTGAATGTCAAGAGATGTTATGAAAATTGATATATCCGGATTCTCTATATTCTTATCATTATCAAAGAATGATAGTCTGCACTTATTTCTTTGATAGATTAGCCATATGTGGGGGATAGTGAGGAGGTGAGGGAGAGAATAGAGCCTCGGCTGTAGAGGCGAATTACTAAAGAAAATAAGAGAGAAAGGCAAAAGTAAAAGGTGACACATAGAGCGCGAATTGTCGCCAGCGAATATCCCGCAAATATGACTGAACTTTAGCATGATATTCTGCAGCTGACATTCGCCAGTTTTTCGCAAGATTCGTTCCCACAGGGTAATTAGCATGAAAAGGAAAATTTATTTTCAACGATAGCAACTTCATGGATACCATGTCGATATTAATTATCAATTTAACATTTTTACAACAAAATTGTCAAATTTGCGCAGAAAATTGGATTTTCCTAAAAATTTACACAGCTGCGCAAAATTTGCATAGGAGTGGGAGCCCTGGTTATAAGCTACGTAAATTGAAGACATTAAACAAAAGTGGACCTTAATACCTATACGTCGGTAAGGCCCACTCGGTGATTTTCCATCTTTTTGCTCATACATCAGAAGTTTTGCAATAATCGACATGAACTTCTCACACATGTCAACTACACCAGAAATAGATATATAAATTCATAGTATTTATCAATAAATCAAGACTGCAGAGCTCTAAGTCTGTTAGGTGGGCCTTATTTAACTCCCCACCTTATAATAAAAATTCAATTTACGCAGCGCTTCCACTTTTTACCTCATTTACGCAGTCGTGGGACCACTGATTGCATCGATGATGCTTAAATGTCCTTTTTGATTTCTATCTGCATTTTCGACCCTATGCGCATTATCCTTGAATCACGTACAGGACGTCACTGTCTAACTACAAGCACATTAATAATACCTTCTGACATTTATATTTATGAATTAGGCTAGGCCTATTACTCGGTTTTTGATAAAACCATTAAGCTCGAAAATAAAATTTGAATCGAAGGAGCATCTAAAATATACAAGTTCCTTGTTCAACGTGGTCATACTTAATCAATAAAATAGCACTAAGCTCCCGAACAGAAACCACGTGATAAAAACCAACAGTTTTTGCAAGGCCTTTCACCTGCGTCTTACAGGCAATTGGATAAGATGCCTGTAAGACGCAGGTGAAAGGCCTTGCAAAAACTGTTGGTTTTTATCACGTGGTTTCTGTTCGGGAGCTTAGTGCTATTTTATTGATACAAGTTCCTGTTAAGAAGGAATTGTGTATAACTGCCAAAATGACTATTTGAATCCAACTTGGGATGGAGAAATCATGAACAGAGACCATGGAATGAGTCTTTGATCGTGACTCTCTATTTGAAGGACACCAGAATGAATGAAATATTGGCTAAGTTATTGGGTAGAGACATTTTGAATCTTTTTTCAAAAATATTCGGAGGAGCAAAGACTCGAGGTGTTGGTAAGTGCCATCCCTTCCAAACTATGGCACTGACAAGCAAAACAATATTCATAATGTTCTAAATATATTCAATATAAATATAAGAAATTTAGATTACACAATTTGATGCACAAGATTCATGATCAGTTTCATAGTCAGTCAATAATCATATCTCAACAAGTGGTAATTTTTCGTTGACATCACAGCCGATTGGTTCCGTGACCTGAAACGAGATGAATAAACTTAGTTAACGTGAGAAGTAACATCCTGAATGATCCTATAGGAAATCCAATGCATTCAAACACGTATCAGTAAGAACCCAAAATCCGATTGCATAAAAAGCGGAATTGAAATGGGAAATTTCCTAACCGTTGTCCTTCGCCAAATTTGAACAACATTGGTCTATGTTTTGTTGCTTCTGGCACCCCATCGATGAAAGTTCAAATGGAAAATGTCATTTCATGCATTTTGATGGACATTGCTTTTAGTTTTCGGTATTCGTGCGAAATTTGGTATTCGAATATTCGTCATTTCGACGAACGAATATTCGAATAATTTGGAAAAATGCATTTAGCCTATATTTGTGTGTCATCACTTCTGACTATTGATCAGGATGATGGCTCAATGTAAACTGTTCTCAAAAGCTTACTTTAACTGGGTTTCATCATTTTATACATGCACGTGGATTGCAACTCATAATTAGGCCTACCGGTAGCTTAGTTTATTTCAACAAGCTTCGAAGCTATGTCTAAATATGAGAAACATGAGCAAAATTAATTGAATGACATTTCAACAAATTCACAGTCCCTATAGACCGTCATATATTAAAGCATATGGCTAGGTCAGATATAGTTGATGCTAGGCTCCTTCTAATACTATCTAGACGTAATGTGAAATGAAAGCAATGAAGTAATATCGAGAATCTATTATATTTTCATCTAAAATTGATTACAAGAAAAAAACAAATACGAAGTTGATTGCAATGTTACACAAAACAAATTTCCTCTAAAAGTGAATTAAAAAGAATACTAAAACAAGTCATTTTTCAAAAAGAGATGGCATTTTAGCTACAAGTTTTTGTTTAGAAAATGAAGCATTCGGGTGGTGCTCGACTTCAGACGATTTCGCCTTTGACTGACAATCAGATAAAATCACCTAGATAAAATTTGGCCATCTTTGCTAGTTTGGGATGACGTGACTCATTCATGTACCACCAAACTAGCGGATCGTCGTTTATCTTGGTTGACTCATCATTAAGGTAGGTATCCAATAACTTCTTTCCCGTGATCTCTTAGCGACTTATTTTTGCTTTCGGTTCTTCTGAAAAGCACCCACCATATATCGATTCTATTTTCTCCTTCTCTGATGATGTGGTTGGCTGCTGCTCGACGGTTTGAATATCTGTGTTGGTTTCCCAATTGATAGTGGAATCTAATTTATCACGAAGAAGTTTGTATGTTTTCTTTTTGGACGCTTCAGAAGGACGCTTTCATTCTAGGATTCAATACTGCAGCAATCTCCATCGCAGATTGTTGCAGCGCATTTTCTTGCAGACGCTTGTTCATGTAATCACAGAATAGTACTTTCATATTCGCGATAAAGGGTAGATCTGTTGGTTGCGGCTTCATAACATTGGCAAGGAGATTCGCAGTAACGGCGAATACTGAAGAAAGAGTCACACACTTTTCGGCACTCATTTCCTTCGAAATCGTATTCAGAATCCTCAGTGGCTCACATATAGCGCTAGCTTGTACCCAAAATTCCGGTTGGGGTACAATGTCACGGACTGTTTTTGAAGAACTCTCCATAGGAGTGTTGGTCACAGGCTTGCGCATCATGACAAGGCGATCGAGCATCTCGAATGTGCTTCCCCACCTCGTTGAGCATTCCTGCTTTAATTTTCTGTAAGTCACTTCTTCAAACTTTTTTGATTCTCTGTCGAGATTTGTTTTCTGCGAAGGAGAGTGATTGAAGTGGCTAACAATTCTTCGGGCATCTCGAAGTATATTGGAGACGGTTTCCTCTTTCAGTCCAGTGATAACTGCACATTGCAACATTTGATCAAAGCAATTTAGGGTCAGTCGGAAGTTCATATCATTGCAAGCTTTTTTGATGTTCGCTCCACTACCTGTCACTACTGCTATGTCAGAAGCGTTTATATTCCATTCCTGCAACGCCTCTGTTAAGTGAACTACCAGATTTGCAGCTGTGTGAGATCCAGCACACGGTTTAACATCCAAGCACTTAGAGATGAGCTGCCAATCCTTAGTGAGATAACACATACGGTTAGGCTCATAAATGACGTAGACTGATTTTCAGATGTCCAAATGTCTGTTGTAATAGAAGAACACGTATTATTTGGGTCAGTGATGAACAATTTAGTATCTTCCCGACAATTCTCATAGGTCACTTGAAGATCTTGCTTGATGGACTTCGCAGTTGGAATGGCGTATGATGGATTCAATTCCGTTACAAATTCCCGGAAATGTTTGTCTTCCACAGTAATGAGAGGCTGGTACCTTTTCATCAAGAATTTCTGCAATTTTGAAGTTATTTGAACTTGTTGAGGGGAGCTTCTGTCATCTTTTCGATGCTTTTGATTGAAAAAATTAGTTATTCTCCCTTTCTCCGGTACTTCCCGAGATTGCGGTGGATTAATTTTATGAATCAATTTCAGGTGATTCCATAGGTTCGAAGTGGTAGACCCACAGCACTTCAACACATGAGTCGAGTCTATTTTACAGACGGCAGTTGATGGAGCTTCACCACGGTCGAAGTGATTCAAAATATCTGATTTTCTAACAGACATAGTCTCAAACCGGTCGTAGTTGGATAACCGTAAAATATAGTAAATGAAGTCAAGAAGGTAGTGACTTGTGTTGCGAATAACAGGATTTTCTCAAGTCCACTTAACATGCTGTCACAACTCATAATAGCCAATAGCAGTGAAGCCACATCTATGAGTGAAGCTTTCACCGAATTACCGCGTTCGATGCTATTCGATGCATTCACAACTCAATAGCAGTGAAGCACTCAGTTACCGCGTTCCTATAGAGCTGGATGTTTTTCTGTCTACTCATCTGTTAATTAGAGGACATATCCAGCTCATGCCAACAGCCAGTCCCATAACAATAGCATCTGAAGAATTGTAATAGGAGATCTAAATTTTCATGTGAAGCAGGAATCTGGCAGTTGGATTACACATTTTCTCCATGGTTACACAATATTACACAAGTCGAATGACGCCACTTTGGTATCTCGGTAGGATAGTTGAATAGGAGAAACTTTTCTATGTAGTCCTTATTACAATTCAACACCTGAAATGTGTCTAATGGATGACACTAAATGATAAAAGTTCAATATTATATCCGTGGTATCGATATATTTTCCGTACAAGGCTAATTATTCTAAAAATCAGATTATGACTTCAGTCATTTTGTATAGTATTCGAATGGCATTTGATATTCGAATATTCATTAATATTCGAATATTCATTTTCGTATTCGAATAATCGTCCACGAGAGGTATTCGAATATATTCGAATATTCGAACCGAACTCTAATTGCTTTACGAGGTCTGTTCAAAAAGTAACCGAACTTTTAATCCAGAGATATATTAAAAATGTTTACAAATTATTCAACCTTCTCACCTTCAAAATACTCGCCATGACTGTTCACACATCGTTCCCAACGGTATTTCTAGCTCTGGAAAGCTGTCTCGTAGGCCTCCTTTGGGATGGTGTGAAGTTCTTGCAGCGAACTTTCAAGGATGGCTTCGATAGAATCGAATAGTCGTCCTTTGAGTGTTCTTTTAAACTTCGGAAACAGGAAAATGTCTGCTGGAGCAACATCAGGCGAGTAAGAAGGCTGGGGAAGCACAGTTGCTTCCGATCTCGCACAATAATCACGAATGAGCAGCGATGTGTATGCTGGAGCGCTGTCGTGATGGAGAATCCACGATTTTATGCGCCACAATTCTGGTCTTTTCCTGCGGATGTTTTCACGAAGAGGTAGCAAAATCGATTCACTGTCGCCCCTGGTGGTAGGAATTCATGATGGATAACACCTTGAATGTCAAAGAATACTGTCAGCATGACCTTGACCTTTGACCTGACCTGATGTGCTTTCTTTGGTCTTGGAGAATCCTTCTCCGTCCACTGCGAAGATTGAACTTTTTCCGACATCGTAGCCGTAAACCCAAGTTCCGTCTCCGGTAATAAGCGCTTCCATGAAGTTTTCTTCCTCACTAGCACGTTGGAGAAGTTCTTGACAAATCGCAACTCAATTTTCCCTTTGATCTTGAGACATGAGCCTTGGAACGAATTTTGCAGCACTTCGATGCATTCCGAAAAGTTCTGTCAGGATGTCATAACATGATCCAATTGAAATGCCGCAATCATCCGCCATTTCTCTAACAGTCATACGCCGGTTGGAACGAACGAGTTGACTATCCTCGGTCCGTGGGAGTCATCTGTTGATGTGGAGGGCCTCCCAGAGCGTGGATAATTGTCAAATGCCAATCGTCCGCCTTTGAATCGCCAAAGCCACTCGTAGCACTGAGTGCGCCTGAGAGAATGTTCACCATAAGCAGCTTTGATCATTTCAAATATCATCTCGTCTCAGTAAAAATCAAAAAATCATTTCGTCTCAGTAAACGTTTTGCCTAACATGAAACAAAATTTCACGTTCACTCGTTGCTCATGCGATTCTGCCATTTTCAATGAACAACAACATAGCAATATCACAGGCCTGCTCCGCTAACTTACGAAATATAGAGGAGTTTTGACACAAAATATAGAGGAAATAGAAATGATTTATGATGCAAAATTCTAGCTTGTTTGTAGTATGTGCAGGTGTTTTCGGGAAATTGCACAGCAAAAAATGATGCATCAAGTCAAATCATTAGTCACTACGGCGTAAATCATAAGGAAAATAACATCACATTTGTAGACGATCAGATTAAAAAGTAGAGTTCTCTGAAACTTTGAAAAAAGAAGATTTTAAGGTTAGAAGTTCTAAGCTTTGATTGTTTTCGCATAACCATTAAAAGAATTTTCACATGTTAAATCGGTAGTAAAATTACAGTGACTTGTTCGAGAGATCATGCAATCCATTGGTCGATAAAATTTTTTGACGATCCTCACAACCCTCAGTGAATTGTCTCCACAACAAAATCCTTGCATGCCACTTGTACTTTTCGGTCTCACCCGGCCAAAACCATTCGACTGAACTCATCTTTTTTCCGTCTTGAATGAGTCAGATTCTCTGTGAACTTGCGCTTATTTTCGTTCTGGTTGTTTGCATTTGCTGTAGCTCATCCAGTTTCGTTTGAGCACTTTACATCATAGCTTGTGCTACTACAATATTCTCAACATTCTTATTTCGCATTGCTGCTTTGATATTGGCACTAGCGTCTTTCACCAAATTATTTGCTACGGACATTTCTCTCTCAATTATTCGATCCAAATCGTGGAATTCCTGCAATCTTGAATTGATATTTCCTTTTTCAATTTCGATGAGTTTCTGTTTTGCTTCAGCTTCGGATGTATCTTCCTTACTTTCTGATGTTTTTGATTTCTGTAGGCTGTCTTTGTAGGCGGCTCGGGCAGAGGTCATTCTGTCTATCAGCGACTTTGCTATCGGCAAATTCTCAGGTTTCCCTCCCAACGACTTCAAACTATCATTAATAGTTCTAAGAGCCTTAATACTTTTAAGAGATAAAGACATTCTAGTAATGCCCATCAAAGACTTGTTCCGGGAAAATCCTCTTTCCACATCTGCACTTGCGTTAAAGAAGCACAATACGGCTTTACTCAACTTTGTCAAAGTTGGGTACTTACTCTGTCCATCGGCTCGCTTTATGTCAAATACTTTACTCCAGTATGCGTCAACTAGAGCGGAAGAGTACCACGACTACTGGATCAATGGTTCGATGGAATATTACATCCATTCATCCACGAGTGAATCACTCTCATTTGATTTCACTGCCATTTTGACAGGAGATCGTCAAATATTATTCTCACAAAAATCGTCATTCAAGAAGCAGGCGAGAATTGGAAACGGACGAATCAGATACGAGTGAACGTTTTGACGGTTTTAAGTCAATGACGAGCCGAAAATTTTCGTAGTCTGAACATTGAAAAGCATAGATTTAATTAGATTTGTGATTCCGTCTTTCACGAATATTGCCCTCATTAAAACCAATGGTTTTAAAGTATCTAGAATGCTCCTCTGAACGACCTATTCTCCACGAAGATGCAATCACTTCCACAAAAAAGGAATTCAAGTATTTAACTTAGGCGATGCAAAAAATGTTGTTATCAAACGGAAAAGTTTGACAAAAAGCGAAAAGCTATCAACAAAATCAGTAACAAGATGAAAGTGAAAGGCACGTGTATCTATACGTATATAACTGTTAAAGGTTTATTTGGTTATCCAAAAAATTTGACGCCGATACGCACAGATGTATAAAGGTGTAAGCGTTTAACAATGTATAAGGTCATCATAAAACTTGATTCACGTAACAAACTCAGGAGTTCATCATGCGGGAAATGAAAATGAACGATGATTACTGAAGCTAGTAGTCGAGAATCACACTTATTTACGCAGGTGATCTATATCAGCATTGAATACTTCCAGTTCATGCCTGAGTCTCCTCCGTTCTTCCTCCTTCACTTGAAACATCGCAGCCTGTCGTTCTCTTTTTGTGATACGTCAGCCTGTTATTTCTTCATCTCTTCGTTTCACTCACTGTATCCCCAATTCACGTTCCTTGCCATGCGAATCATGTTTTCAGAGATATCCATCGTCGCAATATCTCGGTCGTGCACTCCTTCATAAACAAATCGCTAAGCGACTAGTGATTCCTCTAGCTGGCTTACAACCACAGCTTTTTTGCTGACATTGAAGTCTCTCTCCACCGCAGCTTGGCCGTGACTAAGTGTGAGGACCCTTAAAATGAAATTGTTTTCTATCTTTCCATGTTCAAAAACTACCCCCGAAAATGTCCAAAGCTTGAGTTACATTCGCGGAGCGACTTTTTCCTGAAAGGTCTCTTTCACCTGTAACTGATGAGATCCTTCATCACATCAGCTTCATGACCTTTGAAGCAACTCAACTTGACACCCTCATCAAGATGTGCCTCCAACGAAGTTTTTTTGCCGTTTCGCATCCACCTTCCCGCTTAATCCACCGTGTTGATCGAAGAAATCGTGACTTAGGAGGACATGAAACTTGCAATTTTGAGAGAGCGATGAAAACATTAAGAAAATGGTTTTGAAAACAGTAACATTAAGAAATAATTAAGTTAGAGTTGTGGTTTGTGCATATCGCATGTTTGTACGCTTTAGTAGTGGAACTACTAAGAAAGTTCCAATTCCCGGCTTCTTCCCGGTTTCCCTAGTTAGTAGACACCCTGAATAAATATAAGCCGACGACGTCTCCACGTTTCCTTCGCAGCAAATCAAAAAACGCACCGACATTGAGTGAAAGCGTAATGAGAAGATGTAAGCGCAATTTTTTGCCATTTCCATATTAGGTTAAGCATAACGTGAAATAGCAATTTTTATAAGTTCCAGATCCAGAGAGACGTGATTGCAGCTGAAATGAGTGTTTTTCGAACACCAGCTTCGCAAAGGATTACTTGAGACCTTGGTCTAATGAGCTACACACCAGAAAATAAGTCCTTATTCACACCAAGAATGTGGAAAACTTGACTACCATTTGTCAGGAGGCATGCTGACTACAAGAAAATCCTGCAACTAACTGGACTTGGAACTCATCTTTTCCTAAGCTCTTGACAACAAAACCTGACATTTGACGAAGGATATCTCTACCGCCGCCCGTGAATGAAGACAACATGTACACAAGAAAATGGTAAAAATATCAAACCAGTGAATCCTGGACTTCTAACGTCGAGACGAGAAAAATGCCATCAGAAAAAGAACAAAACCGATTCACAAACAGGCAAGAGTGTTCGAAAAAGACTTTCCAATAAAGATGGCAGGAAAGAAACTTTCAGAATGGCCAGCGCAAGCGAGATGCTGAAGTTTAGACTGAACATTGACGCCTGAGATGAGATGGAAATCTGAAGGTGAAGAAGCTAAAGGAGCGGTTGGAAGGAAAATGCACGAGTCTGTCAATCCAATCTGAACCAATCATGAACAAACCACTGGGCACGCGATCACGTGAAGAGAGGAAGCCGTAAGAAATCAGCACGTAAATAAATGGAAGACGGTGAGGCAGCCGGGGCAACAGGCGCAAATGCTGAGACGATCAAAGCATACGGACGACTTGCCGAAGATATATTTAATAACGTAAATAAAATGGTAATTAGAGAAAAGATGATTAATGAATGAAAAAAATGTCTGCTCCTACTTATTTCTTAAGGTAAGGGAAATTCCCTCAGTTGTACGAATTGTCAATCTGCCACCTTAGAGGGTACACAATTCTGCATCTGCCATGGTAAAGGAACAGGAGATACTATCTTCATGGTGCGACAATTGAAGGAAAAGTATGGAGCTAACTCGAAGCCGTATCAATTATTCGTTGATCTTGAAAAAGCATTCGACAGAATCCCACGAAAAACGCAGAAAACAACTCTATTTTAAACTCTGCGCAGAAAAGACGTAGTGGAATGAGAAGTGAGAGCAATCATAGAAATGTAAGGAGTAACATCAATGATCAAACTCAAGGGGTTGACATCCGAAGAATTCAAAATGACTTTGGGCGTCCATCAAGGATCCGTCAGAAGTCCGTGACTTTTTAAACCTGTCGCTGGCGAAGTGACGAAAGAAGCAAGAAGTGACAATATGATGGAAATATTGTATCCAGATGATCTAGTCCTTATTTGAGAAAAAGAAAGTCAAGCAGAGGTGCGCCACGCCAAGTGGAAAGAGTTAACAAAAAAATAAGTTAAGAATCAACAACATCAAGAAAAGGAGGATCATGATCCTGAAGAACAGAAAAGTGAAGAGACAATTAAAAATTGATCCATGTGCAAAATGCAGAAGTCGGACTCGGGTCGGACAAGACCCGATTCAGTGTCACAAATGGATGCTCAAAAGATGTACTGGCATCCCATAACCCTTAAATACAAAATAGCATTCGTATGTGAAAGTGCAACGGCGGTGTACCACCGAGAAACGATATCACACGAGATAATCTTAGATTACCTCATTAAAAAGGTAGATAGATCACTTTTGCTACCTGGGCGACATGCCGTCCTGCATTATCGGCACCGAGGCTGCAGTAACAGCACGAATTGCATCAGACTGAAAAAAGTTCCAGGAGCTTTCAGAATTTCTAATTGGCAGATGCATTTCCCGAAGATAGTACTGTCGGGGGGCGATGCTATACGGGTCCACAAAGAAGGAAGACGAAGTGAGAATGGTCAACGCTGAGATGAGGATGCTGAGAACAATTATGGTAGTGAAGCGTGAAAGATGAAAGAGCAACAGGGAGATTCGGACTTGGAATTGCAGGACTGGATGAATGCTAGGTGTGAAAGATTGAGATGGTATGGAAACGCAAAGAGAAGACCATAAAACACCACAATGAAAGAAGTGATGACACTGAAGTTGAATGAGAAGCGGAAGAAGGGGAGTCCATTCAAATCGTGGATAGAAACTATGAAGAAGGACCTGCGCAGAAGAAATATTGAAGACAAAACCGACAACCGGAAGAGATGGAGACAGAACCTTTGACGGGCTTACTCTCTCTCACACACACACGGGAACAATGGCCCTAAAACGGCAGCAGGCTACGTGCTCTTGAATGCTTTTGATCTTAATGTAACAACTTTCTTCATGCCAGTTATAACTAATAGCTACGAATGTAACTTAAAACATAACGAAACGTTCATGGTTGCATATAAACAACACGACTGCACATACATTGCATGAATATCAGGGGTTATCCAAATATTCACCACAAAGCTATGTTGTCAGGCGTAAATATTTGGATAACCCCTGATATTCATGCAATATATTCCGCCGAATAACGAGCCCTTCTTTCAAAAAACCCATGTCCAATGGATATTATGATCGAAGAATCACGCATTTTTTACTCACCCTAGTGACGAGATGACACGGCATCACACCCATTCACGAGGATTCTTCAATACTTCAGTGAGTTTGGCTTGGCGTGGATCCTTGCTGGGATCGTGGGCATATTTCCAGTTCTGAAGCAGGAAGACAACATATTTTATAAAATGGTCTAACGTCACTACTCCCCATACTGGGGCTTGGACGGTGCTGACGTAGACCTTTATCTTGAACGTTGTGATCTTTCAGCCCGGATGCCCTTCATGTCGACTTCCAATGACACTCGGGGCTCGACCACTGGACGGAAAGACCACTGGGTCAAGCACTTTACCATTGTGACACGTAGAGACCAGATGCCTTTCTTGTCGACTTCCAATCAGGGATTGCAAATACCCGGGTTTTCGCAACCACCCCGATCCCGGATCCGGATCCTAGACCCGGGTACCCGGGCGGATACCGGATCCAATGATCAAAAGTGATAAAGCTGCATGTAATTCGTTTTCATTGTCATGAATGAAACATTGAATAGTCTGGTTCATGAGATTAAGTTTAAATTATGCGTTTCATAATACACAAAAAATTTAAATGAAGTGATATTGAAATCTTAGGATTTTGCCATCGCCAATTGCAGTTGTCACTCTGGTTCTCAATTGTTATACCTTTTTTACAAAACATTATTACTAGATATCAATGGACGATTGCAAGTATCTAAAATATCGGTAATACAATCTGAAACTGAGCATAGAATAATGTGTACTCTTTCTTAAGACATGATCACTGTAACTGAATTTCTGAATTAATTAAGTTTACACTTTACATTTCCTATGATTGTCAATCGAAAAAAAACAATTTCAACAACGCTAAACAAGTGTATTTAACTAAAAGAAAGGAAAGACAGCAAACTTGCTTTCCTTTGTGATTATTTAGCTAATATGTGCAAATCCAACTATTATAGACTTATTATTAATTACAGCTATTGTTCATTATAAGTGTAAGGTAGTCGGATCAATACCATGTGTTTGGAGAAGCACAATGGATCTTTTTTATGTTATTTGCTTTGAAAGTCATGGATGTCTATTCATTCCTGATGTGGATTAGTAAAGCGGGTACAGTGGTCACAAGTCTACAACGGTAACATGACAATTAGAATGAACAAAGCATGAATAAGTTACTTCATCTTTCTTGCACATTAATAGATGGTCATTCAATACCGAGCCACAATTCCTGGATAAAACATTTCTATTAAGATTTGCATACGCATTCTAGGCTGCCACTCCTAACTCTATATGAGTGGCGAGAAAAACAAGGTTGAGGTTCTATAACTTCCGCTGGATCCCGGATCTTGACCCGGTGCAATCCCTGCTTCCAATGACACTTTCGGGGTTCGACCTCTGGACAAAACGATCGCTAGGCCAAGCACTTAGCTACTGCGCCACGGATATCGGATGCCCTTCCTGCCGACTTCCAGTGACACTTTCGGGGTTCGATCACTAGACCAAGAGATCGATAGGCCAAGCACTGAACCGCTCCGCCAAATATAGAGAGGTCAAGGGGACTACATCAAATCTTGGGGTATACAATATTCTGATATTCGGTTGAAAGTTCACTTATTTTAGAATTGTTCCAAGCAGGGGATATCAAACATTGATTGCTGCGATCAAATAATGCAATTAACTGATTGATTGATTCGCAATGGCAGTGAAGTCAGCTGGTTGACTGCTTAACTCGTTTAGATAAGTGATGACCCAGATAAGTCCGACCCCTACTCCGAATGGCAAGAAATTCACGGTACAACATGTTTCGTGTGCGAACATTCTTATGGCAGCATTCACTTCTACTAACTCGCTCACCTTCGCACTAAGACAGCAATTCAAAATTTACAACTGCCGATTTTGACAGAGATTTGACATTTTATCGACCTTTGGCTGATTTGTGAGAAGAATACAACTCAAATATACATGTCTGCAATATGCAAGATTTTCCTTCAAAAATAGTTTTTAAATGTATCTTGCAGGTACCCAAAGATTTCGAATGATCAGAATAATGCACAAAACTGACTACTTGCAAGTGCCATCACTAAACTTTCAATAAGTTTGCCTAATATTTTATTTCCAATACTCTATCGGATGATACCGATGTGATTAAGAGACTTGCATTTGACTCATGTTCACCTATCATACGTTTATTTCATCACATTGTTGAACAAAATCAGCCTGTAAAAAATTCCACTGAAATACAGTTTGTCTGTCCTGAACAACATAGAAATTGCAGTAGTCCTTTCTTAACCCAATTGAATTACACTTTGATGTGATTAACCGGTTAGATCGTTTTAGCCTCATCCATCCAGCATCAAGCCATTGTATCTGAATTGAGAGAGATCATGTCTGAATGATGACATAGTCAGAGCCGACTTTCCTCACTACATTAGCACTGAATGCGCAATCAAAGTTGATCTCGCTTACCGCAGTCACAGGCAGTGACATGAGAATGCTTTCAATCCGAGCTCCCTTGGTAGCCAAGCCGAACTTTGTGCCGCGGTCGTAGACAAGATTGAACTCCACGTATCTGCCACGCCGCATCAACTGCCAATCGCTGAAGAGAAGATGACGTCATTGAAATTATTAATTTATCAAGTTTAATTGTCTGATAGCGGTCCTATTCTTCTATGAGGCTCATGAATGAATGACCCTTGAGAAATCATCTAACCTGCGATCATTACAGCAATAGAAGAGTCAAACAGTCATCGTAAGATTTCAGGTTGAAATTCATTCACTGATGAAACATGAGGGATGCATGGTGATAAATCCAACCAATCAACAATTCCGATTAATTAATTAACAATTCCTGCTTTCCATAACTACTTCTCACATTTCAATACATTTCCAATTAACAAACAAGATGACCGCACACCTGCTTGTAATTACTTTTGCGTAATTAATATGCTGTTTCCCGCGAATGATCTACGGTAAGTTAAAAAACCATCCTTCGTCTTCAGCAAGTGTCTGTATTCAACCAAGGCGATGTTAGTAAGTCAGTTATGAATCACTTTCACACGATACAAGCTCTTATAGCGCGCTCAGTCGACAACGCTGTACATAGCTTTCTCCATACTAATGCGTGCATCGACAACGCGGAATAGTCCAATAACATGAATCATGACTGAGCGTGGGAATACAGATATGGAACATAGATACTTAGATTGTCTGTTCGAGAGTAAACACACTCCCCCTTGAAATAATAACATACCTGAATTTCAATGTTTACCATCATCAGCTGTTTTCTAGGGGCACCAAAAGTCCGACAGGACGCGTGACGTCCTTGAAGAATTTTCACTCTTGCCGAACGGCAAGCACCACCCCGCCCTGAGCACAAACTAACAATTTTTGCCAAACGCCACTGAAGACGAGAACCTTTCTCAACAAGCAAACAAACATTTCCAACTTTCGGCAAATCCGTTGCTCCGCGATTTCTATGGATTCCACCAAAACTGCGCTCCCTCAACGACAGAACATAATGCTTGTTCCACAAATCCCAAAATTGGTTAACTAGAGCTCTACAATACTTGATCGACGGGACTTTAGGGGTGACTATAGCGCTCTCGTGAAGGTTCGAGCCCTCTTTAGTTAAACGTTTGAGTATGAGAAAATGTGAGGGGGTAAGGATTTCTTCAACATCATCACTCACATACGTTAACGGACGACTGTTCAGCACACCTTCAATTTCACAAACAACAGTCCTGAATTCCTCGAATGTCAATGTACGTTTACCGAGAGTCTTTCTTAGGGGCATTTTAACTTCTCGTACTAACCTCTCATAGAAACCTCCCATCCAAGGGGCGTACTGAGTCGTAAAGTTCAATTCAATTTTCTTACAACTTGCGAAGTTTTGTATGCTAGTTTTTGATAGAATTTTCTCGGCTAATTTGAATGCGGGTGCATTATCAGAAACAATGTTGGGAATGCCACGTCTAGATATGAATCTCTTCAAACATTGAATGAATGAGTCAGTGGACAAATCAGGAGAAATCTCGAGGTGAAGAGCACGAATCGTAGCACAAGTAAAAAGGATAATGTAACCCTTCCGGGTACCCTCCCCCTTGCGGTAGGAAAAATAAATAGGGCCGCAATAATCAACGCCGACAGTTGCAAAGGGACGATGTGCGGAGAGTCTGAAATCAGGCAGCTGAGGAATTGGTGGAAGTGAAAAAGGCAAACCTTGAACTTTCTTGCATATGAAACAACGTCGCAGGTACTTCTTAACCTTATGTCTACCTTTCAGTAGCCAAAAGTTTTCGCGATTTTTTGCCAGGGTTGCAGAAACTCCCCCATGAAAAACTGCATCGTGAGAACGGTAAATCAACATATTCTCTAACTCGATACAAGGAGGAATCAATATTACATCATCACTCGTCTTCAAATATGAAGACTTCGAAATTCGTCCGTGGCAACTAATAATACCATCATCGAGAAAAGGTTCAGATTTCGAATGCGCGTCGTTAACGGTCCTTTACCATTCAAATGATTAATTTCATCAGATAAATATTTTCACTGCAACTCCTTGAGCCAAATAACTTGGACATTATGTAATTCAGAAGCGGTTAACGGCTGAGAAATTTGTCTGCGGTGCATCAAGCATTCCCTGAACCTTAAAACGAAAGCTGTCACGCGTAGAAGTTTATTCCAAGAGGAGAATTTCTATCAGCTGAGTTTTGGATTCAATATCTGATACACCTGTTGTGACACCTACCGCTACATTGGCTTCAGCCATATTTCGTTCTGTTTCAAAGATAGCTTGTCCCTCTGAGCTGGGAAAGTTCGGCCAATGTGATTCTGGATAGCCTAGCCAGGCAGGTCCGTGCCACCACTTAGAACAAGAAGCGAGCTTACTAGGAGAAATGCCTCTAGATGGCAAGTCAGATGGATTGTCTTCACCTGGTACATGATTCCAAGTGGCATTGGAACTTGACGACCGAATCTCCTTTACTCGATTTTGGACGAATACCTCCCAAACCTTATCTGTCCTCTTAATCCACTGTAATGTAGTCATACTATCTGACCACAGAAATATCGAGTCGATCGAGCAGACATCCTTGAACGAAGGAAGAATAAACTTCATCAATCTGGATAGCAACAAGGCACCAAGAAGTTCAAGACGTGGAAGAGAGTGACTTTTAGACATAGGAGAAACTCTCGACTTGCTTGCCACAATGTTCGTCGATACCGTACCGTCGTCATACACAATACGCACGTAAATAACTGCCGCATATGCTGATTGCAAAGCATCACTAAATCCATGAAGCTGAACATGACATACCTTCCTAGGTTCAGTGCTTTTAAAAATGAAGATGTAACAAATTGAGTAAATTCTCCACTGTTAGACTTCCATTGTCTCATACTGAAGCTGGCTTTCTGAAATGTTCTCTTCGTACTTAGATATATCCGCTTCGCTTCATTCAAATTAACACATCCCGTAATCAAGTTATCAACATAAATGTGATCAGATATTTTGTTGAGAACATCACCAATTTCATTTTTACATTTGTTGATGTGATAGTTCAAGACAGTACTTAAAATGGCTGGTGAAGCTGACAAGCCGAAAACCAGACGAGAATATCGGTAAATGACAACTTCAGGGTTCTGTTTCGATAAATCATCTACCCAAAGAATTCTGAGAGCATCTCTATCAACGGGCGCTATCTTGATCTGAAGAAAGGCCTTTTCAATATCCGCGAGAATTGCGATCGGAAAGTGCCTGAATCGACTGAGTAAAAAAGCAATTTGCGGAAGATGAACTTCTCCTGTCTGAAGACAATCATTAAGAGACGGCTGATATCTTTCTTTGGCAGAGGCGTCAAGAACTATACGAAGCTTAGTGGATTCAGCTGCAGGTCTGAGTACGGGAGAATGCGGAAGATAATGTAACAAATTATCTGTCTTGCGGACATCAGTTACGGATTCAATTATCCCTTTTGATAACTGATCTTTCAAAATTCGATCGTATTCCACAATAATTTCGGGTGACTTTTTCAGTTTACGAATGCATGAAGACAATCTACTACTGGCCATTCTGAAATTCGTTGGTAGTCCTATTGATTTCTTGTCTTGCTTCCACGGAAGAGGTACTACGTATCCATCATCAAATTCAATCGGAAGGGGCATAAACGGAGGTTT
This sequence comes from Prostheceraeus crozeri, assembly GCA_907163375.1. Taxonomy (NCBI): domain Eukaryota; kingdom Metazoa; phylum Platyhelminthes; order Polycladida; family Euryleptidae; genus Prostheceraeus; species Prostheceraeus crozeri. The sequence continues at coordinate 267,080 of CAJQUW010015219.1, read as the reverse complement.
ACCTTCATCGGGAGAAATGCCAATATGTTCCAACTCCCAAAAAGTTTGAATTTGTCTTTCAAGTGATACACAGTTCGAGTGTGTGGAAGAAGATAAATTCACATGAATATTTTGTGGATTATCAGGCATAGTCAATCGCATAGGACCACAAGCAAGCCAACCGAGCTTGCTAGATACAGCCACTGGGCCGTCTTCTCCGCGGCGAATGTCACCATGCACAAGGTCATAATACTGATCGGCACCTATCAACATGGAAAATTCGGTAATTTGTTCACGAAAATCAACGGGATCTGCTAGATCCAAATCAAAAAATTGCTGAAATTGTGCTACATTAACCGTTTCGGGAGCTTCACTTATCATCGGTGTCGTGCTACCACGCAGTGAAATTAGATCTCGGCTATCCGGTTTTCTGATTGAAAACTGAACTAATTCACTGATGATTCCAGTCTTTTCTGCTCTCCCAAAAGTAGAAACGCTCAGATTATGGCTGCGGCTGTCACAGCACTCAATTCCCAGAGTTCGGCAAACATCTTCTCTAATAAAGGTTCGGTTGCTAGCCGAATCAAAGAGGATGCGAACTCTTACTTCTCTCGACCGGTCGGGTGAAACTAGAACCGCTCGAGCTGTGGGCATGACAACACATGTCGAACTGCGAACTGCAAGAGACATATCTGCTGATACTTTAGCGCTGGAAGTTAGAGAAGCCACTGAAGGTGGTTGTTGCACACTGGCGCGACTATCGGTCGAAGCGGTAGAAATTGGAGACGGAGTAGTAAGTGGTCTGTTCCCACAAATGCTGATGTGATGAAATTTTTTACATCGCGAACATTTCTTTGATGACATACACTGACGTCCAGTATGTCCTTTAGAAAGACAACGAAAACAAAGTCCCTTTCTTTTCAAAATCTCAATTCTTTGCGTCACATCGGTGACCGTATTGCAAGACTTTGAATCATGATCTTGATTGCAGTATTTGCACGATTGTGCAGCACTATCTGCATTACTGGAAATTTTTGTACTAATTTTAGTCGCAAGAGTTGCGGCTGACGGCAAGCGTGCTGAAAATACTCGGCCTGCTTCATTTTGGGAAGCAGATGAAGACCTTTCATCTTTTATAAACTCTCGCACAGTGATTTCAGCTTCAAGTAACCTCAGAAAGTAATCTAATTTCGAGATGGAACGTCCATCAATATTTGATCGTTGAAACATGCTGAGTTGCACTTCCTCCGGTAATTTCGCCAAAAGTATTTGAAGCAACATAACTTCGTAATCGCCCGCATGAACATCTAGTTTCGACAAGTTTCTTGTATGGATAACGACGTCGTCAAAAAATCGTCTGATATTTTTAACAGATACATGTTTGAGACCATGAAGCTTATTGAAGTGCTCCCTCGTTACCTCTGTGACATTGCCGAATCTATCTTTCAAGATCCTGATCGCTTCTTCGTAATTGTTGCCTGTCAAGGAAAGACCACTTACGGCAAACTTTGCATCACCTCGAAGACATGCTAGCAGATAAGAAAATTTTTGAACAGAAGCAAGCCTAGCATTTCTATCAATAGAAGCCTCAAAAATTTCCCAAAAACTTTGCATTCAGTCTTTGTGCCGCTGAAATGTGGTAATTCTAATTTCGGCAACTTCACTACCGCGTTCTCAATAGGAATTTTCCCAATATTTCCGTTAAATTTCGGCTCGGTCTTATCCAAGAACTTTTTCAAATCATTTATTGCTGCATTCGAGGAAATGTCATATTCAAGAACTTTCTCGACTTCGATCTCTAAAAGTTCACCATCTTTATCATCATCGCTATTCCAAGACTCAAAAATAGACTTATCAAGAATTCTTAGTTCATCTATCTTGTTCAAGAGAGCTTCCAAAATACCACTGGCTAAATTCTCCTGATTACTTTGAATAGCCGTTTGACTCTTAGAACACAACTTTGTTATCATAGACCGTAAGGGAATACGTATTCGTGAAAGATAGGGATCCATGATAAATCAACACTCTCAACAACAGACACGACTGGGCGAGGTGATGTCTGTGTAAAGAATAAATTTTCGATATAAGTTCACTTTCAGCCTTCGAATTCAAAGTTTGGACGATGTACGAGTATAATCAATTAACGTCCAGTAGAAAATTTGCAAAGTCACTCAATGTATGCACAGATACGAATGAACATATAAAACAAGAAAATGCAAGTACCGAGCATAGATGGAAACTGTAAATATTCCTCAGGAATGTGATTGATGATTCAATTAATCAGACAATGTCCTGTGTAAAGCTAGATTTCACATAAATTCTTAACCGACACTAGAAGATTACATCAATTCAATCACTTAAAATGAACAAGTACTCATCGGTTATCAGAAAAGGTTACTTATGTTGTTCATAAACGATTCGTTCAAACCCAGTATCAATTAATTTGACAGTAGTACTTCAAGTTCGATATCAGTCAATCAAAATCTACACTGAGATTCTCCCGATTAATATTGAATTGATCGCATCTAACTTTATCTATAATATGGATGGGTCTCACCGGAATCCAATGGCTATTGTCTCCACAATTTACACAGCAAAATGCCGATCACATGCAGAACCGTCTTCAATATAATCCGAACGATTATCCAAGTAGCAAAATATTCGGGCTGATCTAAGTTCGACCGTAGAGGTCAATATGCTAATCTGATTCGTCGATTATCGTAGCAGTTATTCACGAAGAAATATTGCACAATTTGAAGAGGTCGTGATGAGTTCTTTGCAGTTGGGCGCCATGTAATTACTTTTGCGTAATTAATATGCTGTTTCCCGCGAATGATCTACGGTAAGTTAAAAAACCATCCTTCGTCTTCAGCAAGTGTCTGTATTCAACCAAGGCGATGTTAGTAAGTTAGTTATGAATCACTTTCACACGATACAAGCTCTTATAGCGCGCTCAGTCGACAACGCTGTACATAGCTTTCTCCATACTAATGCGTGCATCGACAACGCGGAATAGTCCAATAACATGAATCATGACTGAGCGTGGGAATACAGATATGGAACATAGATATTTAGATTGTCTGTTCGAGAGTAAACACACCTGCTGTAAGTTGGCACGAGATTCTGAACATTTTGGAATATTTCTCAATGTGAAGTCACACCTATGAAGTACAGATTGTTTCATAAAAAATGGATCACCCTTAAACATCGCCTTAACTTCAACTTTGTCTAACTCCGCCAAACTTGAACGAATTTCTCTGAAATTTGGAAGATATGTCAGTTGCGCTTACTAATATCATTGTTGGAAATTTCAAGCATGAATATTGAGTTGTTTTCCTGTTATAGATAAAAAAGTAGTAGATAATTTGATCTTCATTTAGCAATGTTACACAAAATCATACCTCACTCTTATAAAATTACATTTGTTTCCTTTGTTATGTAATATGTTGTTCTACAAGTCAAAAGGTATCAAGCAAAACAAAAATAAAGAAAATCGGTCAATCAGAGCCAGTATAGCACCATTATTCATCAACAATAATGTAACTCCTACATGTGATTAACTGGACTTCATGTTCCATAGCTTCCTGACTTCGTTGCGGTGGTATTGGCAGCACTCCTGATTGCTTTCAGCTAGAAATCTATCTCTTACCGGTTGAAAACAATACAAGGCACAAATGAACAATAACGAGATCGCATTCACAAAAGGCAATTCACAAAAGAGGGCTCTGGCCGCCCACGCAAAACATCTAAACGTAGAGACCGCCTAATTTTGAGATTTGTTAAAGTTGATCCAAGTCTCTCGTTAACTGAGATGGCTGCACTAGACTTTTACACTAGACATTTGCATCGTCCTCGGGTACAAGGTGGTGCGACTCTACTGATTTTGGCTGGCATTTGGACCAATGGCCGCTCTGAACTTCACATACAGCAAGGAACCATGAATTCTGAACGCTGTGTGAATGTTTTACGAATGAAGATTGGCCAAATGACAGATCAACTTGGTGATCCATCGACTTGGTTATTTATGGATGATAATGCTACGTGTCACAGGAGTAGTAGAGTCAACTTATGCAAGTCTCAGTTAGGGCTTAGGACATTATCTTGGCCAGCTCGTTCTCCTGATCTGAATCCCATAGAAAATGTATGGAGTATTCTAAAACGTAACGTTCGTCGTTCACTGCTACCTACAGATGGCGTATCACAACTTACGTCACTGTTAAAAAGAGAGGGGAGAAAGTTAGATCAGTCAAAAATCAACGATATCATCGAATCAATGCCTAGATGAATTGGTAATGTCATTAACAATAAGGGTAGGGCCACAAAATATTAGCTTCTTAAGAACCGTTACTCTATCATACTTATGTTTTACGAGTATTTAGTCAAATTTTAGGATGATCCACTTTTTATGAAATGGACTGTAGTAATACAACTAACTGCATCACGTTTAGATGCAACTAGCTCCATCAGTCTCCCTAACCTATCAATTTCACATTCACGAATTCATCCTAGATTTCTTTTATTAATATATGGCGAACATTGATAAATGCATTAATTGTGCAATCAGGGTGTCCGCGGCTTTCCTGAAGTGTTTTTCCAGGTATTTTCCAGGTTTTCCAGGATCTATCAAATGAGACAGATTAGTTTGATTTTCGAAATACGCATAGACGACAACAGGAGTATACATGGGAAGTCCTATATATTCCAATAAAGAACACAAAACGATTGTTCTTATATCATTTCTATAATATAACAACCTCATTATATATCAATAACAACTTTGATAAGAATGTAAAAAAGAAAAAGAAAAATGCGAATAGCAAAAGGACATGGAAAATGTTTCTGACTAGCGGATTGTGTCATATGTCATTCGAAGATAGTAAAAAAACAAAAACTGCACGGTAGTGGTCAATTTGCCAATGAAGTCAACACTAAAAGGAGGAAATGTTGGCAGGAGGAAAATGATGAGGTGTTTATATTACTGTAAATTCTTGATCTCATCATTGACTGATATGATGTTGTCCTGTACTTCCTGTACTTCTTTTCTCTTCCCACATGCCGCTTCTCTGATTGCATTCGATTTTGCGAGGAAGAGGAATTCACGCTTTTGTCTCATCCTCAAGGGTGCGCCAGATCATTGGGTTCTTTCTCCAGCATCGTTGCCTCATTCTCCAATCGTATTTTCTTTTTAAAAAGTTCATCTTTTTCTGCCTGAAATTAAGAGATCTTTCGTTAGAAATAAATTCGATTGCAAAACATATACTCGTAAGTGTACTTGAAATCAATTTTATACAAAGGTTTATTTAGCTTCTTGAATTTTTTGAAATTCAAATTATCAAGAAAATAAATTAATCTACTCATGGTTATAGCACTCACGGTCATCTTGTGCTTTTAGTGAACGTGAGATGAGAAATCATAGTACACGATATCCTATCATCCTATAATCTATCTATATCTGTGAAATACATACAAGGGTACGTAGATGTGCTTACTTTTTTTCTTTTCAATACATTTTCCTTTTCGTTTTGCTTGATATCCTTTTTCTTTTCTTTTCTTCTAAGTGAAGACGATAAACTCCTCTCGAGTGCCGAAACTTGGCGAGCATTTCCTTCGAGATCGAAACTTCAGTCTCACCACCAGCTGCAACTACTGCATCATGTACCTGGAAATTGATTTTAAGTTGATCATATGAATGTAGGCTATAAGAAGAGGTCAAGTATGTTTACTCGGCAGTTTGCAAATCCTTCAAGCTCTGAAGATAAAAAACTATGAGACATGTTTTCCTACTATAGTCAATGGGAACTTGGGGTCAATGGGGTTAGATGGGGGACAATAGATGAATTTGATGAGACATATATAGATAATCAAATGTTATGCAATTATATATTTCGACTATCATAGAGAATGAGTCCTCTCAAACTAGGGCAATTCCACGCGTTATCACACTATTCAGAGCGTTTACGAGCTTTGCGCTCACTTTTTGAAAGTAGAACATTTATTTGTACGGCTGCAGCATTAATAAATCAATATATCCGTTATGGTTGCTTATACAATACCATGCCAAATTTTGCCTGATTGAATAGTAGTGAGGCTGTTTAAGGCTATTTATTTGATAGAACATATCTGTTCTCATAACAAGCAGTTTTTGTGAGCAACTTTAACATTTATTTCTATCTCTACCAGTGCTTTTAGAAATGAGAAATTTTCGAAATTTTCTCTGTTTTGCAACTAAAAGTATAAAAGGACATTTTTTGTGAAAATGCTTAAATCTGGACTCAATCCGACCTTAATTATGAAAGATATGTGTGCGGGTCTGGATAACAGTGTTATTGAAATTAATATCTGAGAACTTCTAGAAAATTCCCTCCAGGATGACATACGCGTGGAATTGCCCACTAGTAAATCTGTCATCTTTCACTTCTAATGATGTTCCATAAATAGTTGCATACCACCATAGTCTACGCCAAATTGGTATACGCTTTTCAAATAATACGTGTAGCTATCAATATCATTCACTAACGACTTAATGATTTCATTTACGAAATTGATCATCAGCAGCTATCACTTCAGTTAAGAAAATAAGGAGGAAACAGTACCTGGCGCATTGCAGTTATTGTCTCAAATGACAGTCCTTCCTTGAGCATTTGTTTATTGACTGAGAATCCTCTTTCAACGGAGGCTTGACCATGGGATAAAGTCAATAAAACTTTGATGACTTCGAATAGGGCCGTATAGCATGTCATCTTGCTCAACGTTTCGGCAAAGAAATCATCGATACGATCTTTCGAGCGATCAAAGGTGCAGGTCTCATTTGCCAGTAAAAATCTACGACATTGGACTAAGGCTGCATCACAGGTTTCTTCATCAAACCGTTTCGAATTCAACAGATACAGCAAAATAGCTTTAAACTGAGAAGCCGAGTTTTCACGGTCATTCGTGAATGTGGATGGTGCTAAGCATGACAAGTCTCGTATCATGGAATTCTTCAAAGGTGAATGTTTTAGTAGACATTCTGTCAGTGTGAATAATCCTTTTCGACAATTGACTTCGAAAGTCAAAACTTTACTTGGAGGGGCTTGTGAATCCTCAATAGCCAAGGCGACACCAAAGCCAAAATCGATGTCATCCAATTCTCGGAAATTGTTTTCATTTGTTACATCAGAAACCGAGATATCTTTCAAATCAACAGATTCAATGAAAGAAAGCTTCAAGTATCTGCCCATGACCGAGAGAAGCATTTCGGAGAAATCGTTTGCCAAACAAAGCAATAATGGCGAATCACCCTGAAAGTTTGTCAAGAAGAAAATAATCACATTGGCAAATACAAGTCAAACGATGGTCTAGCTAGAATACTTAATGCAAACAATTATGCTCAGAACGTAATTCAAACAATTCAATTGTTAAAAATACAGGATAGTGTTTTTTGTCTGTGATCATATTCATAACTGAATTATAATAGATTTATGCATGCAGAAGGGATTTAGCTAGTGTACATAATCACTGATATGGAGTAAACACTGATATTTAACATAATAATACACATGCAAACATACAATTTAATTAAAGATAATGCGGCATGAAGACCCACTCTTTCAGTACATTGTTATCAAATAAAAACAAATTGTGATAATTGAATACTTTATTGCAGCAAGTGGAATTTCACTAGGTAACTTAACTTCACGTTATCCAGGATCAATCAATTTCCAGGTTTTTCCAGGTTCCTTTAATTTCCAGGTTTTCTCCAGGATCAATCATATTCCAGGTTTTTTCCAGGGGCGCAGACACCCTGTGCAATGTACTAATTCTTCCATGTAAAGATAAGTAAAGTTTTCTGATCGTAGTTTAGAAATGCTAACCGGTTTGCGTATCTATGGAATTGTGTGGATATGAAATTCTCTGTGGTGAACCAGTTTTCCTCGCCTAGCGACTCGGAGAGCAAACGACATAGGATTTCAAATCAACGAATCCCATAGAAAAGACGATTAGCATAATACTAACTCCGGCAAGCTTAAACATACATTACAAAAGCCTATAACATATTAAGTAGATTCGAAATTATTTGATATTGTGAGCAATCAGTCAAAACGTCTTGTACTGTTGAGGTTGTGTTGCTTCATCAGACTTAAATTCACATTTCTGTTAAATTCAGTTGACTATTGTCTCAAAGGAATTTAACGGTGTTCATTCAAGCTCTGCGTCTTACCGGTCAGCTTGTGTGTACACCTGAGACTTCCTCTTGTCCACAATCGGCTTGTACGCGGGCAGGACTGAGTGTGCAGCTTCTCTAACAAATGCGTACACTTTCTCCTGACTTGGAGTGTCGAGATCGTCGAAGAAAATGCCTCCAACACCCCGAGACTCATTCCTGTGAGGGATCCGGAAGTAGTTGTCGCACCACTTCTTGAACCGTGGATAATACTGAGAGTTGTGCTTATCACAGGCCTTCTTCAGCGTTCGATGGAAATGCTGAGCATCCTGTAGAAAAAATGATCGAATAAAATGAATAGCAAAAAATGATGGTTTAGCGCCACTATTCTACCATACTGGGGACTTGGACGGTGCTGACAGTCAGATATAAATGTGAAGCGTTGTGGCACATTCATTCCGGATGTCCTTCCTAACGACTTCCAATGACACATTCGGGGCTCGACCACTGGACCGAAAGCAAGCACTTAACAACTGTGCCACGGAGACCACTTTGATCATTTGAATAGAAATCCAAGCTGATCAATAACACGGTGATTGCAGTGCGCTTAACAATCTCCACGGCGATTTACTGCAAACTCTACTGCGATATTGACAGTCAGAAGCCTTAGGCTTTTGAAAGAGAATTAATTCGCAAACATGTTTCTGGAGACCATAGACGGAGACAAGCACCAATCATCAGTGACAACAATCGAGATAGCAGGAGTACATTATTTACAGGGCTTACATTATTAACGAAAGTTGCAGTGATGGGTTCCGATTATTGATGTGACAAAGTTAATGATGCTGTGATATTATGTACAATGATTCAGTAATGCTTGTGTACATGTTGTGCGCATGGAAATTTCAAGATTCTCTTCATCAGGAACATGAAGGGATATTTCAGACGGGGATCGACCTTTTACATGTTAGTTTATCCTAGTAGATATGCGGCCACGGGTTTCACCCACGTAGATAGGATTGGCTTGCAGGTGTATTACAACGGAGGATAATTCATCTAGAGGAATCGCATCTTTGTTGTCATCACATTTTGTATTTTACAGGGTTCGTACGGCTTCTCTTATCAAAAATAAAATTTTCAAAAATGTTCCATGAGACCAAAACAGATAATAATTCTCATCATTATCCATTTATGGTTCATTTTCGTATCCCAATATATCAAATGAATACCTAATTTGTTTTTGTGAATCACTGAATAATATGCTTAATCTATACATGAAGAAAATCTAACTGGTGCAGGCTCTTTTAGGTGAGCGTGCAATGATGACTGAAAGTAAGGTGAAAGGCCACAGCAAATCATATAAGCAACCTTGTTAGGACCAAGTTGAAATCGTTTTGGAATTTTTCCGGACTGTTCGTGAACATACTTCGCTGAGGTCAATGCAACTGTTGTACGAAAAATGATGCTTTAATGTCGACACCAAATAACTTCTGCTTTCAGAATCTCGTCTGATAAGGCGAGTGATTGAAGTGTTGATTGAGATGTAGAAGGTTGAGATGAAGATGGCGTGTTGAATTGGTGACATGAGATGTTGGTTGCTCTGAATTTGGTGGTCGCTGCGACTTATCTTTATACACTGAGTTATTTGCATGTTTATAGAAGTTTAGAAGCGACGAAACTGATTCAATAAATGTTCTATGCTTACTTCCAGTAGAATGACTCTCAAGTGCGCGAATAGTCATGTTACTTAAGGAAATGGCTTTACCGCCACAAAGACGGCACATGAATGAATGAAAATCATTTTTGCAGGCGCTATCCATGGACTGTACTTAGAAAATGTTTCCCTTTCTTCCCACTACTTAGAATACTTTGCTTTTCCTGACATAAATGATTTACCTGAAATAAAAAAAGAAAAATCGCCATAGCCTACATATCGGTTTATAGACTGCTTATATGACGGCAAATCATGCTATTCAGAAGTGATGAAAAACCTTCATTTAACCACCGCATAACGGTGTCCGTGGCGGATTTCTAAACTAATTTTTAACGCATTTTTACAATTGAGTATTTTACTTCAAGCATGCGATTGACTTCATTGGCCACCCAGCAATTAGCTGCTCATGGGACCATCAATAATCAAAATGCTAACTTTACATCAGAATCCATCTGAGAGCTGAGTCGAAAAATTATAACTGCAAAATTACAGCCCTCTCCTACAACAATATCATTTACAACAGAGTTCATGGAATATTTTGAAAATTTAAGCAACTAAAGCGAATTGTTTAACTTCACTACCCACTTAATAAGACTATTATTTTTCAATGTATTTCAAATAGAATTGAAGCTCCAAGCCTAGCCCTCTTGACTGATCTTTCGATATGATTTGAAGGTTACAAAAATAAGCAAAAACATCAAACATCTGTTAGACAATCCTGTTGACAATTATTCTGCTAAAAATAAGAGTTAGTCGTCTTCGAAAAAATAATTTCTGATAACGAAAATCTTCCATAAATTATCATCAAAAATTATTTCTGATGACGTTTCAATCTTCATCTGAAACCAGGGTTCCCGCGGCTTTTCGAACAAAAAATTCAAGGGTTTTCAAGGGCAAAATCAATGATTTTCAAGGGTAACGTAAATTTGAGATTTCTCATATATAAGTATTGAAATACATTTTCCATGATTCAATAGATCATTTTTACATATCAAAATGAGTAGAAAATCAATTGAAATATATGTTAAATATTTGAATATTCAGTTAAAGATCTATGAGGCGGCCAGAAGTCGCAGCGACAGATGTGTCATACTGGTTAGACGTCGTAGCCGACTTGACGGCAGCAGTTAACAAACGGGACAATTATAGGTGAATAACGCAAAATGTGTTATCGCGTTGGTTGCCAACTTCGAACACAAATTACCTGCGGAATTGTATAACATATAGAGGCATTACATGTGTAATCCCTCCACGCAAATGAGAAAGCTATTTTGACTTAAGCAAGAGTTAGTACATGTGAATGATTGTGAAAAAAAAATCTCAGTGGTTACAGCTTTTTAATAAACTCTAAAAAAATCTCAGATCATAACAATACAGTTCAGGATTAACAACTCTCATGAAAAAAATTGATAAAAAAGTTCTGATTAAATTCGTAACAACTTTGATGGATAACAAAATGCGTATGCGTAGATCAGATCACATGAAAGCTTAGTAATCGTGAATGAATCAGACAGATTTAAGTTTATTGAGTTCGACGTTGATAGAAGAGAGCTCTTCCTTTTTCTCGCTGGCCAAAATTAAGTGATTGTGTTACATGATATGTAGACCACATCAAAATTTTGACACGCAAAATATTGAAATTGATGATTTCATCAAAATTCAAGGGTTTTCAAGGGCGATTTCAAAATTCAAGGGTATTCAAGGCCTTGAATTTGTCTTTTAAAAATTCATCCGCGGGAACCCTGGAAACTACAACAACGTCAAAATCCCACAGACTCTGCCTTACTATCATATACGTAGAAACAGTGGTGGTCAACTTTAGGATTTACGATATTCATAAAAACAAGATAACGTGAAAAAATAAACGTATCATATACAAAGTACATGCATATTTCAACAGCATATATGTTTTGAAATACAAATCAAAAAATTTCTACAGATATTTTGGACTCATGATTGATTATCTAGCCTTCAGGACCAATCAGTACATTGCATCAGCTCAACTACAATAAGTAGTTACGCAATGATACACAAGACATTCAAAATCAAGAAATGTAAATATGTTTCATCAAAATCCCGAACATTTTTGATTATTAATTCAATAATAAATATTCTTCGATTTCTAAGATTTTCTAGAGGATTTCTCATATTCCCTGACTTTTCCAGGTTTTCCAGTGATTTTTTTGAAATTCCCAGACTTATATAGGTTTACTAGAAACCGAACAAACCCTGATTTTATAGTAGAGGTGGGCTGTACAGGGTCGAAAAAGGGTCACATGTTCAAATCCACTTGAACACCATCTTATTTCAATTAGTTGTGTCTCCTGATCATTTTGGTACTAATTTTATTGAAATCCGTGCAAAATTGAGTCGGTACGGACGAAAAGAAGCATAGTAAGTCACTCTGTTAAAAATTTCACGGTTGATGTATTCTATGACAGTTCGTACCAAAGCAGTGGCTTCAACAGGAAGGAGCTTCGACTTTTATTTGGTTGACTATAAATATATCTGTGAATTCCTAGCATATAAATTAGCATCATTCGTGTTTTCTTTGAATAATGATATGAATGGGTCCACAGTTCCTAAAATTTCAGCCCGCGGGTTACCATTTTCATTTTCTGTAGATACCTCAGCGATGCCCGTGTGCATGTCAGTGCATGAATTTTTCAACCTCCGTACAATATTTAATTACTGCACCGTAGTTTTTAAAATTTAGTTTCCGAAATCACAATTATGCTCACTTCTAATTACGTGAAGATATACGCATATATAGGCCTATTACAGGTTGGTGGTGAAACGAATGGTAAGAACATTCGTAGCAACATTTAAAACTCTTGTTTCTGATACAAAAAATGCAGATTATCGAAGTAGATCATCCAGAAGAATGCGATCTATATATTTTTTTCGGTGTAGAGCAATAAATTTATAAATTACCATGTTATATCCTAATCAAAATTTTAAGGATGCTAGATGAGCTCCCTTACGAATGTCGATCGAAGTGCAGATTAACCAGGAAAGAGAAGAACAAATCCCTAGAATTGGCGAGTCAAGCACTAAATTTTCCTAGGCTTTCTAAAGAAAATGCCCGATCCCAACATCTTCGATAATGATGAAATTATTTCTACTCGTACTTCGTCAGTCAATCGGGAACCATGGAAGTTTGAGTAATGTCGACATATCTGAGGGGAACTGCGAGGGGGAATTGAAGCTGCACTTCATAAACCTATAATCTTATCAAAAGAGGCACAATATGTTCGACTGAAAGTACTGCGTAAGTTATGAATGAGGCCACTTTGTAAGACTACATCGGTAGCCTAATATAAAAATCGAGCTACACATAGCACCGACGAGCATTGAGAAAAATCAAAAGCGGCAATGGAAATATTTTCTTTCAGGTAATCACCTCGATGTTGCGTAGCACTGGCATGAAAGCTGAACAATACGTGCTGATTCATATTGGTGCACAAATGCAAGGCGTGGGAGGTTCCTAAATCACTATTGATCTGATGAAATGCGGTCTCAATTGTGCGGGAGCGTGGGCGTGATTGCCTAGTAGCAACAGTAGCAGCAGCATACGTGGGATATTGCGCTCGCTCACCCCCTTCAGAAACTCCGCCCAACTAGTGGGAGTGAATTGCTTGCGCCGGTCGCGAACGGCATGTTCAATGACGTCTTCTGCACGCGAGCGAATGATGGGTGCCGTACCCTCCAGCAACTCACCACGCTCGTTGAAGTGCATGAAGGATGCGGCCAGTTGGTTGTAGAGTGCTAGCGCCCGATTACGGTAGGGTTTCAGGGTGCCAAGGGAAATGACATCACGGAGTTTCTCCTTCCACCGTTAATATCCTCCAGTAAGGCGCCCTGTTTAACCATCTGTTGGCGGGGATCAGCAGTCATACGTGTGCAATCACTGTGCAGCTGGTAGAGTTGATACTGATCTGGTTGACGAACACGGCTGAAGCTTGCCATATGGTTGTGCTCAGAGTTGGAAAAGCCGGAATTGGAATTAATTCCATTTTTCGTCGGAATTGGAATTGGAATCGACGATATTTTAATCTACTGGAATTGGAATTAAAAAATTTCAGTGGAATTTTTCCAGCTCCGGTTGTGCTCCTCCGGTATGGCCACCAACCATTGGAATGTAGTCGACATGCTGGAGAATTTTATAAATCAGCATAGGGGAGGTAGAACGCCGGTTGAATAGGTTGCTCTGGAAACGGTATGCGTCAGCACACACTTGTGTAAAGTCACAGAATAGGTACCCGTGGGGTTGGTGTGTAGCCGCCTCGAAGACTTCAATCAACGCTTTGTTTTTGCGTGTCGCTATCTGTCGGGCCAGGAATTCCACGTGACTCTTGTCACACGGGTTCGTGAAGAGAATGTAGTGGGTGTTCAGACTAAGTGTGTGCGATTCTTTGCCGACAGGGAAGAGGTTTTGAGTAATGAAGGTGATGAAACATGGCTTGTGATGGGCCGCTTTAGTGACCATAGAGGTGACATCAGACGAAGCGCGCCTCGTCCAGCAGATCATCCAGTACCACCAAGTCGTAGGGCTAGATTTCGCTGGTGTGTTTGAGATTCGATTTTGGTGACCACACCGCGCTTTTGTAATTCTTGTTTGAAGGCGGGCTGGAAGATGCCATAACAGATGACCCGGTTGATGGAGGACTCGAACAGTTCAGAGCGGTGATCAATTACTTGCAGCGTGATGTGGCACGTATTTGGTACGTCTTGCCACTGTGTGACTGTCCTTCTATACAAATAGAACGATCACATGTCAATCGCAGATCAATTTTACCGGCCGCCATTTGCATAAGTACTTCCGCATGAAACCACTCACAAGATTCCCAACAGCGCCAGCAATCAGTGGCATAATAGCGGAGAGGAAACCGCCCTTTTGACTCAACAGACGACATTGACTGGCCACACTGGCGACCGGCTTCACGAACCGGCGAAGGGTTTTCTGGTGAGCAGTCACCTTCCGCCTTGCCTGCGGCGAGAGCGCGATGCGGTCACAAAGCTGACGCACTGTTGACACAACCTTCCGGATGAACACATCTTTGGCACTACCCACCACTTCTTCGGTGGTGGTAGTTTTGCGAACGCCTTTGAAAAGGCCGCATCGATCACGCCCCGGCAGCGTTTGTCTCGTCCCTCTCTCTCGGTGCGGCATTGAGATTGTCGAGCATGATATACAGGGTGGCGCACGTAAACCGCCAGATTTTAAACTTACATTACTCCTCAAATATTCATCCGATCGTCATTAAATTTCTACTCATAATAGTTTGGAGTATAGGATTTATGATGATTATACCTGTTGTACTGAGAATAGTCAGAAAATTCTGATTCTATTGACCGAATGACATGTACTCATTTTGTTGACATCGAAAATTTAGATCAAGTTAATTAACTTAACATGAATCGTATTCTGCACAACGAATTGTGCGCAGTCTTGAAGTGAATATTGTTCAGTTACTTCCATGTCATATAAAATACCATTCGACGATTAAATCACTATCTGAAAAGAATCGAACATAGAAGAATGGATGATTATTCAGTTGCAGAACGAGCAAAATGCGCGGCTTGGTACGAATGGCTCAAGAGTCCAGTGGCGGTACAAAGGCTTTATCATTCAAAGTATGGCAAGAACGCGAGAGCACCGGATGCCCGGTACCTGTTGACCAGTGGTAGTGTGTTGACTGTCAAGCGGGACCGGTCATCTTCTGAACGAACGGTGCAGAATGTGGAACGAGTTGTGCAGCACTTCGAGGAGGACCCAAACACATCTACCCGTCGTGCATCTAATGCACTTCAAGTGAGTCGCCGCACTATCCAGTGCATCCTCCATGACTATGGATGGCATCCGTAAAACGTCCAGGTGATGCAGCGATTACGCGAAGATCTGGAAAACCAAATGGAGTTCGCAGAACAGGAGCTACAGCGCATCCAAGCCAACCCGAGCCATTTAGTGGAACTAACCTGGTCCGATGAAGCTCACTTCCATCTGGATGGTGGTGTGAATCGCCACCATTGTCATTATTGGGCCAACCAGAATCCTCACTGGATCAAGCAAGAGTCTATGCACTCGCCACGCACCACCGTCTGGGTGGCAATCAGCCAATCAGGTATCTACGGAACGTTCTTCTTCGACACCTCCGTCAACAAGGATCGGTATCTCAAGATGCTACAGGAGGATTTTGGCCAGCGGTGCAGTCAGACAGAAGAGGCAGGAACATCACATTCATGCAGGATGGTGCTCCTCCACACTGGGGACTTCTTGTGCGTGAGTGGTTGAACAAGAAGATGCCTAACAGATGGATGGGACGTGGATCTCCTAACATGCCCTGGCCACCGCGTTCACCTGACCTGACGCCTTGCGATTTCTTCTTGTGGGGTTTTGTCAAGTCCAAGGTTTAACATACACGGCCAACATCCATGCAAGACCTGAAGGACCGCATCATACAAGCATTTCAAGAAGTGACAACTCAGATGTGTCGAGAAACTGCTCTGGTCTACCAAGAGCGACTCGAATCCGTCCTCGAGAATGGAGGAGGACACGTTGAAGTTCGATGACTACTAACACTTTTTTCTTATGTTTTTCATTTAATAAATGTTTTCTATGACATTTACCTTAATTCGTTTTGGTCATTATTGATAAAGACGTGGGGGAAATAAAGGGAAAAGTTTATCATTAACTTTTACATGTTAAGATACATTGTTGGTATGTCAATTTCACTACATGTCATTCGGTCAATAGAATCAGAATTTTCTGACAATTCTCAGTGCAACAGGTATAATCATCATAAATCCTATACTCCAAACTATTATGAGTAGAAATTTAATGACGATCGGATGAATATTTGAGGAGTAATAAAAGTTTAAAATCCGGCGGTTTACGTGTGCCACCCTGTATTTCAACTGCGTTGTGATAGCGTAGACCATTTGGTGGCCATTTTCATGCCAACACTATCCCTGATACCACGCTGCCGAGAAACAAGCACACCATCCCCACAACGAAATCAATAACCACTGGCTCAGCAAGTAAGCCCGCGGCGGGCGTAATATTCGCTACAGTATTTTGGTTCACAACAGTGTTCAAGCAATCCTCTGGACCGGCGCACAAAGGCAATGCAGTCATCAAGAACTTCAGCAAAACGAGGCATCCCCCTATAGTCTGCATACCAGCTGAGCAGCGCGTATATGAGGTCATCTGTGCTACTGAAGACAAACAGATTAAATAGAATCGTTGGATTGGGTGGGCGGGACACTAGCGGACTAAATACGAGTATGAAAAAGTTTTGGAAATACATCCGGTTGCTGGAGTCGGCCAAGTAGGGTAATATGCTGTGCAGTTTGTGAAAAAGAAAATAACAGCATGGACTTCTAAATTACTATGAAAGCTGCATGTTGAAGCCAATGATGTCTCGAGTGTTTTCTGCATCGTCTGATACCCATTTTTACCTTATCAAAAGAGTTTTGTATCAACAGCTAATTCTTGCATTGGGTATCATAAATGAATGTGGTGGAATAGTGATGGCTCTAGTGTCAGATAATGCTACAATAAACTGAAAGTGCTATCAAAAAATGCTTGACAATACATATAGCAACATTTGATTGATTGGGAGAAATCCCCACAATCCCAACACTATCTGCTGCATGAGCTAGTTCTGCTGCATGATTCTGTTCACCTTCTTAAATGTGTTCGGAATAATTGGGTAACTGAAAAATGCAAAGAGCTCAAGCTGCAGCTACCAGATAGAGAAATTGTCGGGAAGTGGAACGATATTGTGGACTTGTACAAGAATGATTCAATGAATATAGTCAGACGTACAAAGTTGAGCAGAGTCGCCTGCTTTCCTTCACCCTTCGAACGCCAAAGGGTTTCCATTGTTCTTGATGTTTTTAATGAGAAAACAGTTGCTGCCTTGGTGATGGATGGAAAAGTGAAACTGCTCAAGTGATCGACTTTTTTCTGCAGCTCTGGAAATATTTGAACTACAAGAATCCTGATCTTCATTTGATCTTGAATGACCCTGATCGAAAGCCATTTTGTTCTATCAACGATCACACATTCAAAAGAATGGAGAAGGCTGCAGAAATTATTTCGAAATGCCTGGTGAAGTAAAACAACAACGCATTCAGTCCCTCACCAAAGCCACGAGGGATGCTTTTGTACAGACACTGAATGGATTAGTACATTTGGGAAAACGTCTTCTTTCGGATGATGCAATCAAGTATATCATGTTTGGCATCTTTCAGACTGATCCTGTCGAAAAAGAATTTAGTGCCTACAGGCAAATGAATGGAGGTAGTTATTATGCTTCAATGGATCAAATACTTTCATCAGCTCACCTGCGACGCCTGCAACTGTATAACCGATTGAATATTTCGCTGGATGGCTGTGAGGCGAAATATAATTGCTGCACGCCCAATTTCACCGAAAGTGAAATTATGCATTTTGATTCCATTGCTGACAGCGCCAAAAATATATCGATTTCGGAAAAATCGGCGCTTTATTACATTTGTGGTTACATCACTTTCAAAGAAAACATCAATTCTGAAAGCGTCAACGGTCACTACTATCATGAATCAGAATTCACTTCCTTAGTGAGCCGAGGCAAACTTTCACATCCGACACAAGACTTGTTTGGATTTTCTCTTATGGCTTACGCTTTATTTTGCGCATTGGACGACATTAAATGTTCAAATAGACTATGTCTACTTCTTCTATATTTGAGTGAATGCTACTTTTTTTATTTGAATCACATCGCAGCTGTTTGTCGTCGACTCTCCAATTGCTTTCTTAAGGGACTAGTGTCGAGGGAGAAAGAAAGGCGAGCAAATGAGCAACACGAGAAAGAATCCAATAGAAGAAAACGGAAGTTTCAAAGATAAACGTTTATGTTGAAGTTGATTACCAACCAATTCGTCAGTAAAGATTGATATCATGATGTATATTGACAGAAGTAATATTAAACTTAATTGTTCTTTAATGCCTGTTAGTTTGCTTTTTTTCTCTTGTCTATAAGATGATTATGCTCAACATAAGATCCATAGTAGTTAATTACCTTCCAAAAAAATATATAAAGAATATCAGAATATTGTGAGGGTCCAATAGAGTCATTCAGCCTTCCAAACTTTCAGCCTCCAAAAAAATTTGCATGTACTGCATAGTTCGGCGTCCTGAGTAAAGTATAGATATCTAGACGTCTATGATAACAGTAACGGCGGCAATGTCGCTGGATTAGAGCACGCCATAGATAGCTGCGTTGCCTTTACTCCTAATTATGGGAAGGGTCGGTGCTGCAGACACTGATCTGGAGATGGATGTGTTTTATTTGCTGTAAGCGAAGGGAACTGCCGCGGGTATGAAACTCAGCCATCCGACTGGCTATTTTCGTCATATGACGATTACGAAAGTCTTGAGCGGCCTGTTGGTGCACCCACTCCCAGCCATAGGATCCATGATGATAGGTATCCACGCCCGGCACCTAGTCTCCACCTTGCAGTCGTTCATATTCACATTGGGATACCAAACGCGCCTTGAAGCGACAACCGAGATAATGAGCACAAAATTGATGAAAAAGAGCGGTTCTTCCTATTGATCTCGTCCACATCTATTTGGAAATTAGGAAAATTGATAACATAATCCACCGCTAGACCACAGATCGCGCTCTTGTGCAACACAAGTTGACATTGATTACTTTCGTCAGTTGCACTAAACAGCACCTGAGGAGCTAGCCGCTGTATACTCATCATGGGAAGTGTTCTAGAAAACACTCGGTAAACCGCATTTAAACTAGCGTAATTGCATCATGTGCGCGCCTACGGCGCATATATAAAGCAGTGTACGACCACAGGACAGTCATTCATGGCGTGCGTTCCGTCCCTCATACATGGTTTCTTTCGCCATCAACATCGAGTGCCATATTAGTGCATGTTAGTGACGAAAAACCAAGCTGTCTGTGAGGCTCCGAGCGGCCGCAGAGACGAATCCAGTGTTGCAGGCGCTGAACTTGAATTACAAGCCCGTCCGTGAATGGACTAATGCTCATGGCATGGACTTCCTCAGTTTGAACTATCTAAACCCTACCCGTTGGACATTCACATTCAATGTGCATGCTCTGAATACACTAGCTGAGCGGCGAGCAAATCAAAGTACTAATACGCGTGGCACCATCTACGAACGGTCTGTTGGGGTGACACGGAATGTCTCTGTGCCACATTCAAACAACTGGGGCTACATGACTGATGTCGAGCTCGCCATCTTCGGGAAGATTGAACCTTGTTGGCTGCCCTATCACCCCAATCCGGCCGATCATTACATCTATCTGAGAACAGCACCACCACGACTGTGCTATGAGCAGGCCTCAATTAATTGACCTCAATTAATTAGAACCAATTGATTAGAATATGCAATTTCAATTAATTGATTGATAATTTTTCCAATTCCAATCAATTAATTGTTATCTGGTAGACGCCTAAACTGCTTATCTAATTTCGCCTCAGTAGTCTTTTATTTCTCACAATTCGGCAATTTAGCAAAAATTTCAGCTTTGCATGTCAGGTTGGCAAGCAGCAGCCATGTAAAAATTCATGATTGGTCACAAATTCATGTTCGTTTCACCAACCAGAGTTGACCACGTCACCACGAAGCTCTAAACTGCAGGCGAAATTTCTCTACTCAATCGTCACTGATGAAAACAATGCACAGTGGGCCAGATTTCGCTGTAGCTGGCCAAAAATATTTTCTCAAATACTACCGTAAAGATTAATGAGATTCATGTTTATCTCCACTAAATCGACCACGAGGAGTTCAATGGTGATATTTTTGCATAGCAACGGTTGCTAAGGGGCCCATTTCTGCATAGCAACCAGAAAACTAAGCAAGCTACGGTCTCCATTCTTACACCTACCCCCACTAAATCGACCACGAAGATTTCAATGGTGATATTTTTGCATAGCAACGGTTGCTAGGGGGCTCATTTCTGCATAGCAACCAGAAAACTAAGCAAGCCACGGTCTCCATTCTTACACCTACCCCCACTAAATCGACCACGAGGATTTCAATGGTGATATTTTTGCATAGCAACGGTTGCTAGGGGGCCCATTTCTGCATAGCAACCAGAAAACTAAGCAAGCTACGGTCTCCATTCTTGCACCTACCCCACTAAATCGACCACGAGGATTTCAATAGTAATATTTTTTCATAACAACGATAGCTGGGGAACTTGTTTACGTTTTAGTAGAAAATGATTTCTTACATGACTGTATAGAGTAGGCCTACATAATGTAGGTAAAGCTTATTTCCAATTTACTAGGCCTATATCTAATGATAAAACGTCCATTCAAAATAAAAACCATTATGTATTTACATCATCTTTCTTTGCTTACCGAACGGTATCAAGTCACAAGTCTAAATGATGCGGGAAATTTGGTTCCTTGAACAAGGCGATTGCCTCCGAAGAAAATGGGGTACGTGTCTGTCCGAGTTTTGGTTTCCGGTAACTGCTTATGATGGGGTCGGATGAGCAGATCAAGCGCCTAAAGATGTCCTCATTTGTGTAGTTTCGTTTGGATTTTCGCGTAAAGCGTTCTCGAAACTTTTTAAAATCTTTATTTCGAGCTTCAAGAGCTTCTTCACTCAAAAAACCAATGGGAAGCGTCATCCTTCGCACAACCTGATGACCATGGATGAGAATTCGATGAAGTGACTGAGGCATGTTGTAACAATCATATTTTTCTACGTAAAGATGCGCAACTTCACGACAAAATTTCTCAAACTTATCAGCATCGATTGCAAAACCACCTGACAGTGTTTGAAGAACAACATGAATTTTTTCAATCAGTTCTTCGTCCAGTTGTAGAATGTTGGCTATCTCAGGATTTTGGAAAAAACGTCTGGCTGTGTTTCCATCGTTGGAGGTGCCACTACCACCAGGTCTGGGCATGTCTACAATAAGTCCAAGCCTGTCCCTTAATTGCTTTTGAATTCGTGCTTTTCGGTTCTTCACAGCTGGCTGTTCAGACTTTGGAATCCTCCACTTCTTCAAATCGAGCCTGTATGATATATGAAGAAGGCACTCCATGCTCCGAATCCAGGCATGCAAGGTCGACAGTCCATGTCTAATGCTTTCAGTGCTGATTGGTCGTTGAGTTGCCTCCTCAATCTTATTCATATCACTTGGTTTACAACCACACACCGGCAACACATCGTGGAATTGGTGACGTCGGAAAGAGAAGTGGCCACTTTTCCATCGATCATCGTCAGTTCGATTATCGGTCTGATAGTCCAGCATCCTTCCTCAATTTCAGTGGGCACCAAGTCTTTTATCGAATTCTCCAGGTGGAACTCTTCCTCGTCAAGAACTTCTTTCGTTTCTTTACAGAACCTAAACCTTATAGGTCTGCAGTAGTACGTTGACGAAGGTCTAGGATTTCTCCAGAAAAAGACCTTTTCAGAGCCATCAAACCCAGCTAGCTCAAGGGGGACAAGGCATGTCATAAAAAGACTTTCCTCTTGTTGCAAACATCGCTCAGATCCGTCTGATGCTATCTGTTTGTACAGGGATTGTCCAGTACTGCCGTCAAATCCTGCTTTAAAACGAAGGGTAAGTCTCTTGATGTGAGGTTTTGCATTAAGGACATCAATTTGAAGCTTACATAGTCGACTGCCTGTGACATCTATTAAAGATTGTAAATCAACACTTGCAGAAAATTTTTTTTAACGGTTTTCGTTATTAATGAATAGTTTTTTTAATCACACAAGTTCTACTCTATAGTGTTAATGAATCCTAATCGAAATACGCTTTAAGTACAGGTATCCTACGTATTTCTTAATATGTCAGATTTTAAATAGTGCTGCTGATCTTATGTACCTACGTCCGAATAGAGCATATTTATAATTTAAAGGAATACTTGGTTACTTGTAGTCTCCTGAGGCTTTCATTTTAATTATCTGTTTTAACACTTTTAAATTAATGCTTAATGAATGTACAACACAAAATAACTTACTTCTTTCATTTGAAGTGTACAAGAGACAATGTCAATCATATGCAAATCATGTTACGAAGCAACGAATTGCGAATATTTGAAATCGTGCCCTTTAAAATAAAGCACATTTTATAAATGAAAAATCAGTCACAAATACTTACCCGGATATTAACTGAATGATACTACAAGATATTCAAGAAGATAATTTATCGAAATTATTAAGAATGAAAGGAGGAAGATTAAAGGAAGATTCTTACAAATTTCAATCATTTTATGCTGTTTTAAGGCCTATCCTACTCAATGAATTTGCTCTAGTTCTGGCTTATATGGAACCATATCCAGTTTAAACAAACGTTCCTATGATAAATAGTGCGCTTAAAGCCATTATATTTAATATAGTAGAGGTTGTCTGCAGTTTTAATTTGATTTTTGTTGAATACATTTTTGCAATTTAATTGAATGAGAAAAATGTTGACTTTCACCTTATCACACTACTTACATGTATTAATTAACTGAGCTGCCACTGCCATGGGGGCAAATTCGAGCAAAATTTACACTTATTTTCTGAAAGTAGACACCTCGTGGAGTACTTCGATGCGTATTAGGACACGAACATTGAAAAACATCAATAAATTCTTGTACTATCTTTACCAAGCAAGTTTTTGAAAAATAAGCGTATTTTCCTATCAACACATATACTACTTACGGTAATGATATAAGGTACTTGTAAATATGGTACATGGATGTGATTACACTTACACAAAGCTTATACCCATATAAATGTTTGGTAAAAATTACAAATTGATAGAGTGAATACTTTTATAGGTATAGCATCATTAACAATCACTAATATTATTTGGATTATTTTTTTTAAGAAAACGGATTTTCAGATATTTTTAAAATGTGGATTTTGCTCGGATCCTACACCATAACTGAGTAAAAAAAGCGAATTTAATGCCTCATTCCAGAGGTTCACGGGTATTATGAACAAAAAAAATCGTAAAACCAATTGAATTTGCGAATTTCGATTTTCGTATTTTTGGCCACCCTCTGGCCCACTGTGCAATGGTCTGATTGGTCTGACTAATTGCAGCAAGGCAGATGATGCATCCATTATCTTGGTCGAATAGACTACGGAAAGGAGCTTGTCTTAGTTGGGATCGGCTTGACCCCAAACTCTATCCGCTTAAACTTGAGAGTTTCATCATTTGTGGGTAGCATCCACTCATTAATCAGTTTTCAGTAACAACAACTCCATGTTTTCACAGTATAGCAGACAGCTGAGCTAAAGTGTTGGACGTTGGTAAATCGAGACTATTCAATAATCATGTCTACGAAATCAAAGATGCAAAGTTATTTTAAAGAGACTTCTCCGGGCTCTGGTGAATGGATGTGCTGCTGTTCCAAGAGAATACGACAAAAGAAAGGCACTGGATTGGTCAAATTTATCGAATTACAACATCCCGATTGGAAGCATGATAAAGATCAATCAACATTGGATCTTTCCGTTGAGTCTGTGACTACGAAGGCGAAAAATATCCATGCCTGGCTAGAATGGATATGCATAAGCATGAAACCATTCTCTTTCGTATCCGATCCATTAACGCGAAAGTACTTGTCGTTGACCGCAATATCGTCCAATACATTGAAAAAATATATGGAAAGAATGGTCAAGCATGTCGAAGTAAAACTGAGCGACGAATTGCCTGACAAGTTTGCTGTTATTATAGACGGCTGGACTGTCAAGAACACACATTTCTCAGCTGTGTTTGCAAGCTATCCTGATCCCGATCGAAATTCAAATACGTACTCGTATTCCTCAGCTCCGCTGGCTTTCAGTCTAATGGGAGACGAAACCGCATTTACAGCACAAGTTCAAAAAAAGCTTCTCGAATGGGTTCTCACCAGTGTATACGGAAAATCAATGGACGATGTTGTGGTTCTTATCGGTGACAATTGTGAATGGAACAAATCTCTTAGTAAACCATGGCGACTGGAAAACCATTCGTCGGCTGTGAATCGCATCGATTCCATCTCGCAGTTACGAAAATGATGGAAAAATCAAGAGACCAATTACACAAAGTAAATTTGATGATGGTGAAACTTCGGAATCTGAAATTGGCAGGTGAACTTCGGAAATACACTGAATTGCGACCAATTACTCGAAATGTAACCAGGTGGAGTTCAATGATGGATATGCTTAAGTGATATTTAGAACTCAAGCCTCATCTGTCACACATGGAAAATCAATCAGATCTACTGGATGTAATTCTTTCTGCTAGAGAAACAACGACCTCGTCGAACTTCAAAAATTCTGACTGACTTAAACTCCGTCACCAAAGCTCTTCAAAATGAAACTCTTGACTTAGCTGATGTTCGTTTACTACATGCATTTGACGAAGTTATTCGACGTCATCCTGGAACGGCAGCATATCTTTCTGTAGATGCGGATATTGTCCACTGCAAGCAGTTCGAAGTCGCTGTGACAAAGATACTGGATGGTAGATAAGATTCTCTCTACAATGAAGCTGAAGTCGTATGTGATTTGCTGGTTCCGTCTGGAGGAGATCCAAGTGTACCTGAATCTGACTTTGCTTCGTCTTTGCTTCAAAAACGCAGAAAGTCTCAGTCGTCATATATAAATTGTCGGTTTGTGCTTCCGACAAGCAATGTTGTGGAGAGATTCTTCTCACTAGCCGGATATTGCTTTAATGATTATCGACAGCGGCTTCTTCCATTGAATCTAGAGATGCAGTTGCATTTGAAAATCAACAAAAACAAATGGAACACCGAATCAGTTAGCAAAGCATTGCCCAACGATACGATAGAGATACCTAAATGAGACTGGTTTTTCATACATTGCTGTTTGTTCGACATTGAGTACCAGAAATTTTGGTATACACGTAATACATGTGTTGTGTGGAGAATCTTTTTAAGTAATTTTTTATTCACGTTATGGTAATTCAATGAGGATGATAACTAAAACTCAGACCCAATTAATGGCAAATGTAAATTACAACTTTAATTACAATCTAATTATCAAAGCATAAAAATGCTAGGCCTAGCTATGTTAAGGATGTAACCAACTTTCAAACCTAGGAAATTTCTAATAACATATGTTGCTTATTGCTGTGCAACGTGTTAAGTTAAACAAATAGTTGGATAAATAAATGAATAAATAGTTAGACAAATCTTAGATCAAGCAAATTAATAGACAATGATAGAAACGTCAAAATTTGGATTCCAATTTCAATCAATTGGCATTGATACATTTTCTAATTTCAATAAATAAATTGGTTCACAGTTCCAATTCCAATTGATTGATTGATACATTTTCCAATTTCAATTAATAAATTGGTTCACGGTTCCAATTAATTGATTAATATATGTACCAATTTCAATTCATTAATTTATTTGTCCAATTAAATTGCAATCAATTATTGACAATTCCAGGCTATGGGCGTCTCCTTCAGCGGAAATCTGCACACGAACTATAGTCAAACGAATTTGCTTTAGAATGGTTGGAGTCGTTACACAAGCTACATGAAGCCTGGCTGACTAATAATAATTCTTCCTGCATCAGTAACGGAGACAACACGCTGGATCAAGTTATGGAGACTGTCATAGACGATTGAAACCCTTGCTAGCCTACAACTGACTAGTGCGTTTGCGTCTACTATGAAACAAAACTCTCACACCCACTGTGATTTCTACTTTCCCAGTTAAAGTTGTAGGGAAACATATCAAATATTACTTATCTAGGATCATTTTGCAGGAAATAACATTACTATGTCAGTTGTTTTTACCACAAAGTTCTTTCACAATAGTGTAGGTTGCGTGATTTTTCTACCTCCGGCTGGCGTTTGGCTCAGTTGGTCATCAAAATGTCCTCCCCGTCATACTGTTCCATCCAGTTCGGGCATATTTACTGTGCCAGGTACTGGTAATGCAGCTACTCCTCATCTGGATTTGTGAACTGTGAAAGCACATCGTCCGTTACATACTCCAACAGCAACTCCTTAGCCCGTTCAGATAAGGGGTGCTCAATCCCCCGGCGTTTTTTGAGTTTGGTATTGCGCTTACCCAAACCACTTTTCACCGGTTCCGACGCCTCTTGATGCTGCTCTTGGTGCTGGGCAATTACTTCACCCACCAGCGCAAAATCCATTCCACCCAACAGGGACGCCACAGCCGGCGCTGCTGACACCACCTCCATTTCCGCAGCTATAGCAGGTGAACTGGGCGGGCGAAACAGACACACCTCTGGCGTGGGACTTTGTGCATGTAGAGTACTTGCGTGATCGCTAGATGGAGCGAGGCAAACTTGTCCACTTTCTCACCATGCGACCAATGTACATGCCGCGCACAAGTATGAGACATGTGCAATGGCTATGCCCCAAGACACCGGCTTCAGTTCAGAGTCGAAGATCCGTACATTGTCCGCTAACTTCACAAACACCCAGTCGCGATTCTAATCGAAAACACGGAAAAGATCTTCACCATTTCCGTACTAGTCATGCCAAATCTTCGCCGCGTTGACAGGCAGCTGAAGAGATTACTGAGAAAAATACTCAAAAAATACGGCAAAGTTTTTTCCCGCACAAAGGTCGATTTCCCAAAACCTTGTTGTTCGAGATCAGAAAGATCTTTCAGAAAAATCTTTCAGTCAGTCGAAAAATTTTCTAAGTGTTGATTCGTGGCAGACACGTTACGGAACTAACACGCAATAAGAGAGAAAATTTGACTGTCAGAATCCGACGCGCCAGGATGGAGGGAGGAGTCAGTCGAAAAATCTTCAAAGTCGCTCCGTCGCGGTTCGCCTTTGTGGCGAATTCTAACATAGCCAAAATTTCACTTTCTTCAGTAGACGTTCCATTTTAAGTCCGTTCACTCCGTGTTTCGTGAGCACTCCGTAGCAGATCCGTCACGGATCGACACTTACGCAAATTTTCACTGACCTCCCCCCCCGTGTCCGCTAAAACGGACATTTTACGTTACTGTAATATCATGCGCTTGGTATGGTTCCTTCACCTCACCTCTTCCTCCAAATAGGTTGGTGTGAGATCAGTGCCTCCACCAAACCACCAGGACATTTCTCCATCTCCAAAATCCACTTCGAAGTACCGAAAATTGAAATGCATGCTCGGCACATGAGGATTGCGCTGCAATGAAAATCCGCAAATGGAGGTTAAATTTTCCTCATGAAAAAAACATTTCCTATAGTTGAAGGTGTTGATTGCGTAAGCAGCTCGTGAAATTCGCTCTCACTTTATATGAAACTTGTCATTAATACTCAGAGACCTGTGGGAGGGTCCAGTGGACCCCGAAGCTATATTTTTCTATTTTAATTTTTGTGCTGAGGATATTTTCAACCGCTCATACCCATGTAAAATCATCATTTTTGACAATGAATCGGCATGTGTTATTTCATTTCAATTGAATCAGTAGAAGTATGGCAGATAGGCCAAGGGGGTCCACTTGACCCTCCGCTCAGGTCTCAGAGGGTCTAGAAATTCCAATAACAAAATTTTTACTATCAGATGAAAAATAATTTTGTGCATGTCCACGGTGGTCCATGATGAGTGAAATTCATTTATTCAATGTTTATATCATGCTCGTGCATGTGCGTTATGCTATAAGATCGGAAAATGTGAATATTTTGCTTTCGCATATGATCGTGCACGACTGGTTGGCCTATATGAACAAATCAGCATAAATCAATGTTTAAAATTAAAGATATCATTGTATTTTTAGTTCAACACTAAAAACAGACAATTGGCTAAGTTTTCGCATCAGCAATTGATGAGTTTAGATCTCCACAGCTGTTTCGAGGGTCTTAAAATGTGGTAATTATGACTCAGTTTAGGCCTCTTTCGGATTGGTATGGAAAAATTTTTAAAAATGGCAAAATGCAGGGGTTTTGCTGCATGGAATAAACCAATTTCATTAAAATCAACTATCGGACATTTTGTGGCAACAGCAAACATCGTAAAACCGACTCTTAGTACAATTGATACTGTGCTAAATGTCGCTAAATTTACAAAAACACCACAATTTCGCATGTGCTTACTGAGGAGGCTGAAAGACACTCAAAGGATTAGTTATATTGACTTGCTACACGCAAGCATCATTGTGGTACTTAAAATCAACTTACAAAACTAAGAATTTGTAGAAAGAGGTCCACTGGACCCCCCCTCAGGTCTCAGAGGGTGTGAAAAAGCTCAGGTCTCTGAGGGTTAAACAACTACACCGGATTTTCATAGTCAGGAATTCGCGAAGAATTCTATTCTCGATGGAAAAGAGCCATGCCTTGTCTTTTCCTTCAGTTTCACCGTGAGAAGTTTTCGATAGGAGTCTGCTTACTTCTTAATATCACTCTCGAGCTTTCTCCATTCAAACGCGTTGGAGTGACTTGACTAGAAGGAAATTTCCCTCTTTGAATTTTGCTTTTGAATGGAAATACAATGATTGTATTTCTTTTATTGATATTCTTATTCGCTACCTTAATCATGCTTTACGTTTTTCTGTTTTAGAAGAAGTTCTCATTTGTAACAATGATTCGCATTCATCTTAACTTTTATCTATTTAACTTAATGCTGTACAAGGCCTGTTCTTGCGTGCATTCCGCTTATGCAGCAATGAATTGTTGGATGAGATTTCTTATTTTACGTTCACTTCCGTTTAACCCAGCCTTTAGTACCGGTCGGGGGTGCTTTGCACGGGTTAGAAGCCCAGCTACTGGTTCCCCTGTACCCCCTAAAAAGGATGCAGCTGGAGTACGTGTGCCTGCTCTGACCGAGAAACAGCCGGTCCCGGATAAATGGGGAGGGTTGCCTGTCAGGAAGGGCATCCGAGGTGTAAAAAAATCCGCTTCAAACTTTTTATGATCAATGGAAACCAACAGAATGGCCCTCAGTTCCTGGCAGCTCTTAGATGGGCAGAGGGTGCGAAGAATCACCAGATCTGGTAATAATTATAAATCCACTCAAAGACTGAAAGTGGCTGCGGCCAATGTTGGCACTTTACGGGGAAGAAGCAGAGAAGTCGTGGACATGCTCGCAAGAAGGAAGGTTGACATATGTTGTTTGCAGGAGGTGAGGTACAGAAACGAAGGCTGCACTACTTTAGCTAGCGGGGATCAGAAGTACAAGCTTTGGTATGTGGGAAATGGACACAGTTCGAATGGTGTAGGCATAATGGCAAGGCATGAGCTGGCAGACAGAGTCATCGAGGTGAACCGACACAGTGACAGGCTCATGAGTCTGAAACTTGTTCTGGCCGATGCAGTATGGCATGTATTCTCTCTCTACACGCCACAGATCGGCAGGCCGCTTGACGAGAAGGAAGCTTTCTGGGAGACGGTAGAGGAGAAGATCGGCAGCATACCTTCTGGTGATGGTCTTTTCGTAGGTGGAGATGTCAACGCTCACATTGGTACCGACATCGCCGGCTACGAGGAGGTGCTCGGCCTCTATGGATTCGGAAACCGCAACGCAGAAGGCGAAATGGTGCTGAACGTGTGCAAGAACCACAACTTGAAAATCCTTAATACTATGTTCAGGAAAGACAGAGAAAAACTGATAACCTACAAGGCCGGTGGTGCAGAAACACAGATCGATTTACTCATGAGGAAAATGTCTGGAGCCAGAGTTCTGGATTGCACGTCTATTCCTGGTGAAGAATGTCTAACCCAGCACAGACTGATGAGAGCGGACATAGAACTGAAAGATTGTACAAGAAGGAAAAATACCTATGCTAAAAGAAACAAAATATGGAAACTGAAGAACGAAGAGAAAAGAAAGGAATTCGAAGAAGCACTCACGAGAAATATGGAAGGCCAAGAAGGCGAAGAAAGCGGTTACTCCAACCTTGTCACGAGCATCACAAAGGCCGGTGAGGAAGTTTGTGGTGTAACGAAAGGCTACAGAGGGAGAGAAAGAGAGACCTGGTGGTGGAATGAGTCAGTGCAACAGAGTGTTAAGGACAAAAAGGCTGCTTACAAAAAGTGGCAGAAATCAGGTTGTGATGCAGATAGAGCAGACTATCGCCACAAGAAGCGGGAAGCGAAGCGCTGTGTTGCTGTTGCGAAGCGGAAATCCTGGGAGTCGTGGAGCGCGGACCTATCTACACCGGAAGGTAGGAACAAGATGTTTCGAGTAGCAGCTCAAATGAAGAAGGACAAGAAGGACATCGAGGGAACAGATTACATCAGAGATGAAAGCGGATCACTGCATGTGAAAGTCGACGAGGTGAGAGAAGTGTGGAAGAAACATTTTGAGAGAATTTCGAACGAAGAGAACGAAACTGAGTTGGAAGACACCACACCAGTGGAAGGGCCAATCGAAGATTTCACGTTAGAAGACGTTAGAGCAGCTATCCGAAGTCTCAAGAACAGAAAGGCCCCTGGTCCGACAAGAGTCTCAGGCGACATGTATAAGCTGGCAGGTGAACCGGCGGTGAAGGTGCTTCACTCCATCTTCAACGACATCATGAAGACTGGAGTCTGTCCACAAGAATGGAGGAAGAGCCTAACGGTCGCTCTGTACAAAGGAAAGGGCGATCCCCTCCAATGCACCGAGTACAGAGGCCTACGTCTTCTGGAGCACGGGATGAAGATCTTCGATAAGATGCTGGATAAGCGTCTGAGGAAAATGGTCTGCATCGGGGACACTCAGTTCGCCTATCGTCCAGGAAAATCCTGCAACGACGCACTATTCATCGTTAGGAGACTGCAAGAAAAGTTTTTGGAAAAGAAGAAGAGACTCCATCACATCTTCGTCGACCTGCAGAAGGCCTTCGACCGGGTACCCAGATGTACAGTCGCATGGGCACTTCGCCGTCAAGGTGTTCCGGAGCGACTCATCGATGTCGTCATGTCGGTTCGAAATCACAAGTCAACGTCGCAGGGGGTGTATCTGACGAGTTCGGGATCAACGTTGGACTACATCAAGGATCCGCTCTCAGCCCACTTCTCTTCATCCTAGTGATGGAGGAGGCAACCAGAGACTGCATGATCGGAGGTGTCTGGGAGCTCTTATACGCCGACGATCTGGTTCTGACTGGTGAGAGCAAGACGGAAGTCATGGAGAGGTTTGGGAACTGGAAGGAGAGATTGGAAAAGTGTGGTATG
This sequence comes from Prostheceraeus crozeri, assembly GCA_907163375.1. Lineage (NCBI taxonomy): Eukaryota > Metazoa > Platyhelminthes > Polycladida > Euryleptidae > Prostheceraeus > Prostheceraeus crozeri. The sequence goes on along the minus strand of CAJQUW010015219.1, from coordinate 235,121 downwards.
AAAGTCAACATCGGGAAGACCAAATACATGGTGAGCGGAAAGGAACCCAGCGAACTCATTCGCGGAGGCAGGTATCCTTGCGGTGTGTGTGGAAGGGGTGTTGGCGTCAACTCGGTCCTCTGTGGTCAATGCAACAAGTGGTGCCACAAGCGCTGCAGCGGCTTGAGAAGCATTTGTTACGTGGTCGATTTCCGCTGTCCCACATGCTCTCGCTCCCCAACTGTGCTAAGCAGCGCTCATGAAGACGATGATGAAAGTGATGACCAAGAAATGGATTAAGTGTACGATTTCTGTTACCTCGGTGACTTCCTCGCATGCAACGGCGGATCAGAGCGAGCTGTTAAAGCAAGAGTTGCATCTGCGTGGAGGAAGTGGAAAGAGCTTGCCAGTCTTCTACGCAACTGTCATATCCCGCTGAAGTGCAGAGCCACTGTATACAGCACTTGTGTGAGATCTGTGTTGCTCTACGGTGCGGAGTCCTGGAATCTGACAGAAAGACTGCAACATCAATTACGGGCATGCGACAGGAGAATGCTACGCTACATGTGCGTCACATCACTGGCTGATAACATCTCCAGCAGTGAAGTGGCATGTCGGTGTGGTATTAGCCCGTTGGAAGAAGTGATCACGGAGAAAAGACTGAGGTGGTTCGGGCATGTGAAGAGGAGAAACGGAGAAGGAGCCCTTGGTCGTGTACTGGACATCGTGGTGGTAGGAGTGCGTCCTCGAGGAAGGCCGAAGAAGACTTGGCTCGCAAACGTCAAAGATGATCTGACGAGGATTGGTGCGACAGAAGAGGACGCCCAGGATCGAAACCATTGGAGACGGTTGATCAAACGTCAAACCCTCTAGTATAGGGGAAACGAAGACGCTAAAAGGATAAAGTAAAAAGTAAGTAAGTAAGTTCCGGATCTCGTTAATCCATCAAATGTCTTTCATAAAGCGCCATGTAAGTTGAAATATTCATCTTGCATGACGAAGCGCACATCCTCTGATGCTGATAAATGTAGTCAAAATAAAGTTTTGTCTGCATCTTGCGTTCCAGTTTTAAATTCCTAGCCGAGTCACTTTATCGTCATTTTATCGTCTTGCCGAGTCACTTGATCATCCGTTTTAACTTAAAGCAGCAGAAAACTGATCGCAGCGCTTTCAGTATTCTGTGTAGTGTGACAAATTTTATATTGGTGAAACTGGTTGTTCTTTTATTACACGTATCAATGAGCACAAGAAAGCCGTTGTCTCTTTTGATGAAGGAGATTGATAGGATCCTCTTTCATTAATATCAACAATGTAAATGCTATAAAATGCCAATAATGGTTTCCGTCAACAAGATTTGCTGACAGTTTCGAGAAGTGGAAAATTTGCTCAGATTACAAAACATAACCCTGTACACTGCAATTTGTTATTCAATTTTCACTTGAAAATGAGAGCAGTTGTCTTTTGAACGCCGTGCATTAATTGGTATAACTTCATCAATTCGTGATTTCAATGAATGGCTTTTCTAATTATTGAATAGAAGGAATTATCCACCAACTTCATAAATGAGTCACCTCAGTTAGTCCAGTCAATTTCAGCTTCAATCAGCGAACAATAATGCTTTGTTTGGCCCTATCAGGGTTCATACAGAAGTCTCAATAAAGCATTCCAAAACTTTTCCAAGATTTCAAGGACTGAGGTGATGAAATTCCAAAATCTACCATGGAATACACAACGATTGACCATACCCGTGAACCAAGATAACTACGGTCCTGCATAGGTAGCTAGATTACTAAAATTGTACTTCGCATCCGCACATCACTGCGCAAAGTAGAATTTAACTCGCTCATGAAATTATCGCGTTGTATCATCCATTGATTTTATTCAGTTCAAAACAAATCATTGGCGCAATAGCGAAATATACAAAATCATCAATTTTATGTAAACGATTCAGATACAGTAGAACAAATAAGTTATGAAGAATTGTCATCTTATGCGTTTGTTACAAATTTACATCATAATTGCAACTAAAAATCAAACACTTACAAAATAATTCTCAAACCAAAAAATGGAAACAAGTTATTTTAGTTGCTCCTTCAAACAAAAAAATGTCAATGAGCAGCTCGCTTGCTGCAGTCTTTTGCAGTTTCTCCTTTGAGGCTGCTCCAATTTGCTAATTTCAAAAGACAAACGCTTCTCCTCTTTCCGGTCCTTTTCTCCTTGCTTCGTCGAGCGCTTCCGGAACCTTCGGAGCATGCCGAACAGGCCGAATCATTTTGCTTGTGAATGAGATCTTTTCAGAACCTGTGACTTGGCTCCAAAGCCAACGTGTGCTTGTTTGAAAAGTTCTCAAACAAAGAAGTAGTGCAGAATCAAAATCAACTCCTCGGCTTGATACTTGTACATGACAGACCGGCAGAGAGAGCTAACAAGATTGCGTTAAAGTTGTGACATTTATTGATAAAACATAATAACATAAGGAACAATTTCAAACATTATTACTGTTGTAGAATAAGTAACATTGAACTGTACGATGTACATCGGTATCTCAATGCATGTGAGTCGTGCCTTCAAATCAATTGATTGTCATTTCAAATTCATTTTCACTCCAACTTATCACAAATGTAGCACGGTTACATTAACAACTTCTGGAGAAAAAAAAGATAATTACTAAGATATCATCATTTTGCAATGAATTACATGTTGAATCCGTATAGATGACTGCGTGACTGTCCAAATTTCAAATGTCTTCCAAACAAGAGCGAAATAAGAGAACTGACATTGACTGTTGGATATAGCAGTATGTGTATCTAAACATAAGAGAATTCCAGCAAAGTTGAAACAAAATGAACTGATTTGTCATAAATATATTTCACAAAGTCCTTCGCCCGATTTTTGTCAAGTGAAACTTCGGGAGGAAATAAAGTTAGTGTACAATACAAAATGAAAGAGATAGTGAATCAAAGCTTTCCTACTTCTACCATGTCTGGAAGCTATGTTCACCCGAGATCTTCGTCTAGTATTGTGCATCAAAAAAAGCAATCAGCATTGACTCTCACACTGCCAAGGATTTGACTTTAATTCACTTTATCTTTCATTTTGCATGTAAGGCCGTAGTACAGCCAATTTATTTCTTCCCGAAATTTTACTAAACAAGAGTCGGGCGTGAAATGTATTTATGACAATTCAGTTCATTTGTTTAAACTGCTCTGAAATTGATCAAGACCAAAAAAAAGTGCTTCAATAGAATTCCATTAATCATAAACAAAACACCAGTACATGCAGTTACTGTAATATACCCATTCATTTACACACATGCAAATATATTCAAATGTTCTACATAGAAAGTATGCCAACAAAACAATATTGAAAGGGCGAAGAATGAATCAATTGAAGACAGCATTTCTTGCAAAGGATTATAGAATCAATATGGTGAATAATCAAATAAAAAATGTAAATGCTATTCACAGAAAGACAAAAATTGATTCACATGAATATCACATTCCATGACTTGCATCTTATGAAACAATGAACTCCAAAACTTTTCCAGAATTTCCAGGACCTGTATGAGCCCTGCTGATTGTCCACTGAATTTGCATTGGTTTTAAAACTGATTTGTGTGATGGTTTGTGTATCTTTTAATGTCAAAATAGTAAGCCTATAGTGAATTATAACAGATCATAGAATTGCGGATTTGATGGCCCTTAGTCTTACAACATGTTGCGGGTCACATATCTGAGCTGTACTGTAGAAATAGCGTTCATTTAGAGAGAAGACAGTAATGACAATACATGCAGATTGGGGAAATGTGACATTTTCTCAATGCCTATTTATTTTTAGGTGAATATTTTCTGCCAGTTATGAGATGAAAAGCTCAAAATGAGATCGAAAATGGCTTGTTTATTACTGCTTAAAAGATCTGAACGCGAAAGATCACGTGTGCAATTAGTGAATGTCATTAAACTAACAAGCATAATAAAGAACGTTTATTGAAAACATCATATAATGCCTCAATCATAATAATCGTGAGGTCACAGACACAAAAATTGCCGACTGTTATACATGTAAAGAAGTCAAAACAGGTAACAACAATAAGTACAAAAAAGAAACATAATTATGCTTAAAAAGTTGCATGCACTAGACACTGAAACCATTATTATGCAGTTTACTCATGGAGAAGAAAAACGACTTGGAGCGGGCAACAGTGGCACAATTTGGTAGCTTAAATTTCTTAGAACGTGACATAACAGGAAAAAGAAAACTATGCAGAGGATGTTTAAAGTCACTGATAATTTTTTGAACAAACGGAACGCCAAAACTGTACGCCGATAGTCAAGGGGCACAAAAAATGAACAGTCACACGTTGACGATGAACTTGTAGAGCAGATAAGTCTATGACACCGACGTTGAACTCTTTCCATAGCTTCAGCTTGATAAGAATACAAGCTGATAAAAAGGGGTGCACAATATTCCAAGATAGACCTAATGTAGCCCTCATAAATCAGCACAAGGGACTCCATGGGCAGAAAAGGCCGCAAGCGCCGCAGAACATTTATACGTCTCGTAGCTTTCTTCGTTATAAAATTGACATGAGACCTCCAACTCAGTTTTGAATCATACAAGACACCTAAAATTTTTATTTCCTCTTTTACAGCAATATCACACAGCTGAACATTAGAAAAATCAACAGATATAAAATTGCCAACAAGCATTTGCGAACTTTTGGAACAATTTATGCTCATACAATTGCGCTTCGTCCATTCTACCACATGCTCATACATATCCTGAATAGAAGACACATTCATGATTTCATTAATAACACCACATAAAGTCAGATCATTTGCGTATTTTACAATAGTAAACTTTTCACTGCAGGAAAACTTAAGGTCAGAAAAGAAAAACGCAAACAGAAAGGGACCAAGGGAAGACCCCTGTGGCACCCCACTGCTAACTGGTAAATATGAACTATAACTGGATTTCCAACGAACTCGCTGCATCCTATTTGAAAGGTAGTTCTGTACAAAAGAAATTAAAAAAAGGACAAAAACCAAAGTCAATCATCTTCTGAACAAGTAATATGTGTGAAGCACGGTCAAATCCTTCTTCTAAATCAACAGTACATAAATGACAAGCAGACACATCGGGCAAATCATTGTTCTTAATAAGAAATTCATTAATAGCCAAAAGGGGACATGCCGTTGAGCTGCCCGGCCGAAAACCGAATTGCTCTTCATCATAATGACTGAGAAAGTCCGATTTAAAATGCTTTAGGAGGCATCTTTCAATGAGTTTTGCTGTTAACGATAACTTCGTAATGGGTCGCGTATTCTGGAGATTGGGAGGATTTGACTTTGGCATCGGAGTAATGTCACCAAATTTCCATATGGCTGGCAGGTCAGCCAATTGTAGACAATTGTTAAAAATGATGGTCAAAGGAACACACAAAAAGGGAGCCAACTTGATCCAACCAAGCGTGGGAATATCATCTGGACCAGACCCTGAACGAGGATTGACATTGCTTAACATATCACAAACTTCATTGGTAGCAAATTGAAAGGGAACAACAAATGGTTGAGGCAAGCAATATTCAGAATTAGTTATCATATTCGACGCATAGTACTGATTCAAACGTTCAAGCTTGACTTTGATATCGACACTGGGATCACAGGAAGAAAGCCAATCGCTGTTCGTTGAGGTATTGGTAACCTTTTTGTAAATATCCCACGGAGATTTCGATTCCATGATCATGCGATCACCCCACCTTTGCTTCGCTGCTTCAATAGCAGATTTGATTTTCTCTCGGTAATGCCGATATACTGGCCAATTCTTTGTCCGATAAGCTCGATACCTTTTGTTGATCATTACTTTAATAGTGCCTGTAATCCAAGGCTTGTCATTCCTAGCGACTTTGATCAAGTCATATGGTATCTTACTCAAGGCGGTTCGCAAATGGAAATAAAAGTCCTCTGACATATCTTTCAAAGACAAATCACGATAGCGAGAATTCCAATCGATGCCACTCAAATACTCAATAGCTGGCTTCATGACAGATTCACGAAAATCAAAAATTTTAACAAATGAATCACATGATAATGGAACAGAATCACTGATAGGTTTAAGGTAAAGAACTTCGTGATCACTCATTCCAAGAGGCGGAAAGTGACAAACATCTTGATAAAACATAACCAGTTCGTCAACTATTAGTATCAGATCCAGGATAGAATCATTCCTGGTAGGCCTCTTTACTAAATTTGTCAAACCTAATAATAAAGCGTTTATTCTTTGAAAAATGGAAATCGAAAGTTACAAGAAAAAGTCACATGAATACAATCAGTAATAGTTGTCAACAAATTGAAATGAAATTACAAGGAGATAACGTGTCAAACCAAAACACTCCTTTGACAGCTATCGCTTAAAGCGCTCATTAAATAGCCGGCAAGAGTATAGGAAAAATGCTCTGCTACGACGCACTGTTCGCCTTCTTGGCAGAAGAAAGCGTCCTGAGTTTGCTTGGGTGGGCAAGTGTCGATGCAATATATGGCCTGGCTTCATTATTTGCTCCAACAATCTGAGACATAAGTTATCTCTTCGGACTGATAGACTAGGCAAGCATTCATTTGAACAATCGCTGCCACACAGTAGTCTGTGAAACCGACGTTGAGCCTTCTCAAATTGATTCGACTCGGTTTTGGACAGTGCCACCGATGCACTGTACTCAAACAACGATCTTATCAAAGAAAAATAAGTCAATTTTAGGGCAGAATTACTCAATGATCGACGCAAAATTCTCATAATATAGAACCGACGAGATGCTTTCTTCAGAACATAATTGCAATGAGTAGACCAAGTAGCATAACAGTTGAACCAGACACCAAGAATCGATAGTTCTGTCACATGTTCAATATTCGACAGGCAATAATCAGGAACGGTATACCACTTTTTGATTGTAAGAGATTTGCATTTTCGTTCATTCATTTTGAGATCCATTGACTCTGACCACATCAAGAGTCTTTCATGCTCTCTTGCTATGTGATCATGGTTTCTGTCATTATAGAGAGGAAAGCACAAACTGATGTCATCGGCATAAATAATCAAATGACGATGAGAATAATCGATGTCGATTGTAGAGGTAGATAGAGCGAAAAGATAAGGACCCAAAATTGAACCTTGTGGAATGCCTGAGGTAATTGCAACTGGCTGACTACAGGTTGTTCCGATCTTCACAAACTGAGAGCGATTACTAAGATAATCATAAATCCATTTAATAAACTTGCGTGGAAAGCTACATTGATTGAGTCGATTCAGTATATGTTCAAATTTTAGTCGATCGAAGGCCTTTGAAAAGTCGTATGACACAATGACAGCTCCAACAGTCCTCTGATCATCAAGATAACGGGTTAGGTGGTCATGCAGTGAAAGCAGAGCACATGCTGATGAAGAGCCTGGTCTGAATCCAAATTGCTGATTATGGTAGCATTCAAGCATTTTGTTCTTCATGGAATTGAGGACTATAGTCTCCAGGATTTTGGCTGGTAATGGAAGTATACTGATGGGTCGTAAATTGTCTATCGTTGACGCTGATGTCTTAGGTATGGGTGTAATAGCCGCCGTTTTCCAAAACGAAGGTACTTCGGCGTTTCTCAAAGAAACACGAAAAAGTTCACACATAGACTTAGCGATTATCTGGGCGATGTGTTTATAAATGATTGCCGGGAAGTCTAATGTAGCTTTACCTTTCTTCACTTTCTCAATTAGAGTTTGAACAAGCACTGGAGTAACCAAAGGATCTCATTCGCAACTACTGCTTTGATCGTTGGCACACAGGCTTAACTGAAAATTTGAAACTTCCGAGTCCAAAAAGACAGATGACAAGCTGGCATTTATCATTTCAACATCCGTCTCTAGGCTATCGTATTGGGAGAGTATTGCGGTCAGCGGCGTCTTAGCTTTCGTGCCCACATGCTCGTTTACTGATCTCCACATGTCTTGCGCTGCAATCCTCTTCGACCATGAGATCTTAGATTTCCATATCTCTCTTCTCACCTTGAACTTCAGGTGTTCATACAACGGGAAATTTTGACTTCGAAACGCTGCCCATCTCCTGTTTATAAGGTCTTTGATTACACTGGTTATCCATGGCTTGTCTCGAGGAGAAAACGATACAAGTGATGATGGAATTGATTCGCTAACAGCACGATTCAGAGTCTCGTGAAACCTCGTACACTTTTCCTCAACACATGAATTGTCAGAATAAATGAAGTCCCAGTTTACATTCTCGATAATGTCAGAAAACTTGTCTAAATTAGATTTTCGAAAATCATACTCTTTCTTAAAAGTCTTGTGAGAGTGGGTGTACTTGCAGGTTGGAACCGCCAAAAGGGAAACATGATAAATCTTAGAGCGGTCAAAAGGAGCACATGCAGTAACGGAAAAATTCGACGACAAGTCCTCCGATAACAATATGTAATCCAGTTGAGACGTATTATAAGTTGGCAAGTTGTACACATTCGTTAAATTAAATGAAACGCAAATATCGTTTATATCGAAACGATTCAGGTCTCCACAAATCGCGATTTCATAATCAGGAAAATCACTCAGAAAATCATCGATAAAGCAAATTAAAAAATCGTTGATCTTATGAAAAGTCTGCACGGCATGGTCAGGTGGAATATAAATTCCGAGGAGAAGCACTTTAGAATTATTCAGAGAGATAGCAACACATTCAATTTCTTCGGGAGCATTACACTTTAGACGATTTGCAAAAATTGAATCCCTTATCCAAACAGCAACTCCTCCACCAATTCTACCTTTCCTATCATCCCGATGGCAAACATACCCTTCAATTTGAACGAAGAAGTCACTATGATTTTCATTTAGCCAAGATTCCGTACAAACAAAAACGTCGATTGATTTAGAATGTAATGTCACAATAACTTCATCCAACTTTTGAACTACAGAACGCACATTTGATGTAAATAGAGTAGGAAGCTGATTTCCAATCCTATTGCACTTTGACAACGATGAATTTGATAAAAAACTTATTGGAAATTTTGACGATCGTTTCGAAGGATAACCTTGCCCCGATATATTATAACGTCTTCACCTAGCTGCTTCCGTCGCTTGGCTTCTTCTCGAAGAGACTGTTGCTCAAGTCGCTGAGAATATGTAAGATCGCGGTTTATATAAACACTTAAATACGTGATGGTTTCGTAGGGATTTGGCACGTCTTAATACTTCAGATTTGTACTCAAATGTCTTACATGTGACCACCAATAATCGAGGTCGATTTGCGGATATTTTTCCTACTCTGCGGTGAGACTGAATTTCATCATTATTTATGCCAACAGATGTCAAAATTTCATGAATGGTTGACTAGTCAGACTTTATTTGTTCCTCAACTGAGCCAGTTTTGGATTCCAAAATACCAGAAATAACAATATTATTTCTGCGCAGGGCTCTCTGCTCAGATTCTTGCAAGATGTCGTTAAAACCGATAACTGTATTTTGCTGTAAATCCGAAATCTTCTTTTCAAGCATGTTACACCGATAGCGAAGTTGAGCATTTTCGTCGGTTACAATTGTGAGCTTTTGTAAAAGAGTATCGAATTTAGTATCAATTAAAGAAGCAATCTTCTCCATAGTTATGTCTGAACGCTCAACCAGCTCCAAATTCAGCTTTTTTATAGTCACGAAAGCTTTTATAAGTTCCGCTTTCGTTACACTTGCTTTTCGAGTAGTAAGATCATCTTCTGACATCGATAATATTGAGTCACAGTTAATTGTTGACATTATCAGTTAAAAGACAAGGTAGCGGATATCTATTGAGTTTACGGATTCGAACCAAGTCAAAAGAAAACTCTCCGTCAAAGCAAATCCCAACAGTAAAGCGCACGACTATTAGGACACGAATGATGAATCTATACAAACCAATCAGGATTCGAACCAACAAAACTTTGGTGCATAGACGTCTAGCTTAGCACTTAACCAACACAGCCAGCAGACACTACGAGAACACCGATGAACTGAGATGTAGCAATTCATAGAAATTGGATACGAGCGCGTGACTTGGGACCAGTATGCGACAAGGTCAGAAGATATGCGCATGCGCAGATTGACACAATCCAAAGGGAAAGATTTGGAAGCCCCTAGCACAAGATGTATATATCCTCTGATGAATTTGAAAGCACCAAACGACGCGTCGAATAACGGAGATCACGCACATATAAAAATCCACACAGAAAGGTTGTAAGATATGACAAACCACGAAGAAACACTCAGATCAGGCTTGCCACTTCTCAAAGACAAAAATACAGACTTGGTGATGGGTCATCTTAGTAGTATAAAAAATGGTGTCAAGTGTCATGTGAAATGGAATAACTTAAGATTGAGATATTTGTAGGACACATGAGCCTATCAAGCTGTTCAACTGTAGCCAGAGTACAGACTCTGATTTCATTGTTCATAAACAACAACGAAATGTACATGCAATGCTGACTGAGAAAATAGAAAGCTTTGATATTGCAACAAATACAAGTATATTGAGAGATAAAAACGAGTTCTTCGTATGATATCATGACTTAACATTGGACTTATCGTTCACTTAGCAAACATAGAATCGATTACTTTTTGACTATCTGAATCGAGATGTGACATGTTGGACTCTTGCTCTGATTGTAGGCGCAGTTTTTTTTAGCACGAATCTCTTCAACCGCTTGCTCAGCTGCAGCCAACTCCTCGTTTACATTGCCCAGTTCTTTGTCAACCGTTTGAGTGGTCCTGCGCTTGTAAACGCCAGTTACGCGTTCTTTGGACGATGACAGCGGTTGTGGAAGTTCTATGGTTGACTTCTTTTTCTGAAGCAGTTTGTATTGAGCGGAAGCCTGGGATATCATTTTCATGAGGTTTGAGAGGCTTGAAATGCTTCGAATTTTTTCCTGTCAAAATGCGAGCAGATAATGCGTCGAGCATCGCATGTTGCCGCATCCATTCTGGACTGATAAATCGTTTCAACGGTCTTCATTTTGGAGAATCCAGATTCTACAACCATGTTATGAGGGAGCGACAAATGAAGTACCTCAACGACATGGGAAATGTGCGGACTGTCATTTAGTTTACCCTCGGGAAACAATTTCTCTAATGATACTGTATTCTTCATTTGAACTCGAATCAATGATAATTCGTCTACAGCCTTGATTCTGTTCATGTTCAATGCATCGCACAATCGCTGAATTGAAAAGATCTCAAGAACTTCTCGCTATATTCACTGGTATGAATGAGATGACATCTGCGAACAATATCAGATGTTCAAGAAAGAGAGAGAGAGAAGTCTCGGACATTGGAAGTCAATCATTTACGCCACAGTTATATTTTCCAAATGCAAAATATAAATGCAGACTATTACAGACTTCATAAGGAAATACAGACCAAATACAGACTTTACAGACCAGTCTGTAAATACAGACCAAGTGGCAAGCCTGACCCAGATGATCAGAAGACAGCAGATGATACGACCAGCACGCACGAAGATATGGTCCTGAACCTAAGTTTGACTCAGAAATTGTCGACTTTACCCGATTAAAATCACCACAAATTTAATGTTAGGATCACTACAAAGAAACTGGTCAACATGGGACAGAACATAATCACAAGCTTTTGATTCTGATGCTAGATTCAGACTACCACCGTGCGGGAAATAGACAACACATAGTATACCACAAAAATGATTCTTTCTCACTTTTAATACCAACAATTCAACATCAGGATTTTTGATTGGGATAACAAAACATTTATATCAAAAGAATTCTTCAGCCATATACATACACCACCGCCTTTCTTATCTAAGCGATCTGCACGGAATAATGAGTAGTCAGTAATCCTCAGAGTATCGTCACAAATACTGTCATCCAGCCAACTTTCGGTGATGCAAAGAAAATCGGGAGAAAACTTATCAGTGAAAATAACTAGTTCATCAAACTTATTATTAACAGAGCGACAGTTCGTTACACAGATAGACGGTACCGGTAGTGGAGCTTTTTGTCAGTCTCGAAGCGATTTCGAGACGATTTGTCATCTTCTGATTATAACATTCTCTCCTTCGTCCTTGCGTCTTTTAAATTCTCTAAGAAGCACTTTCTCATCTTCAAGTTGAGCCTTCGTCAAGTCATTCTTGATAAGAATGCGATGATGCACTGGGTTTGCAGAATTGCGCAAGGAACGTGCTCGTCTCAAGCATTCTAGTTTATCATTAAGACAGGCAAACTTAACCCTCATCGGCCGCGGTCTAGTTCCTTTCCGACCGATTCTTTGAGCGGTGAGCACCCTCGGGCTTGATAAATTCAAATCCGTAATTAGCAAGGCCAAATTTTGATCATCATGAGCTTCATCCGAAACATCACTTTCATCATTCTCTGGAAGTCCAAAGACCATCACAGAGTCACGCTTTTGCTCCCTCAATTGACTCTCTTTCAAAGCGTCAATGACAATATTGCTTATGTCGTTCACAAGGTTGCTTTGAAATTGCTCCTTCATGATAGTAAACTCCTTTTCCATGACAGAAAATCTCAAAAGGAAATCCTTGAAATCAATATTCTTGCAATCCGCACAAGTGTAATGCAATTGATCAGAGCTAATAACCAATTTGCCAGCATTGGCAGAAACATTGCTGCACTCTTTCTTCAAATGAAAGGCTTTTGTACAATATTTGCAAAATAAATCGTCCCCATCAATCAGCCCAGTACAGGAAAAACACTGCATGGTGTCAGCATCGCTTTGCTTTCTAGAGCCTGTCATTCTCCTTCTCCAAAAGTAATTGGTAAGCGGGAATCGAACCAGGAACACCAAGAGCTGCAGGTTACAGACTTAGCCAGAAGACTATGTCACCACGTACGGTCTCTTCGTGGTATGCTAATGCAGATTTCCTGTGTGCAACTAAGTGCGTGAGATGGCGTGGACAATAGTTACAACAGATCTGCAATGAACACTTTGCACAGGGTTATGAAAACAGCAATTTTGGGAACATCCTGTCACAGCGAAGTCCCACGTAGAAATGGATTACACCAAACGACGCGAAAAGATGCGAGGATTCTTGTGATATAAACCAGTCCAAAATAAGACCATGATAACACTATGTAATCCACAAAAACGCTTTTCCAAGATGGCAGAGACATGCGCATGCAACCAGCCGTCCTCGATGTACGATTGATGAGCATATTATGCAAACCTGTGTGAACAATCAAGTAGCTGTATGTTACCTATTCTGTTAAGTCACCATGATAGTTGCAAAGTAAGTAGATCACCATGTTTTATTCACATTTACTTTCGCAAGACAATGTCTACGATGAGCACCGACATTTCTGTAAACGGAGAAGCTACATCAACGTTTACAATTGGAGTAAACTCGAAATTACCGATGTCCAATGAGAAACTATTTTGTGTCCCTCTCCTTGAAGGCTGTCTTTTACAGAACGCAGCATCTCAATATCAGGATTTCTTCTCACAACCTGTCAGAGCTTTTCCTTCAGTTGTATTCCAAATTTTTCATGGAATGATGTTCATATTGGCCTCAGTATCTGAACCTTACCGAACTGTTTCAATTTGTTTCAAGTGAATAAGCAAAGACGGGTGCGAAGATAACTGGAAATAGATCCTATAAGATAGCAAACAATAACGTCCAGTTATACGAAAATGAGTGATATCTCATAGACAATGCATTTTTCCTAAATTTCGTCATTTCACGTGAGGACATTTTTTGTATTCACAATTCTTCCGGCCTCTGGTGATGACGCGGCTGAGGAGCGTGTCGCCACGTTTGCTATACTGTTCCTATGAGACGTTTCTATACGCAAAACTCGCAACTTAAATTACATCATTAAGAGCTGCATAATTTGCCAATTTGACATATTGCGAATCTGTTGACAAATTGCATGTAAGCACGTTAAGAAACACAAAAAACAAACAATTTTTGCCGATCCCTATCGATTGATTGCGAGTTTGTACTTGCATGTACGAATAAAATTATTTATAGTCAACCTAATAACTTCGATGTGAATAGCCACAAATTGCTTTTATAAGATGCAACATTACTGATTTGCAAAGCTACAGATTGTTTCATAAAAAATGGATCACCCTTAAACATCGCCTTAACTTCAACTTTGTCTAACTCCGCCAAACTTAAACGAATTTCTCTGAAATTTGGAAGATATGTCAGTTGTGCTTACTAATATCATTGTTGGAAATTTCAAGCATGAATATTGAGTTGTTTTCCTGTTATAGATAAAAAAGTAGTAGATAATTTGATCTTCATTTAGCAATGTTACACAAAATCATACCTCACTCTTATAAAATTACATTTGTTTCCTCTGTTATGCAATATGTTGTTCTACAAGCCAAAAGCTATCAAGCAAAACAAAAATAAAGAAAATTGGTCAATCAGAGCCAGTATAGCACCATTATTCATCAACAATAATGTAACTGCTACATGTGATTAACTGGACTTCATGTTCCATAGCTTCCTGACTTCGTTGCGATGGTGTTGGCAGCACTCCTGATTGCTTTCAGCTAGAAATCTATCTCTTACCGGTTGAAAACAGTACAAAGCACAAATGAACAATAACGAGATAGCATTCACAAAAGGCAAAGTGTCAGCCTTGCTAGAACTAGGGTTTTCTTTGTGAGCTACAAGCAAGCGACTAAATGTCCCCTACACAAATGTGCATCGATGGCATAATGATGATTTTCGACTCTGTCGTAAAGAGGGCTATGGCCGTCCACGCAAAACATCCAAACGTAGAGACCGCCTAAGTTTGAGATTTGTTAAAGTTGATCCAAGTCTCTCGTTAACTGAGATGGCTGCACTAGACTCGTCTATTTCTAAGTCCACTATTCGTAGAAGACTTATTGAGTCGAATTTCAAGAGCTGTAAGAGGCCCTCTCAGATCGAATTATCAGATCAGCATACAAAAAGACGTCTCAGATGGGCAATGAGTCATTGCCACTGGCGAAATCAATGGGATCGGGTTGTCTGGTCTGATGAGGCATCAGTCCGTCTGAAGGATAGTGATGGTCGATTGAGATTATGGATAAAATCTGATCAGGAAATTCCGAGACATTTACATCGTCCCCGGGTACAAGGTGGTGCGACTCTACTGATTTGGGCTGGCATTTGGACCAATGGCCGCTCTGAACTTCACATACAGCAAGGAACCATGAATTCTGAACGCTATGTGAATGTTTTACGAATGAACATAGGCCAAATGACAGATGAACTTGGTGATCCATCGACTTGGTTATTTATGGATGATAATGCTACGTGTCACAGGAGTAGTAGAGTCAACTTATGCAATTACAAGTGAGCGTCTCGTGAGAGCATGAATTCTGACCTGTCAGTGTTCCGGGCGCGCGCCAAGACCTCATCACTAACGCTAGCAAATCGCGATTTATCAAGAAGTGAAATCCCTCAAACTGATAGAGTTGTCACAGTGTAGTGGTTCCAATACCTGACTTTCAACCCAGCGTCCGTGGGTCAACTCCTCAGTTACGTTTTTTGGCTTTAATTATCAGTATCAAATATGATTGACTTATTTTTTTCTTAGACTGCCTGTGCGACCCCAGCATTTGAACTGAGCTCCAACTTTTTAATACTGAAAAGAGATTTATTTCTTTTAGCTCTAATTCTTTTTCCCATACCCCTGCTATGTGTCCTAATAATTCACAGAAAATGTGCTGGTGCAGCAAACCTCCGCACAGTGCCACAGTCGAATGCTCATTATGCAGAAACGAAATCCATTATGAATGTCTAGGTATCTCTGTTTTGGAACTGAGCTCCCTGATGAATCAAGATCCTGGCCTATATTAATGCAAGATCTGCCTCCCCAAAGCGAAGAAAACAACCCGTGACAATCTTACTAAATCTTCCCCTGGTTCCATCCTGTTTGAATTCAAACAGAATGTTTACGATGCTCTGATCAGTCCTGTACCCTCTGTCAGAATAGAATTATCTGACTTAGAAAAAGTAATTGATGAACGAATGACGAACTTTGAAACCAAGATCATGACATCAGTAGTTGGTCTTAAATCCTCCGTCAGTCAAGAGATATCGACATATGCTTCAAAAGCTGCTCTACCTCCACCAAACTCCTTTCCCGGTTTCCGACTCCCTACAGCAATCAGTAAGTCCAACATGAAAACTAAACGAGCCGATCCTTCGAAAAGTCTTTTGATCGTTAACTTGTCTGATCCCAAGCGTTTTACACCAGCTCTCATAAAAAAGAATCTAAAACACATACGACCGGACTCCATTACAAGGATTAACCATGCCCGAATTCTACAAAGAAGTGGCAACCTTCTAATCGAAGCCAACACTCCAGAGGACCGAGATCAGCTTTTAACTGACTGGCCAAAAGACTGCTTCGGACCGAAAGCTCAAATTCATCCTATGAATCATGATAACATGGGATTCAAAAAGTGAGTTATAGTTAACGGTTTTGATAATGACGCCGATGTCGAACACCTTTGTACCCAAATCCAGCGAGAGTATACTGATACCGAAAACTTTTTTCTTTCCCCCTGTCGAGAAGGAAGGTCCTATCGATCCCTTAAATTCTCAGTTCAGGACCAACATCAATATACACATCTCCTTCATTTTGGATTATATGCAGATTTTCGCCATTACCAAGTATCACCTTTCGTCCGCCGCCCTATTCGATGCTATAACTGTCAACGATTCGGCCACGTAGCTACAGTCTGTAGATCTTCACCCCGTTGTATAAGATGTGGTGATGACGAAGTTAATCACTCCACTCCTTGTCCAAATACCGAGAAATGCTGCAATTGCGAAGAACCTCATAGTGCTAATAGCATCAAATGTTCAATATACACGTATATAGCGCGCTTCGACTCTCTGAAGGAATTTGCTCGCCATGATTGAGCTTTGGCATATCAACATCAGAGGTCTTCTCACAAATTTGGATGAACTTAAAGTGCAAGTATTATCTCACCGTCCCGCTTTTGTATTTATATCGGAAACTTTCCTATCAGCTAAGATTCCACAATCGATCCTCAATATTAGTGGGTACTATATCATACGTAAAGATCGCGAATCTTTTGGAGGTGGACTTATCATCTATGTCAAAGAACAAACACCTTATCTACGCGCATCACGAAACTGGAGTCGGACGAATTCGAAACGATATGGATGTCTATCAGAACTACCAATGCACTATTCTTGACCTGCTTCGCCTACCGTCCCCCCAACTCCAACATGGACATTTTATCACACATCAAATCCGCCCTTGAATCACACAACCCTAAGTACAATATCTCTCCTCTGATCATAGGCGACTTTAACTGTCACAACTCTAACTGGCTAGAGACCGAAATCACTGACAGGAACGGCCAGATCATGGAGTCATTCTGCGTAGAGCTAGGACTTTCGCAATTGGTAAAATCAATAACCCGTACTCCTGATAATAATTTATCCAGACCGTCTCTTCTGGACCTCGTTCTATCTCCTGATACTGATCTCATCGAATCTGTCGACGTTTTACCCCCTATTGGCTCGGCCGATCACAGTCTAATCAAGATCTCAATTCCTGAAACTCAAATGAACGCTCCAAACGATGACCGCGCAAGAACTGTCTACGATTTCAACATGATCAAAGATTGGAGTGCTATCCAAAACTTTATACTTTTTACTGATTGGTCACCCTTGTTTGAATCAACATCCATAGATGATGCCTGGAAGTTCTTCAGTAGAACAGTCCAAAAAATTCTGTTCAGCCATGTCCCGACAAAATCTGTTCAAAAGCATCAATACAATCTACCTTTCATTACTGATGACTTTCGACGTTTCTATATCCAAAAAAAGCAGTACTGGAATCGATATAAGGGCACTAATTCTGAATTTGACCTACTTCAATATCGCTCCAATCGAAACGCATTGAGTTCTGAAATCCATAGGATCCGTCTCGAAAGATACCGAAAGAAGATTGACTCACTTCTAGCTGCTCCTTCTACTAGACGATACTGGAAACTAGCTGGACAACTCTATAAATTTTCTGGTGCACCTCCGAATCTACCGGATCTCCGCTACAATAACAACTATTACCGCTCCAACAAAGACAAAGCAGAACTTTTCAATAAAATATTTTCCGACGCACAACAAGGTGACGAAACACGTATCTTCCATACCGAAGATTGCACCCCAACAACTGATTCCATGATCTCAAATATTAATATATCTGACGATGTTGTTTTCAAAAAACTTTCCACACTTAACACTTCTAAATCCCCTGGGCCGGACATACTTAGCAACCTTTTTCTTACCCAATGTGCTACAGAACTAACTCCGATTTTGTCCCACCTATATCGCGTATCCTCAGAAAACTGCAAACTACCTGACGAGTGGAAAATGACCACAGTGGTGCCAGTATACAAGCGAAAAGGAGATCATGCCAACCCTGACAATTATCGTCCCATCTCCCTGACGTCATCTATTGTGAAAGTTATGGAAGATATCATAAACAACCAACTATCCAACTTCCTCTGTCACAACAAAATTTTGCACGAACATCAGTTCATATCGATTTCACTATAAGCGACGTGTCAACGACTTGACCATCGGCGTCTCACAGATATCATTGACACAGTCATTTATGGAAACGAAGAAAAATCTATGAAGTCATGAATATTTTATCCAGATGCTGTACAAACATATTGGTTATTTCAACCAAGATTCCAAGAAATTTTGTAGATATGATGGGCTTAACAAAGTCATGTTAGTAGCAGTTGAAATAAGGAAATTATGCTCATTTAACTTAGTGGTAAAAAATCACAAAATGGCATTCCCACCCGGGCTATTGAAGGGCTAATTTCCTATTTCTTAAAAAATTTAAGGTCGATCCCCGGGCTCGGCCGCCACCCTGAACGTTCTTCTAGGTTGAAAACGAAAATCTTACCGGATGAAGAACACAGCTGACTCCACAAACGAAGAAAGGACAACCAGCTTGCAGCTTGTCCGTTTTGGCTCTGAAAAGGAAAGTATGAAGCCATTCATCACCTGAGTGTAGAAAGAGAATACTGAGATATTCAGCAGGCATCACAACAACTGTCTCACAATCTTGTAGCACTGGATAACAGCTAGGCTGAAGTATAGCTGTACTGAGAGCAACGTTGTGCGCCCTGCGAATATATTTTTTATATATGGATGCTATATGTCTCCAACCGCATTGCAACGGAAAGAATGATTCATTTTTAATCAATCGCCAAACTACATATGTACTTTGGTGATGACCATCACTGTATGTCATGCTTTTCGGCAAAGGATTCAATAAGGCTATCAAAAATCCATTTTCACAGATAACTAGAACTTCCTTCAAAACAACGAAAGTTTTCTGATGTTCACAACTTCACATTTTTCAGAATTTCAGTTTTTTACCTACGGGAACTTGAGAAGAATTGGGTACTTCCACACAAGTTCACCCAAATCTAAAGTCTAACGCTCATCTTACGAGTAGATCCATTGATTAACTTATACAGTGCACTTAGTATAAGCGAAGCAAGGTTATGTAGCGGAGCACTTCTTCTGCAATACGGAATTCCTCCTCAACGGGAAGTGATTTCACTCAATTTCAGCTTCAATCATTGGTTGTTATATTTTATTGATTTGTGACCAGCATTTCCCCCGAGTTTCCAGCAGAACCTGCCTTAGTTGACTTGTGCAAACCAAAAACACATTTCAAGTAGATACTTCGGCGCATTAAAGGGACTTTTTGGGTTTGATATGTTTGAGTATTCATTAGCTTATCTATAAATTAGGCTGGTAATTTGATGTTTCAGTAAATTAATGCAATTTTTCAGTGAAAGGGGTGACCTTTCATTTGCACATCAGGGTTCCCGCGGCTTTTCGAACAACAAATTCAAGGGCTTTCAAGTACAAAATCAATGATTTTCAAGGGTCACGTAAATTTGAGATTTCTTACATACATTCTACATGATTAAATAGATTATTTCTAAATTTCAAAATGAGTAGAATAAAAGATCAATTGAAGTACATGTTAAATGCTTGAACATTCAGTTAAAGATCTATGAGGTTCCCAATAGCCGCTCCGACAGAAGATGTGTCATACTGGTTAGACGTCGTAGCCGACTTGACGGCAACAGGTAACATGCGGGGCAATAACAGGTTAATAAAGAAAAATGTGTTATCGCGCTAGTAGCCAAAACTTAGATCACTTTTAGACAATTGATGTTGAGTACTCAATTTTGATTATTAGACACTCTTTTATTGGCAAAATCAATAACTTTCCGATGATTTACTGCACATGTATATAAGGTTGCATCTGAGTTTAAATACAGAGGCTTATATTTCTTTATTTGCAGATGAGAATGACTTCCAAAGAGAACTCAGCATTTCTCAGGTGCTGAACCCATTAAAATAAACGAACCAATTTGTTCTTTTTTCCAATATAATAATTAGATATTCAGTGCTGCCATCTACTCTTATGATTGCTATAGTAATCTTATGGACTATTTTGACCTGCCTTGGTCAGTGCCTCTGTCTTTTTACAGCCTTTGTTTTTTTATTCCATTTCATCGATTGATGCTCTACTCTTCGTCTGCTTTTTTCTTCTTTCCTTTCTTCGGCTTTGCTTTCGAGGTACGTTCGATAGTGGCGTCTTGCATTTACGGCTGATGCTATCTTTTCCTTGGTGATCTTAACTTTTTCAACACCACCAAGCCTTCTAAATGTGATCAATAATAAGCCCTCTGGCTGTGCGGTTTGGTTTTCCACCACAACATACTTATTCGTCGAGAGTCCATGTTCGAGTGTTGACTGGCCGTGACTCAGACAAAGCAATACCCTAACCACCGACCAAAGTCGCTTGTATTCTTCTTCTGCATTCAATTGTCGGCAAAAAATGAATATGAAATAATATATGAAATCAAATAATTCGAAATGTTGCAAATTCTTTGATGACGAGATCCGCTTTTTCTGACGGTAATCGTCCGGCAATTGTCAATTCTTTGAGGCAGATTGTAAAATGATGAATAATTTTCTCCTCGTCTTGCCTGATTGAATCGGGATGGAGGCAAACCAAATTTCGAGCAAGCTGATAACGAACAGGCGATTTCTCTAATATTTTCTTTGTTGTGGCCATGAAGAAATCTAAGCATGCAGACCTAAAACGAAACACATCCAGATCTGATATCTTGAATTTCATTTCACATTTGAAAGGCTTTCTGAAGCGGCAAATCCAATTTGCATTCTTGACATTTCCTTATGGTTTTCAGAATTTTCAAAATCAATTCGTAACACGTTCATTGATGACGAGATATCATTCATTTTTTCAGACTTCACAAATCGCTTCATCAGCTGCCTCACAAGGAAATACAAATCTGTTATCAAAAAAAGGCAGAACGGGTGCATCTGTTTGATACTTTCCTAGAAATTCTTCGATTTCATTTCCAAAAGAAATGAAAACTTGTCCTTTCACTACAAAAAAGGCGATCATTGACATTCTGTTGCACGGATGCAAATGATTTTGTTTTCGGTCTGTTTGTTGCTTTCTTGTTGACTGATTCTACAAATTTACTTACATTCGGCATTATTTCTAATGCTCGACTCACGACTGAAACATTTTCTTGATGACGGCATTTACAGAATTTGCTAGGAAATTCTTGTGATCTTCTTATGGATACATAGTCATGACGTCCAGTGGGACAGTCTCTGAATAGATGATGCAAGGACCCACGTGCATCTTCTAAATCCCATCCTGATGCTTCACAATCACTACGAAAGGCGTTATGTAGTGTATGTAATCCACATGAGTAGTATTCACAAATTTTTGAAAAACCGACCAGTTGGCAGCTGGTCCATCCACTGGTGGCTGATCAAGTTTTGTTTTTTTGAAATCCATAATGATGGGAAAGAGCGTATCATAGATGTCATCTACCCTGGAATGACCTAAAAATTGAGGCTGAAAATAAAACGTAGTCACTTGATCCAAGTGCCAGTATCTCACATGCACATCCATCTGATTCTGAAAACTTTTGTTCAAACTTTCATCATATAATAGAACATGTTAATCAGCATTCTTAATATTGTTCGATATTAGCGACTTAACATAAGGCGCTAAACCAAAAGTGGCTAAGTAGTTTGTTTTGTTTTCGCCGCAAGTAAATTGTTGGCAATAGAGAAGTCAGAAAACATGTCATACGAATGATGCTCATAAACTGTATGCATCGTCCATTATATTTCAGCTTTAACAACAGACGAAAATTATGCAGCAGCATTGGATGCGAGGAATGAGTAATTTGAATCAACTAGTTTCTTAGAAGTTGTGTTTGATTGAGAGTGATCAGACGTCGATGTTTCTTTAACAGGTGAATTGGAAATCAGTGATCGGCTTGTTCTGCGATACTTTTTTCACACATGCTGCGTGCTTTTTACTAGACATATGAGTAAAAAGCGCGGATCTTCCCATGCGCTCGAGACTTAACGACTTAGCACAAAAGCTGCAATACGCCACTGTCGAACTATTACCTTTGCGCAACCAATCACCGAACTCTTTTTCTTTCAACCGCATGTCTTGGAAAGTACATGAACCTACAGGCATACGAGAGTCACGTTACTCCATAAGTCTTTAGACAGTAGTATATAGTGTGACATCCGGCGCGACGCTTTGCTTCGCTTGCGCCGGATGTCACACTTTTGCGGGTTTTTCAAAAAATCAAAATTTCAAAAATTTAGGTAGACTTCAAATTTCACGTGGCCGAAGGCCGAAGGGCGAAAATTTAACCGTTTTTAAAAATACCCAATTTTTCAAATTTTTCAAAATCTCAAAATTTGAGAATTACAATTTTCACCCTTAAAATCATGACCGTTCCAGGACACCGAAAATCATAAAAGTTAAGAATCTCAAAATTTGAGAATTCCAATTTTCTCGCTTAAATCATGACCGTTCCAGGACACTAAAAATCATAAAAGTTGAGAATTTCAAATTCATGAATTTTATCCATCTTTCAGATTTTTAAAATATAACATGTGACTAATAATATTTCTTTAAAAAATGGAAGAAACAAAAGTGGATGAAACCGCAAGAATATATCCTTCGTTATCTCAATTAAAAACAGGTGAAATGGTTCTCAATTATTATTAAGATTAGAGCATTATGATAAATTAAGAAGACGCAATTATTACTTAGTCATTCTTCGTTATTGTATGCTCAACATTATTTAAAGTACTAATTGTGTGAACTAGAAGATCATTGTAACTCATAAACTCAAAATTATTCAATGAACCCGTACACTGGCTGATAATTGAAGAGAGAGAACCATCTAGCAGCTTTCCCCTAAAATTATCGTGCTATCTCTTGTCATTTCAATTTACTCATCGGTAAACTTTTGGCATTTCAACTTACGCGTGCGTAAAGTTTTGACATTTCAATTTACCCCTACGTAAATTATTTTCAGAATCTGTTTTCAAAATCTATTTTCAAAATCCATTTGCAAAGTCTGTTTTCAAATTCAGTTTTAGAAATCGATTTGCAAAATTCATTTAGCGTTTGCCAAACACATACGGGTAGTAAAGTACTTCCCATTGTGAAGACATGAATAGATTAAGCACATAAGAGTGCATTGACAATAAAAGCAAATGACAATAAAATTCTTCTTGTGAACTCAGAACGCATAAACGCCGATATGCGGGTTAGTTGTTATGGCAATTTTAAACAATCATTTTAACGATGAAACATATTTTACAAATGAAGTTCATGAAGAAAATGGAAATATATAAAACAATATAGATTAGAATAATTATAATATAATCATTTCAAAATCGAATAAGTAGTAAGGAAAGTCATCACTAGGGAACAGTTTTAAATCAATACCCCCTCCCTTCTGTCTTCTAGGGGTCCCTTAAGAAATTTTTTTATTATAAAATGAGCAACATAAAGGAGTTTTTTAAATTATATGGAACGCAAACCACGACAAATTTCGACCTAAAGAAAATCGCAAATGAATTAGGAATAAAGAATTTTCATGTTCTAATGAGAGACGAATTACAATTCCTAAAAAATAAGCCAACAATAACTATAAATTTCATAACAAATCTTCATATGTCAGATGAAAAAGGTGTACATTGGTCAGCAGGACAAAGAAATATAAACTGTTCTAATTATTATTTTGACTCATACGGACTTCCACCTACGAATGAAGTAAGAGAAATACTTGGCAATGGAATTTATAATACGTTTCAAATTCAAAGACCGGGAACTTCTTATTGTGGTCCATTATGTCTATGTTTTATTGAAATTACAGGAAGGAGTACCATTTCTAGATATTATGTTTGAATTGAACAATAATAATGATAATTAAAAATCAGTTCGTTGTAATTCATTTTGATAAAAACGGCCTCTGATATCCTCATTATCTTAATCTTTAATTTCATAAGTAATCGGATAAGTTTGATTTATTTTACAAATTTCAAATATTTCTTTAGCCCAATAGCCAACAAAGCCTTTTTCAAATTTATTCTTATATTTAAATATTCTAACTCTATCTCCAATTTTAAATTTCGGCTTAAGTTTCTGCAAATTCGGATTACTCTCATTCAAATTATTATTCTCGAATATTTTTTTTCTTATCAAATCAGGGTCGTCAGAAGCATTCTTTGGAGTTTCTTCAATACCAGAATGAACTTTATTATTGTACTCTTCTACAACTCCTGGTAATATCTTCAACCATTTCTGATTTCTTTGCTCAGTAAATTTCTTGAATAATTTATTTTTTAACGTCCGATTGAATCTTTCTATCACTACAGCTTTTCCAGCGTTTTCAGTTGAATAAACAGTTTCAAATAGTGGCTGAACGTTTCTGTTATAAAATTCCGACCCATTATCAACAAACAATTTTTTTGGCTTTCTCTTACTTTCTTTAAAGATTTCTTCAAACGCATATTTAACTGATAGACCACTTTTATTTTTTAAAGGCTTTACCCAAGCGTATCGTGTATATAAATCTATAACGGTCAATGCGTATTTATAATCTTTTTCATTCGGCATATGAATAAGATCAGCACTCCAAATATCATCTTTATTAAATACTTTTACTTTCAATAAATATTTAGGCCTTCTGTATTCTTTATGAATTTCAGACGCGTAGGTTCGAGCGTTGCTCTCAGACAGCTTTGCTGTCAGTTCATCTATCCCCTGACCGAATAATATTTTAGCTTGTAAAGCTTTCTTAACAAACATTCTTTCAATTTTTTCTCTAAATGTAGGATTTTGAATACTATCTAATTCTTGAATCATCTTCTTATCAGCTGCATGTCGAGAACTTAGGTCATGATTTCGATAAGCTAAATCATGCCTGTAAGCTGCGGCATCTACTCTATTTATTGGTTCTTCACCTGGTTTCGGATTATTATTCTCATCTAGTCTTATATCTAATCGAGTTCCTGGACCGGTATATGAATGACCAGGAAGATGTTTTTCTTTCGAATATTTACTCCAAATAAATCCAGGAAAGTTTTCTAATGTTTTTTGTATGTCACCTCCAATATGCTGACAATTTGAGTTTTTATTTTTGTGTAATAGATAATTCAATAAATCTAAATTAGAAATTTTTAATTTAATTAAATGTTCGGAATTTGTAGAATTCATTTTAAAAGATAAAATAAATGTTTACCTTATGGACCAAAGGTCCTGAGGTTATTACCGAATCATACTAGGACTTAGATATATTCCAGAACCATCTTTAGTTTCTTTAATTTCAATTAAATCATCAACATTGTGGAGAATATTTTTAAGAACTCGTTTTGCTTCATCAACTAATTTTAATTTACTAATAAAATTATCTACTACTCCTTCACCCCTAGCAACTTTCTCTAACTCTCTATTATGTCGTTTTTGTTCTTCTAATGCTGCCTTCTCTGATTTATTTTTATTTACTGCTTGGACAATACCAGCTGTCCCACCTGCAACACTTCCTGCTGCTGCTATGCCTCCTAATATTAGTGGAATTAATGGGAGAATTCCACCATTCTTTTCTTCTTGTAATTGAATATTCTCTATCATTGGTTTACTTATGTAATACTTTTTTTTGTTAATCGTAATAGTTTTAGGGGTATTTTTGTCAACAATATTACGTAATTTTAATTCAACAGTTTTATTATTATTACTTTTCGCTTGCGGCATTTTTAATAGAAAAATTTTAAGTTATCAAAAATTTTAATCTATTCTAGTTATGAAAAAATTTTAATCTATTCTAGTTATGAAAAATTTTAAGTTAAGAATTTTTAATCTATTCTAGTTATGAAAAAATTTTAAGTTAACAAAAATTTTAAGTTATCAAAAATTTTAATTAACTTATCGGAGCGAAGCTCCTCGAGGCTTTAGCCTATCGGACCAAAGGTCCTAAGGTTACTAACCGATCCTAGCCATCTTTCCATTAAGAATTTCAATAGAATATTTTACATCTTCTAGCAATAAACCATAAGCCATCAATGAAGTTGTGGAATCTTTCTTTTCAATATTAATTGTTACATCACAACCAGTCTTGATAATATCTTCAGATTGTGCACTTAAATCGAAACAGAAAACAGGATATAAATGTCTCCAATCTCCAGGAGTTAATTGTGGTTCAACTCCAAATTCTATACAAAGATTTCGATAAGAATCATATCCTTCCATAAATTGATTATTGGTATCATCGAATCTTAATGGATCAATTGGATATCGGGTTTGATTTAATGAAACTTGTAAACTTCGAATTGTATTAATATGGAAGAGATTATTGTTCTTATCAAAACTTGGAGAATTATTTCTTTGAAAAGTTAGTAATAAATATCTTGGTGTATTCGCAGTTCTAGTAAAATGCCAGTTAAATCTTTGTTCGGAAAAAGTTACTGAACTAGCAGTGCGCTTTAGAAAATTTACTGGAATTGGTTTGTTAGTATTTAATCTTTTTGCAATAGCTGTTTCAATCTCTAAACTAGGAGTAATATGCTTAATCCACCATTCAAGTCTATCAATTTTTAAATATGCTTTTTTTCCAGTCTTACCAAAAAAGATTAATTCATTATTTGCTGTGCGATGAATTATTAATTTAAATTTTAATTGATATGATATTTTATCATAATCTAAATATCCGAATAATGGAGACAATGACCAATTTACTGTTTGCTTACTTTTCTTGTTAAATTCACGTCTTTCTTTATATGCATCATTATTTGTTTTATTTAAATGTCTTGCAATATTTTCTACATCTTTCGCAATTCCTGCTGCATCTGTTCCAGCGTGAGTTAAATCATCAACAATTATACCATCATTAGTATCAGGAAACCAACCTTCGATTTCATACTTTTTATTATTTTCACCAATTGTTACAAATCTAAGCATTGTATCAATTACACCTGGAGAATCACTTATTGTTTCTATATTTTGAGTTGCAACATCTAAACGCATTTGTGTAAATAATTTTGGAAAGAAATTATTCTCAAGTGCAATATTATCGGTATCTGGTAATGGTGTTGTAAAATTGGCATCACTATATAAAGAATATTCACAGTGTAAAAATGAATCAGGTAGATATAAATAACTTTGCTGATTATCAACTTCAAAGATTAAATCTCCTCCAGTATTTACTCTACTGGAAGATCCGGGATTCATAGCAATTCTTATATAGTCATTCTTTTTTTGATTATAACTGACGAACGGAGGATCGTCTAATTTAAATTTATTTTCGATAAGCGAAGACATTTTTATAAAAAATAATTTGACTTTTTGTTTTTTCTCACAGACAGAAAAAATTTTTACTAAAATAATTTTATTAAAAAAATTTTGCTAAAACAATTTTGCTAAAACAATTTTACTAAAAAAATTTTGCTAAAACAATTTTGCTAAAACAATTTTACTAAAAAAATTTTACTAAAAAAATTTTACTAAAACATAATTTTAGAATTTTGCTAGACCAGCTCCGCTACAGCTTTGCTGGTTAGACCGAAGGTTGCTATTAATACCATTGCCTCTTAGTTCTTCAATTGAACGTTTTATGGCTACGCCTGATTTCTTCTTATGTTTACTATCAGACGGAGCTCCGCTCCTCAAGGTTTCACCCCCTACAGCTATGTTAGCAATTTTGTTTTTTGTTTCCTCCGAAAGTTTTTTTAAATTTTTTAGTTCTTCAGAATCATTCCTAAGTTTACGAATAGCTTCTAGTTGTTTTAATTCGTTTTGAGACTTAACAGCATTTGATATTGCACTAGCTGTACTACCTATAGCAGCTGCTCCTTTTGCAGCAGATGTAATCAAATCTTTATTATTTTTAATTAAGTTAACGATACTTCCAATACCAGAAAATATACCGGCTCCTTCTTTTTGGACGGCACCTGCGGTGCCTAGGAACTTTTGTGTTCCGATTGTTTCTACACTGTCATAATGGTAAACAGATTTCATAGATGGTTCATGAGCAATTTTTTGATTTGAAGCAAAATGTTTAAGATTGTGTTTATAAATTATAGGCATTTTTTAGGATTCTAATTGTCTTTTAACAGCATCTAACTGTTCTTTATTTTCTTGAGAGTTTTCTTGTAAATTTTTCTTTAATTCATTTTCTAAATTGATTTTAAGAGTTTTCATTTTATCAACTCTTTGATTAAGTGAGTTTACTTCATTTATTATTCTATTCATCTTTTTCATTTGTTGAGTAATTTTCGAACTCAATTCATCAACACTTTTTTGGAATGTAGTTTGTAACTGCTTTAAATTTTTTTAAATTCTTTCAGGTAGTATTTCTATTTCATCTTCTAATTGTTCTTTCAATAGTTGTATCTGATGTTTATTCTTAATGACTGCAGATTTTAAATTTATAGAAAGTAATATTAAAATTTTTGATTGTTCAGAAATCTTTTTAAAAAGTTTTGCTATATCTGCTTCTAGCTATCTATCCTTTTTATCAAGTTTTAATAATTTTTCGTTTAATGATTTGTCATTAAGTTTTAGCAACTTTAATTCATTCATCAGTGGAACCAAAACATCGTTCATATATTTTTCTTTTAAATCATTGATTTGTGTATCAACATATTGTTTATTTTTTAACTCTGTATTTTGTTGCGGAAGAATAGAAAGATGCAATGGACCAGATAAAACGTCTCCAGTTTTCATGATATAATTTTCTATTTCTATTTCTAATTCACGATTATTCGGGATATACAGGGTCTTCCAGATAAATCTGGACTATTTTCAATCTAAGCTGCTGACAGACAAATCGGTTATAAGGGAACATCTGCGTGTTTCTACATTACTACTATGTCTATGCCGTCACGTGATATCGCGTTCACCGCTGACACGACGTTAACCTGTCACGCGTGCGCATTAAAAGTAAGCGTATCTGAAACAGTGTGCGCGCAAATTGACTTAAATTTGAATTTTTCAATCATGTCTCGCGAGTTGGAGCGACGTGCAGCGGTTTTGGAAGGTCTGCGTGCTGGTAAAACAGCTACCGAAATCATTGCTTTCTTTGGTTACTCGAAGTCCTTCGTCTACAACATCCGGAAGGACTATGAGGCTGCACCAGACAAGGACCAAGTGACAGCAGAGAGGAAGCCCCACACGCGGCGATCCGACAGCAAGCGGTCCGAAGACTTCCTGGAGGAGTTGAAGACCAACATGGCCGAGGATCCAGGACAGTCGATGCGGCATCTGGCTCAGAAGATGGACGTGGCCCGTTCGACCACCCACAGGTCCGTGCACCAAGACCTCGGTTTCCAGTCGTTCGTCCTACGAAGGCGCCAGCTGCTGACGGAGGCTACGCGGGAGAACCGGATGGTGAAAGCCCAGGCCATGCTCAACGACCTGAGGCGGAACAGCGCTGGACTGCTGAGGTTCTTCTCCGATGAGAAGAACTTCATCCAGGACCGTAAGGTGAACCGCCAGAACGACAGGTGTCTGTGCGAGAACCCTGCTGACGTCCCAACAGTGATGCACAGCAAGCATCTGGCATCCGTCATGGTGATTGGTGTCGTCAGCAGCGATGGTGACATCATGCCGCCTCACTTCTTTGAGAAGGGACTGCGCCTCAACGCGGATGCCTACATCGACGTCCTGGACTCGGTGGTGAAGCCCTGGATGGATCAAGTCGCCAACGGGAGAGACTACGTGTTTCAGCAGGACTCCGCGCCAGCCCACAAGGCAAGGAAGACCCAGGCCTGGTGCTACGAGAACTTCCCGTACCACTGATCCCCCGACCTCTGGCCTCCTAGCTCTCCAGACTGCAATCCTCTCGACTACTACGTGTGGAGCGTGGTTGAGGCAGGTGTCAACAATAAGCCTCACAGCACTTTGGGAGCTCTGAGGAGCAGTATTGTCCAGGAAATGGGACAAATTGACAGAGGAACCCTGGCCAAGGCCTGCTCCAGCTTTAGGCACCTCCTTGAGATGGTAGTGGAGGCCCAGTGCGGCCATTTTGAGTGAAGTTGACTTAAATAACTTTTCTTGGTCTTGTTTTTACAAAATAAATGTGTTTTGGCACTAAATGGAGCTGTTTTGATTTGTGTTACAGTTAAAATCAATCATAGTTGAAAAGATGATTAAAAGTCCAGATTTATCTGGGACACCCTGTATGCACCTCCACCAACATTTGGTAACATCATTTTTTAACAATAAAAAAATAAAATTTTTTCTAATAAAAATAAAAAAATAAAATTTTTTCTAATAAAAATAAAAAAATAAAATTTTTTCTAATAAAAATGAAAAAATGGATAAAGCAAATTTAAAAAAATTATATTCGCCCGCATCATCCTGTTCTTCTTATTCGACGAGATCAACGGGATTTGAAAATAAATGTTTTGATAATAATAATAATAATAATCCATGTATAGATGTTAATATTTTATTTCAATTACAAGCCGAAATATTTAGAGAACAGACTAAAGGTTTACCTTCTATAGAAACTAATTATTGTTTATTTCCGGGGGATCCATTTATTAAATTTATGGATATTGTTAGTAAATATAATGATGTAGCTGATGTGGAATTAAATAAAGAAAATATGGTTATAATAGGTCATAATAATGTTTATGGTTTTATTAGAGCAGTGTTACCAATTAGTAATACTGATTGGATAGAAAATAAAATTATTAATTATATCAATATTAAAGAATTAGTTAAAAAATTAAACTCTTTTTCGAAAGAAAAAATTAGATTATTTGTTGACGATCAAAATCAATATAACATTCACATAGAGAGTAAAAAACATAATGAAGAATTATTATGTCAAGTATATTAGAGATACAATTTATAAACAAGAAACATTAGAAATGCCCCAAAGATATGATGATGATACATATATAGGATTATATTCAAACTTAAATATTAATTTGTTAAAATCTTATATAAATGGTTTAGCTCAACAAGAGAAAATTTATATGTGGACAACACCTTATACTATTAACAATGTCCATAATCATAATCATAAAAATTTTAAAGAATCTTATAATAATAAACGAACCGAAGGTTCCAGGGCTTTGCCCGATCTTAGAGAATCTTATAATAATAATGATGATGATAATATAGATGATGATAACATAGACGATGATTCTGAAACATCTGAAAATGGTGTAAATGGTAAAAAAGATTATAAAAATATTAGTAATTATAAAAATTTATCTAAATTTCATTTTCTTACAATTGAAAATAATAATGATGGTATAGTTGAAGATACTGTTAGACAACTATGTGTCGGGTCTACAAAATTTAAATTAGTATTTACATCTAATCAATTTAAAATTTTATCATCTTTAATAAAAACTAAAAGTGATTCAGATTATGGTGGTGTTATTAAATTTTCCAAAAGAGATCAAAGACCAATATTTTTCTCTATTATATTATTATCAGATAAAAAATGTAATTTAGAGTTAGATATTCCAATAAGAGAATGGTATCCTATCAGGGAATGGCATCCTATACCAAAAAGTGTAATTTATGATGATGAAGAATCAATAGTTAGTGAAAATAAATTTAAATTATCGTTTGATAAAACTTTATATGATAAAACTTAATATGCTAAAACTTAATATGCTAAAACTTAATGCTTAAACTTTTTTTAGATGTAATAAGTTTTTAGATGTAATAAAATTTTTAGATGTAATAAGTTTTTAGATGTTATAAAATTTTTAGATGTAATAAGTTTTTAGATGTTATAAAATTTTTAGATGTAATAAAAAAATTATTATTCCCACGTGTCATCATCATCACTTAAATTACTCTCACAGACGATTGTTTGAAATATTTCAGCTTGAATATCTTCTCCGTTATAAGGTAACATAATTTCATTTTCATCAGGTGCTTGACGTTTAAGAATATTTATTTGACCAGAAAATTTTTTTTCTTCAGTATTATTATTTTTATCAGGAATACTAATTCCAGTTTCTAAAGATCTTTTCCATGGTTTATTAACTGTAGTCGATAATGTTTTCCACGAATATAATTTTAGAAAATCTTCTACTTTTACTTTATCTTGTGAATATCCTTTGAATGTTTTCTTTTCACTAAGTCTTCCTTGCTCATCTACAGTAATACAATATTTTATTTTAGGAGCAATAAACATTGCAAAAATAATTCCACCATTTCCATAATCATTTTTTCCTTGACACAATTCCCCACCAACATATCCAGCAGCATCTAATTTATTGAAGAGCTCATTAGAAATGTATATTGAATCAGTATCTGTATAATGAATGTATTTTTCGTTGAAACCATTAATTTCTAAAATAAAGTTATTCATGATTCTTCTAGAGTGAGAAAGAATAAAAGAACCTAAGTGTGATGGCATGAATGACGTATTCCCATCTTTTACAATATTAGTTTTGAGAAATTCATCATCTTCCATTTCTACTTTCGCTAAATATTGTTCATCATTTAATTTTTCATAATCTTTTACTTCTTGAGTGAAATTTTTTCTCAATGTATTCTCATTCCATAAATGATATTTAGTGGTTACATCTTTTTGCACAGTTTTGCCATATAGCGAATTCATCAATAATTTAATTAACTCATCACCTACAGTATTTCCTTCTGATTTATATCTTTTTCTCAAATTAAAAAGTTTTTCAATATAATTTCGAAATGGTGAAACTTGATAATTTTTTTCATAAATTATACCATCAGTAATATGTAAGATTTTTCCACCACATCTAACAATTTCTTGTATGTCTATAGAAGTTAATACATCATAACATATACCATTTCTAAACCTGACTACTTTTACATGAGAATTATTATTTTGATTTTTAACTTTATCTTTTATAGGAACTGGTTGGAAAAACATATCATTCGGATATTGAAACACAACAGAGAATATTCCAGTTTTAGGTCTAAATGTTTGTGTATTAAATTAATATACTATTTCCCGCTCTTCTTCTTGACGAAATTTTCTAGCTGATTCAGCTTTAGGGTATTCTGAATTTTCATCATACATAGCTGATGGATATAAAGATGTTGCATCAAAAGCCATTAGAAATTCATTTTTTTGTTCAAGTAGTTGATTTGAAATTTTCTTACAAATTTCAGTTTTATCTCCTAAATCTCGATACTGTTTCATTAAATCTATTAAATTACTTCCAGGGGACAAAGCCCCACCAGCGTAGCGACCAAGGGACAAAGTCCCCCCAGCGTAGCGACCAGGTAAATACTGTTTTAATATTGGTAACAAGATGTTACAAAATGGCGATATGTATTTTCTTATATTTGCTGAAACTCTTCCACCTTTAACAGATTTTCTAATATAATTTCTAGCCCATAAATCTATATGAGAATGAATATTTATATTGTCATTTTGTACGCTTTTCATCCAACCGTTAAATGTTAAAGCAGAGGATGTTAAATTAGTAGTTATATCTTCACCAACTAAATCTCGCATAACATTATTATATTTGTAGATACAAAAGGCTAAAGAAAGAATATCGTTAACTAAATATGGTCTCCATTCATTTTCTTTTTCTTTATAATTTTCATGTGTTATGTCTCCAATTTCATAATTTAATTTACACACGTTCGTAGGAATTTTAAAATTCTCACACCATTTAGAAAGACTTGTTTTTACATGTTGATAACTACATTTCATTATAATAGTTTGAAGTGCTAATTTACCTGACGGTGAATCTTTTTTCATATTGTCTTTAAATCTAAAAGATTTTTGAATGTATCTACTAACACATTCAGTTGTATAAGGATTTTGTAATGAAGCAGTTAATATTCCTCTTGAAGTTTTAAGAGGCGGTTTAGATAATTTAAAATTAGCTTTTATCGGAAAATAGGAATCAAAACCTGATGAATTGTGAGCTATTTAAGTTACTCTAGAATAATTAAATTTTCCAAGAGTTTTAAAAAATTGATTGATCGGACATACGTCCTCTGGGTTTCCCCCGATCGAACATTCATCATCCTCAGTTCTCGTAAATATTTTCAAACAATTTTGAAGTTTATTAAATTCTAATTCAGTTAAATTATTATACTCATTAATCTGTTTTTTAAGTTTTTTAATTTCATCTTCATCTTTTGATCGTTTAATTTTAATCATATCACTTAACAAACGTGTTTCTAATTCTTTCAATCTTTCTTTCGGTAAACAACATATAAATTTATTAAAATTAATAGCTCCTACAGCGTAAGGAATAGGATGAGCTGTTGAACAGTTAGGATCGGGAAAAGTTTCGAGATCCCAAATATATGTTGAACCATAGTCAATTTTTTTCTTTGTTATGATTTTATATGGACGCGTTGTTAGATTTTCATCAGTAACTGTTTTATATATGGGTTTGAAATTATTTTCAATTTCTCTAATAGCTTTTAATTTATGAGATTTATTAATTAAACAATAGTGACCAATTGTTGAACCTGCGTGAAAATAATTGTAATAAACATAATTATGAAACGTTTCAATTCCTCTAGGATTTAAATGACGATTGGCAGGACTATAATATTGAACGCATTCTCCAAAATATTTATTGAATTGAGAAAATTTGCAGTTTGACATTACTCCTGTTCTAGATGTGGCTTTCTCTTTATATAAAAAATTATTAAACATTTCTTTCATCATTTCTCCTTGTTCTTCATTAAAACCTCGTAAAACATTATAACATTTAATAAAACAAAAATCTTCAGAAGGAATATAACAATATTCACCGACATATTCTTTGATTCTATATTTCATATTAATCCCTGCCCCTCTATGCGATCTTTGTACTAACTTCATTCCAAAATCTTCATATTTAATGTTACCTGTAAAAATCCATTCGTTAGCATCGGATTTCTCATCCAGATTCGAAAACCATGTTTCAAATGATTTTTTATTATAGAAGGTTACGTAAAAATTTTGAATTATATTTTCCTGATCTTTAACAACTTTTCCAAGTAAATTAATAATTTTACCATTTGCTAAAAGTTTCCGCATATCATTTACTACATTAATAAAAGATACATTTTCATATTTAATTTCATTTGGATTAAATAAATTACATAAATCATCACCAAGTTCATCCTTAATTCTATCATCAAAAAAGATATCAGTAATAGGAGTTTCTAATATTTCTTTTGTTCCACTTTTCTGTTTTTTAATATTACGTCTAATACTACGCCTACTACGTTTCTGTTTTTTAATACGTTTACTACGTTTACTATGTTTAATTTGCGCATCAAACTCAGCAGTTTGTTTCTTGATTAATTCATCAATCCTAGACGTTTGTCCGAGAGACATTTCACGATTCATATTTTTTAAAAGAAAAAATGAATTTTTACATAGAACCTCGGTTCCGTTTTTACATATACACAGGAATATGTAATTGATGTAATGTTTCTAATTCATGTGTTGTTAAATGTTCTTTCTTAACCAACCACCATAAATTATTATACGCCAAAAATACTCGGAAACTTCTTAAACAAAGTGGAAAGTCTTTTGTTTTAACACACGGTTTAATACCATGTTTTGTTTTATAATCTGTAACGAGCGCTACGTATTTATGATGATAATAAAATCTAACTTCTTTCTTCGAATTTACAGGATTTGTAGGATGACGATAATCTTTTAAAACTGGTACATGCTCTATCTTGTAAGCATTCAACATATTTTTTTTATTTTTATTAACAAAAAATTTATAAGAAAAAATTATTCGGTCACTCCGTTCGATCACTCCGCGAAAATATTTTCTATAACTCTATCATGAATTTTTTTATCAATATTAATTGTGATAAATCCATAATCTTTTGACCAAGCATTGTTACACGATTGTTTAAATTCATCTTTATTTCTTACACATAAATCTCTTAACAAATCACTTAAGTTTCTTGCATTAATTTCAAATAGTATAAATATATTTGCATTCTTTCAAATAACACAACCGTCTAATGAATACATACTTTGTGTTAAATAAAAAACACTACAATTATTATGTCTACCTCTTGTGAAATAATTCCTCTGAACTGACTGATTTCTATCATTAACACAATCATCAAAAATTACACAATGTTTCATTGTTTTATCTAGTTTACTAGGATCTTGCATATTACCACTATCATCTATTAATTGTATCTTTACATGCTTATTTTTATTGGTTTCAACTAACTGATTATTTTTTGCTGCTTCTTCACACCACGAACTTATTTCTTCTTCATCTTCAGATTTTTCATATTCTTTGAATAATGAAGCAATTGCTGTTTTTTTAAGATTATTTTCAAATCCATATTTTAAAAATTGATAGACGGGTTGTTCGGCTGTTGTTGTATAAATTATAAGATTGTTATAATCCAAAAAATTTGGAGTCGTTAAAATTTTAAATAATAGATACGTTTTTCCACAACCTGATCTTCCACAAATAACTGACAAAACTTTATTAGATAAATTTGGATGATGATTAAATTTAAGTTTTTTTTTATTTAATGGGGGTACTTCACTCATTTTTTAATAAAAAAATTTATTTTTATTCTATTTTTATTTTTTGTTTCTAAAGAAGAAGAAGAAAATTAAACTTCTCTAGCTTCGCGTAGGAGTTTATACCTCCCGAACCAAAAGATCTATCATAATCTCTTCACCTCCAAAATTTATTTCTTGTCCTTTTTCATCAGTGATTCTCATGTTGATGTTGTTAATAGTTTTTCTTGTAATAGGGAAATATATTAATGTTTGTGGAATTACATTTAATCTATAACCAATGGGTACAGTAAAAGCTGGAAAACTGAATATTAAATTTGACAGTTTACCATTTATATATCCTCCTTCAATGATGTCACAATGTACAACAATTGAATTTATTTCAGTTATTTTTGGAATCTTCTCACCTAAATGATAACCTTGACTATAGGTTTGTTTATTAAATCCTAATAGCTTTGACAATGATCTATCATGATTAAAATCAACTTGATGATTTTCGTCTAAAGTAAGAGAAAATTTATTGACTGCCGGTTCAACTGCAAAATGTAATTGTTTCTTATCTTTAAATGGTATACCTAAATGTCTCTTAATTTCATTTGATATTGATTCAACTTCGTAAGAACCAGGAAGAAAAGTTAATATTTTCCATGTTTTGCCTTTATCAGTAGAATATCTAAATTGATCATTCACATCTTTGATAGCGTTTTGAATAGTGTTAAATGTAGAGAAACTAGTCAATGCAATTTGATAATTTTTATTTTGTTCCAAATGTAGAATGGGTTCTAAATTACAAGTGTGTGATGAAGTAGTTGTTATAATTTTTAACGTCGTACTAAATTTTGATGAACCCAAAATCTCTGTCAAATTTTCTAAATGATTATTAATTTTGTCTAAATCTACTGAACACATTTTTTAGTTAAAATTTTGAATAAATATTATAGATAAAAATCGTAGACAAAAATCATAGATAAAAATCATAAATAAAAATCATAGATAAAAATTAGAAACAACATATTTCCGCTACACTTTTATAATCCTCTTCATTTAGAATCTTCTTTTCTAACAGTCTTTTTAATATAGCATGAATTTCATTAAAACTAGAATTATGTCCTTCTTTTATTACCGTTATTAAAATATTTAATCTATTTAGTAATTCTTGTGGATCATCTGGTAAAAATATGGTTGTTTCTGTTTTCTGTTTTTCAGATAAACCTTTTCCTACTTTAACTCCCGTTGATAATAAATTTTCTAATTGTTTATAACGTCTAAGAGATTTTACTGCACCAACTCTATCTAACATAGCTTTATATTTTATGAGATCTTCTACAGCATAATTATTTAAATCTGCTCCTCTTAAAAGATCAACAAAATTTCTATCTAAATTAAAAGGAGATTTATCTGGTGAAAAAAATTAAACCTCGAAAAGGTTGTGGAAATATTTCTTTTCGTCCGAGATAAAATCTAGGTATTGTTTTTCCATCTATAAATGAAATAGAATGTTCAAATTGCATAGATTTTGGTAATTTCTTATTAATGTTTGATTCTAGTAATCCATAGTCATCTAATATAGTTTTGTGAGCTGGATCTGTTATATTAATTTGTTTATCATCATTTGTAAGTTCTTTTTCAAGAGTTTTAAATGGTTCCATAGTTTTTTCAAAATCAGTTTTTACTTGTTCGGTTTGCTGCATTTTTTCAAACATATCAGATTGAATACCAGCTTTTATCATTCTATGTTGAAGATGATTTTCTTTCATAATATTTCTGTTTTATTAACTCTTCTAACTGTTTTATTCTTATCAGCTCTAATTTTATCCATTTTTAAAATATAATATTTGAATTTTGTGGTAACATTGGAATACAGCAAAAACATTTTACTGTACAAATTATTTTTTTATTGCTTTGTTGTCTGACATCTTTTCGTTAAAAGTTTTCTCGTTTTAAGTTTTGTTTAATAAAGTTTTGCTTAAATTTTCGGTTAAAGTCTTTAGCTCTTCTAAAAAAATTTTGTCATTTTCTTCATTAGAAATTTTACCATCACTAGAAATTTTGCCATCCTGTTTATTCTTATCATCAACTTTTTCGGACTGTAATTGAAAGGTTTGATTTACTTCATTAGCTATTTGATCAAATTTTTCAATCTCATCTAACGTAATAACACTATCATCACATACTCTTTGAAAGTAGTAGTGTAGTTTATCATAGACTTCTTTAATATGTAAATGCTTAGTTTTTAATGATTTTCGTTTCTTAGTTATTAAAGATTTATCTAACATTGTAACAAGTGAAGTTGCAAAAACACCCGTACCTGTTAAAGCTGTAGCAACAACAGGAATTACTAAAACACCTGAAGATATAACAATTGTCAAAGCACCTAAACTTATTGTTAAGAATATGCCAATTCCTTGTGTTACATTCTTAACTTTAGACCATCTCTTTCTTAACTTTTTATAATGCTCTAATCTTAATAATAATTGAGATTCCTTATCTTTCATATAACGTACTCTATCTTTGTGTTTTTCTTTATTCATTTTTTCAATGTCCATTAAAGTAGAACTACGTTCATATGATAACGAAGGATATATTCTTGCGGTTTCATCCACTTTTGTTTCTTCCATTTTTTAGAGAAATATTATTAGTCACATGTTATATTTTAAAAACCTGAAAGATGGATAAAATTCATGAATTTGAAATTCTCAACTTTTATGATTTTTGGTGTCCTGGAACGGTCATGATTTAAGCGAGAAAATTGTAATTCTCAAATTTTGAGATTCTTAACTTTTATGATTTTCGGTGTCCTGGAACGGTCATGATTTTAAGGGTGAAAATTGTAATTCACAAATTTGAGATTTTGAAAAATTTGAAAATTGGGTATTTTTAAAAACGCTTAAATTTTCGCCCTTCGGCCACGTGAAATTTGAAGTCTACCTAAATTTTTGAAATTTTTGAAATTTTGATTATTTGAAAAAACGGGCAAAAGTGTGACATCCGGCGCAAGCGAAGCGAAGCAAAGCGAAGCGTCGCGCCGGATGCCACACTATATACTACTTTAGACTAGCTCTGAAGGAATGCGTCAAATTAAATGAAACTTTGCTCGATGACTCCTGTAAACGTCATTATCGATTGGTGAAAAGTTCAGTGCTGGACGATGAACAGTCATCACTCAGTCTACGCTTTAAATTGGTCAAGACACGCTGAAAGCGCATTCAGACATGGAGCTTCGTAGCGAGCATTTCCGAGCAATGATTTTTTATGATTTCAAGCGCAACTTGTCTGCCGCCGAGTCGCTAGCCAGCCTCACTGCCGCTTTTGGGGAACAAACACCTTCGACAGCAACAGTCTTCAATTGGTTTGCGGAGTTCCGCCGCGGACGCGCCTCCCTTGAAGATGAACAACGCTCAGGTCGGCCAGTTTCGGTTGCTCATGAAAATTCGATTGCTGCTGTCGAGAAACTGGTGAAGGCAGATTCACGTGTCACATGCCATCAGATAGAGGTTTCTCTTGGCTTGTCATCGGCATCGTTGAATAGGATTCTGCATGATCATCTTCGGCTACGAAAACTTTCTGCTCGTTGGATCCCACACTTGCTCACGGAGGAGCAGAAACAGAAGCGGATCGACTTTGCAATTTCATGCTGCAAAAGTTTGACGGCGGAGCTTCTAAGCAAGTGTGGGACATAGTCACTGGTGACGAGACGTGGATTTATCAATACGACCCTGAGAACAAGCGCCAGTCCAGCCAGTAGGTCTTCCCCGGAGAAAATGCACCACAAAAATGCATTCGCAGTCAAAACATCGGAAAACAATTGGCGGCCTCATTCTTCTGTGCTGTTGGCCATGTCGTCACTGTGCCACTGGAAACTCAAAGAGCAGTGACTGTACTTTTTGCATTCCACAAGTGCTGGAAAGCTGGAGACGGGAACGAAGGGACTCTTGTGGCATCACGACAACGCCAGTGCCCACACCGCAGCTCGAACTCATGATTTCATGCAAGAGCGTTCAATTCGACTGCTTTCCCACCCGCCTTATTTCCCGGATTTGGCGTAGTGTGACTTTTTTCTCTTTCCGAAAGTGAATGATAAGATCCGTGGAGTTCGTTTCAACTCTCCTGAGGAAGCACGGGAGGCGTTCGAGGCGGCCTTGGAAGAAATTGCAAAAGAAATTTGGCGAAAATGCTTCGCACAAGACTGGTTTCGGCGCATGCAACTTTGCATTGATTGTAAGGGTGGCTATTTTGAAAAATAATAATTTTTCCACTTGAAATTTTTACCTTCAGGTTGGGGGTATAAAATATCAAAAAATCATTAAAATCGGAAATCATTTAATATACTAGTCTAAAGACTTATGGAGTGACCATAAGTCCATTATTCAATAGTCACCTGAAATGTTGATAGATGTAATCAACACACACTATTGGTATTGACTTTAATATAAAGATTGATGAAATCAATTCCGCCATGTCATCAATTTTTCTTCCAGCGAGCATCCTCCATGCTATTTCATGACCCTTAAACTCGAAGTAAGATACCGTCACTCTACTAAACCATCATTGGTCAGAAATTATCATAAATTATAAATTATCATAATTCATTAATTATCATAAACTATAGACAGACTTCTCCCTAAAAAATAAATTGAGCAAATTTCTCAATTATTCGATTAGAAATAACAAAAATCTCACAAGCTCTCTGGTTATGCAACCTTCCCTCAGGGGACCAATTGAATCAGTTCACTCGTTCAGTTGATCATAACCAGTAAATAACAAATAAATAATTTACGGAGAAATCTGCTTTTAATTTATGATAATTTCGTACATGACTTCATTATAAAAAGAAAGCTTGATAACATAGCATCATATTAAAGCACAAATTAAGTTACAAGTTTCTAACTTAATCTTAACTTAACTTGTCTTCGAAGTAAAAATTTGATACTTACAAATTTCTGAAATCAACTTTTGTAAAAAAGTTATTACACAAAAAAGTAAAGACAAAAGTAACAAGTAACTCAACAGAAGAAGAACAAACTTTACAGTCTTGTTTTCAATGTTTGTGTTCACTGTTTTCACAACAATCTCTTACTTCAACAATGAGACTGAAAAATTCTCTGCTGTTGAGATATCATCAGCATTTTCGATTTTCATAGATCTGAATGTTCTGTAAGCCAGAAATCAACATCAACAATAATATAACCCACCTTTGACGCTGCAAACACTGTCTGAAAGCGATCAAGTGATTCAACCGATTAAAGCAGCTGGCTCAATTAATAGATATGTTCAAATTCACTTTCAAGATTAAGTGCTATGTAGGAGTGTTCAAATGAGCTCAGTAGTTCCTTTTCAAACTTTTTTCAACATTTTTCCTCATGACCACTTAAGTACACAAGCACCATCCATGAAAGGTCAACGAAGATTCAAAACAACTCCAGTCGAGTCTGCAGCTGCACGGTGATACATAAACTATTAGCTAAGGTGTGTCTTTTTTTCTCACCGAGACGACCGCAGACGTTCACTACTCATGGTCTTCCATTCATTGAATAGAATTTAGCGGTCATGAGAAAAATGCTGAAAGAAGTTTGACAAAGAACTACTGAGAACAAGAACAAAGAACTACTGAGAACAAAGAACTACAAAGAACACTCCTACATATAACACACCAGAAGGAATCTGAAGACAACAAAAAAGACTGACATTTCCAGCTTTTGTGATAACATAAGATAACATAACACTGCCAAGATTTTGTGATAACTCGAAGGTATCACTATTTCTTCCATAGCTCAGAGAATTCAATGTGCAACATATCGAAATATAAAGCCCTGAAAATGCTCGTTCTCCTCGTGTCTAATTCATTATCATACTCATCATCGTCATCATGTTTTCTTGCGATTTCTAAATTGAGCGATTTTCATATTTTAACAACTGTCCAGCAAACAGAATAACGGATGCAATTTTATCATAGCTGAGAATGAAAGCTTTCCAATGATGTATGGCGCGTTGATGTGCGACGCCATTGAAAGGCATGAGACTCGAATGAATGTCGACATAATTTTGGTGGTCCGCTTTTTATGATCAACTCTGTAGTAGGTAGAGTGTCAACTCAAAAAATGTCAACATACATCAAAAACTTTTGCAACAATAGTTTCAGTTTTTGTTGAGATTATGTGAACTCATGATTAATATTTGATCCATTTTTTATAGAAAGCAAATTTTTGCAAATTATTCCTGTGTTTGCATACTAGCGATTTGGTACTTGAGATTCTTATATTTAAGTATCATGAAACTTATTAGATATCAAAGAATGAAAATTTAATGATAAGAATCTTAATTAAACGGAAATCAAGTTGATCATCAATGAAATTTCAATGCAGCATTATGATGAGTGTCGTCAAGCAAAAGAGTTCTTAGCTCAATTTTGAGTTTGGTAACTTAGAAAATTTGGTTAATAGCCTATTTATAATCGGTAAATGGATGGAGCTTTAAAAGATACTTGACTTGAATGCATTCTGCGGGTAGTCATACATGTGCAATGTGCATTGATTCAACTTTCTTATGTATGATTTTAGGATTCATGCAATTAAGCTTTGTTTTTTATCTGAATATTAATGTTGATCATTTACGATTATATTTCGAAGTTAAGTATGATCATTTCCCATCTTTATGATATCTTTGCACCTCAACGCCAGGCAATTTGTGACATAGTCAAGCGCCAGAAAGCAACACATCTGAGTCTTAAAATCACTTCCATCGAAAACAATTGCAGGCCATTGTATATCCACAGTAATCAGGGACTGAAAGGATTTGTAAATTTCATGTGTTGCTATCATGATCATGCAGTCAATACCGTGCCAATTTTTCCAACACAGTAAAAAAATTGCACATTGTAATATGTAACAACAGGAGTTCATTTAATAAAATAATAACTGCAATCACATCGGGTATTAAATTAATTCTGAGTTCCTATTCTGCCTGACATTCTAACTCAGTAATGTTGTGGAAATACGGTCTGGAGCCGGTACGGGACCTATTCAACCAATCCAGAGTTGGAGTCGAACATGTCTCTTGATACGCACACCGAAAGTTAAATTCTATTTCAATGAATAGGTGGAATTCAAGATGGAGCATTCAACCTACGACTGTCTCCCCTTCCTTGGAGTGAGCATTCGCAAGAATGATGATCATCTGCTCACAGATATTTATCGCAAACCCACTAACTCTGGACTTCTCCTACACTATCACAGTCATGTGGATTCAACTTACAAACGATCTCTCCTTCTGACAATGATAGATCGAGGATACTGTCTTTCCTCTAATGGAAACTATTCAACCAGGAGTTAGACAGACTGAGAGGTATTTTCTCTCGCCTTTCTTACCCCTCAGACGAAATTGAGTCATCAATGAGACGCTATATCGACAAAGTTTGTGATCCTGAGACCAAGCACTGCCCCTCATCCAATTCAGATCAGGTGTATCGCCTGGTCCTACCTTTCAAGAACCAGAAATCCAGTGACTATGTGCGTCGGCAAATAAATAATCTGAGCTTGCAGATTGAATCGAAAATTGTGCCTGTTTTTATCAATCGCAGCGTTAACGATGTTATCTGTCGGCCTGTTGAGAAGCCAAAATTTGTGAAATGCCATGATGTTGTCCATATTTATAAATGTGATTTGTGTGAGGCAAATTATGTAGGGATGACATCTAGACATCTTTTCGAACGTGTTAAAGAACACAAGTATTCGGCCATCGGTCTGCATCGCCAAAATGAGCATGTTGATAATCGTGTGGAGATTGACAATTTCAGAATTCTGAAATATTGCAAAAGTAAATTTGATCTCCTCATCTATGTAATGCTTTTCATCAC
Source organism: Prostheceraeus crozeri (assembly GCA_907163375.1). Classification (NCBI taxonomy): domain Eukaryota; kingdom Metazoa; phylum Platyhelminthes; order Polycladida; family Euryleptidae; genus Prostheceraeus; species Prostheceraeus crozeri. The sequence continues at coordinate 190,375 of CAJQUW010015219.1, read as the reverse complement.
TGCAATCCGCCCTTCTCTCAACACACAGCGTGATTCAGTGTCAGCGAAATTGTTGACTAATTGACTTGACACTTGCTGTCAAGAATTTTATCTTTGATGTTTGTAAATTACAAGGTAACGCTCTCCACCTGTTAATTTGATAACTGCTGCATGTGTTAACTATAAAGTGCTCTGCATTTCATAATCATGTCACTTCCACTAAGATGTTTGCATGACAAACGAAACGTCTGGGCAATACATTGAAAATGAACATTTTCTCGTTATCATCTCTTTCCAAGATAATTTCAAAAAAGTTATTACAGTAAAACCTCTATGTAATGGACACCATTTCTGGCAGCTCAAAGTGTCTATTGAGAACAGGTGTCCATTATGTAAAGGGGTCCATCTTCGTTTACTTCAATACTCACTTTCTCGTTATTATTATCGTTTTTTAATCATCTGAAAGTACTTATAGTTGTTATATTCTGCACATGTGTATATTAGTATTATGTAAATACTGAATTTATTTGCAAATACATTATAGAATATATAATATTATGCATATATTATGTTATTTTATATGATCACCGTAAACTGTATTCGTACTTCTGTGTCATGAGAAACTTAATTATTTGAATAATTTATGCTGTTTGCTACGTGTATACGAATTTGTTAATTGATATATTTTCTGGTTAAATTATGTCAATGACCACTTAATATACGCATTATAATGATCTACACACTTTCCTTTATCATGAAGTTAAAACCAAAAATTAAATATATCGATCAGTTTAATTGAACATGTTTTATAGAGAGATTTCTTCTCACAAAAAGGTATGCAAGTTCAGAAGATAACTGTCTATTGTGGTTCAAAAAAAAATGTCAATATGAGTTTGTCTGGCAACTTTCGGACTCTTTAACTGCATTATGCGAAAACGTTCTTGAAGCTTAATTATCATATCTACACTCTCTTCGTCATTGGATTCCATTGCCCTTGCTAATAAGTCATTTAAATGCGTTTGGTATTCACTCCATGGTTTCATAGCTGTTGGTCTCTCTTCATATTCTGATGAAAATTCTCTCCCGATGAAAATGTCTGTAGAATTTCTTCTTTTCTTCCCAAAATGTTGCCAATTTGGCTCTTCCCAACTTTCATTTCCTTGGCAATTTTTCTTACTGGTAAGCCCTTTTCCAGGGAATCCTAGTTGGTCGCTGCGCTTGGTCGCTGAGGAGCGCAGCGACCAACTAGGATTCCCTGCCTTTTCACTTAAACGAATGCATTTCACTTTTTCTGAAAGATAAGACAAAATTTCGATGACAGCGTTTCGCCGATTCTTTTTCGATTTTCTTCGGGCAAAAACGCAAAAACGCGTACAATAAAAGAAAAAAGAAATCATTATACATAAGAAAAATGAAAGAAAAGGACGGAGTTGAGGTCAAGCCACGGCGTTAGCGCAGTTCGAACGAGTTTGCTTCTGGACACATAAAACCGGCCGCAATGATGCTATCATTGTCGCTTCGAGAAATGGTAGCAACATTGGGTGGCGAGCGCGAACCAGCTGCTTGAAGTAGGAGATCTTCTCGTTGTCGCGATCGAACGACGATGTACGCGTGTGTCGTCGCGCAGTCGCCGCTTGTCGGTGCTGCCAAGCGAGACTGAATGATTAACACTTCACAAATGATGATGAAGGACAGTCATGGCGATCTCGAAGCACAGACAAGCGCGGTCACGCGCACAACGACATGTTGTATCACAATCATCGCGCACCAACGAAGACGAGAAGATCTCCTACTTCAGTTCGCGCTCGCTGCGCTCGCCACCCACCGTTGATACGAAGCGAAATGATAGCGTCAATGCGGCCGGTTTTATGTGTCCAGAAGCAAACTGTATTTACGCTCGCCGCTCGCGTGGCAGTGACTTCAACTCCGTCTTTTTTCTTTTTTTTTAATGTATATAATGACTTGATTTTTCTTTTATTGTACGCGTTCCGAAGTGTTGCCCGAAAAGAATCGGCGAAAGGCCTCGCAACTAATGACATCGTTTTGTCTTATCTTTATTACCAATACGATCACGGCCAACAAGTGTTTTCTGAAAGACTCAGCATTGATCGCTTGCGGGACGTCACATCTGTCTGTCGACGGTTTAAAATTAAAGATTGATGTCTTAATTTGCTTAAGACATCTTTTATCATGAAAGTCAATTAAGCGATTATGTCACCTCATCGTGAGTGGCCGACGAGTTTGAAGAGTTTCAGACAACATCATCAATCTTTTGCTTGGTTTGGACTGTTTACAAGTGCGACAATGTGTTAATTTAATTATCATGAGATGGGAATAATGTCAATTCGTGTCAATCATCGTGTTTTCATAACAAAACTTAAGACGAGATTGCCATACACAGCAATCTCATCTTGAGAATTAACCACTTTGATGATGTGTTTGTCCACACCTATTGAGGGAAATTGGCACAAAATGTTGGCACTACAAGCAGGTTTTACGTAATCAAATTCTATTTCGTCAGGCAATTCAGAGAGATTGAGGCACTTGCAACGACGTTTTACGTATTTTACGAGAAGCTGGCTCAAGTTTTAAGCTTTTACCGAGTGGAAGATTCTAACATTGTGGAAAAATGACATAAAAACATCGTTTATGAGGACGCGTCCTTTTTGGACTTTCCCCCATGAATCCGGAATAATAAATGCATCAGACTCCTCCAACAACGACGGAAAATTCTGTAAATAGCCAACACGAACCTGGCTCGCATCATTCGCGCAATGTTTTCTGACAGTGTACTTCGAATGACAGAGATGTTCACTCCTGCTCGTTCAAATGTTTCGCCATTCTCCATAATGCACGAAATTCCGCCACCATCTTCCTGCAAACATCGAAATAGTGATGGGGAGCGGACACACAGATTGAGGATCACCTACTTCTTCCCTGCTCCATTTGTCGACGAACATCTTCTTTGATGATTCATTAGACTCCACGAAATGGCAAAGTTGACCTTGGATGTCCATGCATAGTCTCTCCATTTTGCCGCTGAATGAATTATCTCCCTGAAAGGCATCATAAAGGGATTAATGAAAAATGTCAATGTTCAATTAATGAACTGAATGCAAGCAATTGTGAATAACAAGCGAATCCCCCACCCTTGGTTGGTTCGGTGTTGTCGATGTGATGCCATCGTCAGTCATCACCACATAAAATGACAAGTTGTGCATGGCTGTAATTGCTTGCTCACAGCTTCTTTATTTGTCCACGGTGAACGCGCCACTTGACCGTGAAATTCAAGGACTTATAGTCCGCGGACACCCGGTTTATAATACAGTAGTTTAGTAGACAGGAATTCATTCTTAAATGTGGGGCTACACCATAAGATGGTTTCAAGATCACAGTGCAAAAATCATGTAAACGCAAAAATACAAGAAGACTGCCAGCTAAGAATGTGCAGCAGATAAGTAAAAGTTTCTTGAATTTGTTTTAAATGAGACAATGGTGCTGAAATTTCGCACACAAGCAGGTAAGGAATTCCGAGCACGAAGTCCGGATGCAGTGAAAGGTGTCTGCATAAATTACCTCAGATTCCTATTCCTGCATTAAATGGAGGAAGAGTTCGCGGATTGAAGGCGAGAGCGATCCGACAGATCTACAGTTTGCATGAGGAGATAGATACTTTGGAGCACGATCGTGAAAGCATTTATAAAAAATAGTCATCAGGCACAGTTCAATCCCTTAGTCAATGGTTATCATCTTATACAGCTGCCATTAAGGGAGATGTTCAAGCTTCAGCAATGTATGAGACAACAGAAATATGTGATAAACGAGAAGACACGGATCGAAATCGAAGCTAATTAGACAGACAATCCACTTACCATGTTGCCTTATGGATTGCTGAACTATTTTGCTTCAGCTAATTAAAAACACGTTTCGGTAATCGGTGTACATCATTTACAACATCACTGACAGAAACATTCCAATTATTGGTTCATTATACTTTGCATAGATTTTAAAAAAACTTTGTCCCATCGGAGATGAGACTCGTGTTCTATATATCTATGTTAACAGACAGGCGGTATCTACTGATTGCAAAGAGAAGCTCTATGACGTGAGCATCGATGACAAAAATTTGATAGGTCACTGTCAGGCTGTCATTGACTAACAAGGACAATATATTACCTCATTATGTAAGAATAAATTTCTGAATGGAACTATTTTTGGTTTTAATTAATAAGTCTCATTTACATTGGAACAGACAAAGTATATCCGAATTTCATTCAGTCGATCGATTTTCTTACCATTAGCGTTTCCTTTTTCGTAATTGGGTTGTCCATCCATGGAGATCTGCCAAACTCCACACTCGCAGCAGATATCGTTGGACATAACTGTGGATGGTAATGAGATGATATTCAGTATTACGTGAGCAATCAGGAATTGCTCGACATCTGCGTCTCCTTAGCACTGATGAGAATTACAGTATTTGCAAATTCTTCGAAATTGCACCTACCAGATTTACAAAGTCAATGAATCAATATTTTCCATCCTCAAATCAAATTTGACTCTTATGTAGTCATCTAAATAGAAAAAATCAGATGTTTGCTGTTTTATGCTAGCATTGGAAAAGGAGATGACAGTGAAACGATTTTGATTCATGATCCGATAATAAATGATAAATATCAACTACCCTCAGTAAGTCAAATTCAGTTGACTTACCAGTTGTCTTTACATCCAACTTTCATTACTCGTGCCAGAAACTGACATACTTCTGGCTTCGAAGGGGATGGCGTTTATTGGGAAACATAAATGATGTTATTCTCAATAAGGCTCAATAAGGATATAGAAATTAGGGCTATAATATATGTTTAAAAATACAGGTATAATATATAGTATATTATGTTTAAAAGTTAGAATCTACGTATTTGAAGAAGTGCTCCTCACGAGATGCAAAGTGTTAAGTAATTTAAATAATCAGAAATTCAAGTCTTCCTATTGATATTATTACTGAAATAAATTGCGAGCGCTGTACTATCAAATTTAAATAATGAATTGAATGGTCTTGAGGGGGCCTGCAGGGAATTACATCACAGTGGGGCCCGGCCACTAGATCGTCAAAATAACATTTTTATTCCCAAAATACGAAAAAAAGTTGTCCCCAAGATCCCTGAAATATAGCTTTATAACTAATTCATCAATGTCATGTCATAATTGGGTAGCAGCAACTTTCACACGCAAGCATACTCAAAATCACATGTTGTACATGTAATTGCCAAGCCGTGAATGCTTTTGCTTCTTGTGTTACTTCGTTATTGGATTTCGTTTTGCTTAAATTTTTGCATTGTATTCAATTTTTGCGTCGCTGAATCCCCACAATTCCCAATATTGGGGCTTGAAATACATACGTCATTATCATTATTTTGTATTAAGAATTCATAGGGGTCCAGTCGAAATTTCTTGGTAAATCGGAAGAATGACATATGTCTGATTCAAACTAATATTACCCAACTGTGAGGAAGAATAGTTATGGCTTATTATAAATCAGATGCATAGTCTTTGATGAGAAGAGCACCTATTTCTCTTTAGAAATAATAACTTATCCGAGGCATAGTGGATAAGTTCTTGCCTTGCGATCCATCGGTCCAGAGTTCGAGCCCCGAAAGTCGTCAGGAAGGGCATCCGGGCTGAAAGATCACAACGCTCCAGATTGAAGTTTGACTGTGTCAGCACCGTCCGAAGCAACTTACTTTGGTCCGAAGCCTTCAGTAATAGAAGGGGTAGTGACGTTAGACCATCATTTTTGCGATCCTTTGGTCGCGAAGTTGAGCCCCCAGAATGTTGCTGGATGTCGACCGCAATGACATCCGCACGGAAAACTTCCAACTACGTCTGACCATATCGGCACTGTTCAAGCTCCCGGTGGGGAAGCAAGTTCTATTTAAAATAAATCAGGTTCTATTTAAATTAAGTCAAGCTCTATTTAAAAATTTTAAATTATATATTTGAAAATTACATGCTATACATAAATATTTTTCAAAACCATCGTACCCAGCCGTGAGATTTTGTTCCGGATATGTTTCGGTATTTGAGGTCATACCATCATCAGCGTTACAATCAAATGGTAAAGGCAGATACGAAATGGCTTATATATAAAAATGAAGAACTAAGGTGAAATTTACAAATGAAGTCTGATTGGGAAAGATCCATTCCTCTCGTTAGCAAGTGTGTCGAAGTTGCTTTTAATCAATATTGTTTCTAGAATTTTAGGAAATTTAGCTCTACCGACGATGCTGAAATTCTCAGTGACGGATTATGCACGTGCATAGATATCTCTGTAGGCGTCGGTTTGCCAGAAATGTGCTCGTTTATCCGAGTGGCTAAATGGCGTGTTGTAACGCCAACATGTCGGATTTGGCAGCGATCACAGCTGTAAAGGTACACAATAACAGATTTGAGCTCACTCGAAGTAGCATCAACGTTCTGACAAAAATCAAAGGTTTTCGGAGTTTTGAAAATCAATCTAATTTTCAAGTTAACGATTTGTTGACAGTATAAATGCGTTATAGCATATATTGATGATGAATTTCGCCATTGGCCGGTAGAATAAATAAATGAAAAGAAAGACAAGGCCAATAAATAAGATCTTATTATGACTATATATATATATATATATATATATTGACAATGAGGTTTTCCAACTTCAAAGTGCCCAGTGCCCAATGTCTAAAAAACAGTGTTATATAGTAAATAAGCAAGCGGAGTTGGATTACTGATTTATTGTCATAGCTGCAAGTTTCACGGAGATACAAACATTACAGATCGTCAGAAAGCAATAAAAGGAAAGAATCTCAATATTAAAAATCAAGGCTATACATACACATTTGAATTCAAATCGACATCTGGACATGCATTGAGTATGAGACTATGGTCAAATGTTGGATAAAAGAAATTTCCTACGATGTCTACATTGTGATATCATTTCACTCTTTTTGTTAATCAGATGTTCAGATTTAGATGTTACAATATATAATTTCTCTGTCAAACATAAATTGCAGAATCTGCTGCCACAAGAATATGGTTTAGTATGTTGCACTATACTACATCTGATGTCAAAGTTTTTGTTTTTGCATCTAAGAGACCATAAAAACTTTAATAATGGTGTTTCGTTCATGTATTTTTGATGTGTGAATGATTTTTTATGATTTCGATATCGTGTCTTAAAGTCACCTTCGCACATGCCGTAGTAGATTTTCTCGTCCGATTCACATGATACTGTTGCTTTGTAAATTATACATTTCTGTAAGCAGCTTCCATTCAATGGGCATTCACTTTTGTTTCTGCAGTTACAGTTTTGATTCTCATTTTCAGCTGTTTGTGTTGGTTGAGATTTGCTCAAAATTTTAGCGTTGTGACTTTTGATTACATTTTTCATGTTGTTAACGCAACTGTAACTTAGTTTCATGTTGTTTTCGTTAAAAAGTTAGTGGTATTTGTGATGTGGAGGAAAATGCTTTCTGATCAAATTTAGAAATCGTCGCCCAATATCAGTTTTTACATTGGCGCTAAATGGTGGGTTGAACCATATTATATTTCTTCTTCGCTTTTCTTTTGATTCAGGTGCTGGATTGTAGGTTAAGCTATGAACATAATCACCATCTTTCAATGCTCTTTGGCAAATTGGCTTTGCTTTGTAGAGCTCTTCTTCATTGCAGGATAATTTCGAGATTCTTCTTTCTATCATTCTTGGGATTTGCTTCAGGATTATTGGAGGGTGATTATTGAAGAGTTCTACGAACCAAAGCCAGTTCTGCGAAGCGAAGAAGAAATATACGAGTAACTCACTGACATAAATAATGAAACCAACTATCATTGACTTGAATGGAAGTTTGTTTCATTTTTTTCTATGGTTTGAGATGATATCTCGCTTTCTATGTATCACCATTGAACTCCATATGATAAGGGAAATGATATAGGACCATCAAATTTCAAAATTTGATATTGATCACAGTAACAGCTAGAAGTTGAACAGAATCACCACCTACTGCTGACCAGATTTGACTTATGAAATGGCGCACGATAACTTTACCGGAGGAATGGCAATTGGGATGATGCGTTGTGGGCAAAGTTCTACAACTGTTGCGAAAGAATTGAAAATTTCAAGGGTCGTTGTATGGAGGTGGTGGTGTCGTTGGAAAGCAGAAGGAAATGTGGAAAAGAAGAACGGATCAGGAAGACCAAGGGTGTCATCCAAGCGGACAGATGCACGCTTAGTTTTAGCTGCTAAAAGAAACAGATTTGTGTCCGTCCCGAAGCTAATTGTGTACTGGAAGGTTGCTGGGAACGTTGCCTGTAGCGTTCGAACTGCATATCGAAGATTGCGAGAAGCTGGTATACAGTCTCGACGACCCGCTGTGAGAATTCCGCTGAGCCTGGAACATTGAAGGAGACGAGTGACGTGGTGTCAAGGTCATCAGTCGTGGAGTGACAGTCAGTGGGAACGTGTGCTCTGGACTGATGAATCGAGGTTTACTCTCGATTTCAACGATGGTCGAATCCGTGTTCATCGCTTGCCAAGTGAACGATTTGCTCCATGTTGCGTCAAAGAACACGACCGGTACGGCGGCGATAGTGTCATGGTTTGGGCCGGTATCTGGCACAATGGAAAAACACCAGCAATCGTAGTGAAAGGAACATTGACAGGACAGCGATATGCCGACGAGATCGTGACACCGGTCGTGGTTCCAGCAGTGACATCGAATCAATTGATTTTTCAGGATGACAACGCAAGGCCCCATCGCGCTTCAGTGGTCTCTAACAGGATAGCAAGCAGTGGAATCCCAACCTTGGAATAACCCTCACGTTCTCCCGACCTCTCCCCCATCGAGCACTGCTGGGATGAACTTGGTCGCAGAGTGAGGGAGAGGTACAACTACCCACCAGTGTCTTTGAAGATGTTGGCCGACAGACTGATCGAGCAGTGGAACCTCTTAGACCTGGCATTCATCCAGCGACTGTGCTCATCCATGCCCTCACGCATCGATGCCTGTTTGGATGCTCGCGGTGGTCACACCCGTTTCTAACTTAAGTTGATAAAATCATGAGTATCAAATTAAATGTTTTTGAGTAAAGCATTCGAGTTCTCCTTTTACAAACAACAAACAAACGTACAGTACAACCAAGTTTAAGTCATAAGTATTCATATCAGGACTTGTTTCATTCTTTTTGTCACTGAGTATAATATGGTTCAACCCACCATTTAGCGCCAATGTAAAAACTGATATTGAGCGACGATTTCTAAATTTGATCAGAAAGCATTTTCCTCCACATCACAAATACCACTAACTTTTTAACGAAAACAACATGAAACTAAGTTACAGTTGCGTTAACAACATGAAAAATGTAATCAAAAGTCACAACGCTAAAATTTTGAGCAAATCTCAACCAAAACAAACAGCTATAGGAGAAGCTCACAAAGACTGAAATTAAGTAGGCCTATCGTAACTGGAATCTGTCAAATTATTCAGAAACAAAGGATATGTCAAAATATTGAAAATAGTATCATTATTTCATTATTACTTATATAAGTATTTCTTTTGCGCATCGCGGCAACTTTGATCGGGGCCCTACATTCGGCGGCAACTTTATACAAGTATTTGAAATTAATTGTAGCGCAAGGGAGGGTATTGATTTTTCATCCATATTGCTTGAATTTACCTTCTACTCTGCATATGTCTCAATGGTTATCACTTCTGCTGATTGCATTTGACCCGGCTTGTGATCCCACCACCTTACATTCATAAAAAAGACAATTCATGAGTAATCGCATCTTGAAGTTCCCAGTGGTCTCAAAATAAGTCATTAATGAGGCTATGCTTGTGTCCGCAATAACCGAGCAAGTAGCCTACATTTAATATTCTGAACGAGAAAATAATTCCGAACAAACTACTGAACGGAATAATAATTAAATTATGATTTATACAAAATTATTTACTTTTCGCAAACAGACATGCATAGACGACTGAATTCATGTGTACTAAATTTTGTCTCTACATTTTAAATAAGTTCATGTTGCCGAATCTCTCCTGTCTTGGACTTACCGACTGTTCTTTCATGCAATGATAAAAAGCACCTGCCGTTGGAATCACCACGATAGCACTGCAAATATGAAGAATATTAATGAATCTGAAACTCCGGAAATATGACATTTTCAAAGCTTTTTCAGCCAATCCTTCGATTTTGACGTAAATTACTTTCATAATTTCCGCTAGGAAATTTGAAGATTTTTTCTTCATTCGTGGATTTGGTGCGAGCATATTTGTTTACATTTCACATTGCAATAATCTCTATGATTACTGCTTCCATAATGAAGTTTATGCTTTCTGAAGTGAACATATACTGCGGATTTCAAAATGTGTCATAGACAGTTTTAATTGCAAACTTCTATTGAAATACATTAGCACGGAGAAAGTTTTTCATCCTCTTAAACGGTAAATTCTACATGGAAATCTCAACAGATACCGCTGATATCCACAATTCCATAACAAATGAATGCAATTTTTTGACAGCTGTAAAATATGGATGGTGATACAGGATCCTGTGAAACACACCCCCATCGGGCTCGTGTATAGACATGTTGACATGTCTCATGTGATATCTATTTCATGCAGTCGTGCTATGCCACCACTCAAATGAAGTCCTCGTTCTGATAGTTCTTTAGTTCTTAACTCGTCGACGTGTATAAACGACACCCTTAGAAAGTTGTTATATGAAACTCCAAAAAAGACAATAATTCGTCAATTTTCTTCAACCTGACCTGAGACATAAACGATTGAAGCAGACATCACGATATTTTCACTACCTGGAGATGGTCCTACAAAAAGCACTGGTAATGTCATACTGCCTAGCATAAAAATTTCTTCGGGAGGACCCACATGCCATGTCACCACCGTCTCCCCTACGTATAATCAAGCCATTAACAATGTTTTACATTTTAAGAATTACGAATGGCCGACGAACTAAAAAAGTCTGAAGAAAATTTGTCCGACGAAGCAAACAGCTTGGGTTGATGTCTGCGATCGCTATTGAGTGAAACCCTAGTGATACTGAGCAGGGTCGCGAAATCGGTGTCGAGATCGGAGACCAAGCACTGCCGCTTCCGGAAGTCCGGCTTTTATGCATGCAATAAACATAAATTCGTCACTGAGTTATTTCGAAACCTTCAATTTCTTTTTTTAGATGAATCCCGAGATTATTCAAGCAATAAGCAAATTTGAAGTACATGTGGTAGGCAACTGAATATACAGCATTGAATACAAAACATCTCTAAAAACTACTCATTAAAACATGTTCGTAGTCTTTAATAAAGGGATTCAAATTGAAGGAAATTTGATCAAGGGGAAATTCAACAGTTCCTCTCCTCCTGAATGCCCTAATAGCGATTACCACACTTTTAATTATGGCAAAGCAAAGTTTAGTTCTTAGGTGATTCACAGAATATGAGTATTTTGCATTTCTCTTTTCAGATGTTAAAGAGGCAATTCTTTTGTGAAGTAAATTTGCCAAACGATCTGTTCCTCCACTACTGGAAAAAATTAGAGTCGTGAATGTCCATTTCGCTACTTCCAAGATTCTTTCTTCATACTGCTGCTTCTTTTTCATTCACGTGCTTTTTATGTAATGTTGCTGGCGTTTCATTGGCATAAGATCCTGAATTGAAAATTAGTTTGGAAGATAATCAAGTTATTTATTGTTATTTAATCGTACAAATAGCCGAAATGCATTGACTTTTTGTACGATGGTATAACAATAAATAACTGGACCATCTTCCAGACTTATTTTGAATCATGCACAACAGTCGAGGCATATCTCCTCAATAAGATGACTAGAATGTTTTGTTATTCCCACATCAAAGAAATGACATTCCATTCTCCACCACACACCTCTTGCAGAAATATCTTATCTCGACTGGTCGTCAGCATTACCACTTTTGATGAAGTCATCTGATTCAATTGGTAATAATTTGGCCTCAATGCAGTTTACAGAGATCACATTTTTATTACTTTATTGCTTTCATTTGATGAATGGTTGTGTATTATAAATCCTGAACAATGCAATATACATCATGTCCATCATCTTTGCACAAACGGACTTCTCTGAAATCATCAGTTTTAAACTGAAATTTGCATGGAGGTTGGTTGGTTTGAATGAAATATCGCAACAGTCATTTTTCGTGAAAAGACTGAAGCCACTAGTGTGAAATGCAAAATGGTATATAGTAGTGCCGATGGCAGGTGGTTCCTCATGTTGAAAAGGTGTTGTCTCTCCCTAGTAAAAACAGTTTACGGCTAGAACGATTTAATTGAAATGCGTTGCCAACCACTAAATTTGCACTTAATAATTTAGCATATTTTTAGCGGTTGTCAATGCACTTCAATTGAATCTTTTTAGTCGTAAGCTGTTTTCACAAAAGAGAGAGAACATAAATTTTCAACAAAATGATAAACATGCGACTAATTTGATCGTCGTACTACACCAGTAGCCTGCATCACATTTCACTAATTTTCAGAAGCACGACCGGACAGCTTAGTTCCTATGCGCCAAAGATCTGTGAGCATATTCAGCTCCAACAGAAGCAAATGAGATAATTCCAATTTACCCAATAAATGATTGGGAAAACAAAATAACCAAGCTGCGACGGCAGGTACAATGTGCAGTTGAAAAAGTATGACGAACTGACATTTTCCGTAATTTTCTGAACCGAATATTTAAAAATAAAAATGAGAAATGATGAATATTTCACGTACGCATTGCCATGGTCTATGGGAGGGAGACCTGGGCTTGACAGGGAAAATTCAACACATCGTGACAATAGACAGAAAAGAGAATTTAGCACGTGGAAGAACTTTCTGGTCAAATTCAGCGGAACGATGGTGTCTCCTGAACGACATCTTCCCGTTTGATATGAAAGAAGATCCGAGTGAAGACCAAAGAATGCATTGACAATGGTCTCCGATCACTAGGCCTCTATCAACAAGCAGGAACGGAGGTACGACATCAAGAAGCAGTAAATACTCTTCAGTGAATAAAATACCATTAGCCTACAGCATCGACGGAAATCATATACATCAATCAGAACTTAGTGCCGAAATGCACACAATCATTAGGTCACAACTAATGACTGGAGCTTTGAATTCACAGTTTCATACTTATGTCAATATTCAATAGAAAATACTTACCCAGAAATCAAGAAGTCATTTCTAAATCTTGCATTAAATGATCCGCCTGATTTTGCAACTGTCTGATAGATCCGATGCAAGGTTTCTGAAATATATGAAAGATTGCGTGCAATTTTACATCATGGCTAAGGCCTACATACAATGAAATTCCACGATGAGCATTGCTATCATTAGGCTGCTTCTCGTTACAAAATAGTGCATGAAGTACTCTACATTTCATTCATTCATGAATAACCGACATGCAATTGCGATCGATGTAGTAGGTCATACGTATGCACCAGAAAAGCTGTATTCATAGGCGCCGGAAGCGGAATGGCAGGTATGACAGCCGCCATACCAAAATAAATATTGGTATGTCGTCGCCATACCAATAATATGATCATCATACACGGAAGTTTGTCTGAAAGAACGAAAGATCTCGCTTTGCATAGAATGATGCAGTTTGATATTGTTACTTTTAGATTGATGTCGTTGTTGGAAAGCTGTTCCTTCGATCATTAAAGTGTTGACGGTTTCATAAACTATTTGTCATGTGCATCATTTCATCAAAGTTGTGCTAGGCCATGGAATTCTAGATAATAACACCTGGAATGGACACTCTCTTTTCCCTAATACGATGAGAGGCTATTCATTCTCGACGCCTAGCGTCGCTGATTTCATCCTATGGGCAGCACATTAATAAAACAACTGCGCTGTGCGTTGACGGTGGATTTATAATTCACAAGTGATATCATTTAACCGTTTTTTATACACCTGATTTACGTGGTTTGCCGTTTTTGAAGCAATAACAGAACACATGTTTTTAATCCATCATGTATTTCTCTAGCGTCCAGCGAGAGGAAGAAATTTAGGGAGTGTCCATTCCAGGTGTTATTATCTAGAATTCCATGGCTAGGCATGTTCCACAGAGATCATAAAGTCATCTTCTGGATTGCCGTTTAAGTCCTAAGCATGTAAATGGAAGTTTATCTCACAATTACCAAACCACATGACGCTAACATTTACACCGCATGCAGTGTATTGAATCAACAATCTCAAACGATTAAACGATGCTCCTGGCACGGATTATGCAACGCAAAGCTTCACAGGTGTCAAGTCAAAGCACATGTCAATAACAAGATATGCCATTAGGAAGATTTAAGTATTTCTTCAGGCATTTGAGTATTTCTGAATTCAGTCGCATCATTTTCCGACCGGCGATCAGTGCTCTCAAACCAACTCGCCCGTCAATTAAGTTGAGGATTTTGACTTTGAGATTTTCATCGTCACCCTCCACGAACAACTCGTATTTACTCGTCATATGAATTTCGTCAATCGCAATTGTCGTCTCCTGGCCAGAAACATCATTTTCATCATACAACGAGGGTGAGTACCTTGACTCCTTATTGTCATCTGCTATACATAACTTTGTGTCGTCTGATGGTGTGGTCGTAGAATTCTGTCGCTCCCGCATCTTGCTTTTGATTGCCTATAACTCTGGATTTTCCCTACGTATCGTCGCGATCTTTACATTGATCGACTCACTGTGTTCTGCTCTATCTTTTCATGTTTGCCGCGTCCTTGCTCGTCACTTGGTTCGTGCTCTACAAACAGCTCCACTTCGCTTGATTTCTCAAGTTCGCTGCATTTTGATTGGCTCAGCCATTCGCATAGATCGTTCTTCCTGCAGTCGTCACAACCAGACGTCGGTCAGCGAACATCCAGCGGTCGTTGTGCATAGCAACGTCACTGATCCAAGTATCTTGTGTGCTGTGACACTGTTGTTGAGCGAGGTTTGCAGTGCGCCTGTCGACGCTTCTAATCGAACAGCAACAGAGCCTACGCTCTCGTTGACCTGTGACTCCTCTACGAGCCAGATAGTGCACAGAGCACTTTGGGGTCAATGTTGTGACAGTCTGGTGGTAAGAGGCGCTGCATTAAGATTCACTGACCCGGGTTCAAGGCCACCAGCGTTCATCATTTTTACTGACTTTTCATCGTCCTACTCATGCCTGGCACACCTGCTGTTAGAAACACTAGATCAAACTCCGCTCACAGCGTCACTCTGAGTGACATAAAGGAGCTGATCGAGAAATCCAAATCTGAAATTATCCAATCCTTCAGACGAGAGTTGGAAGGATTGAGAAATGAACTGAACGTACTGGGAAATAAAGTTGAAACACTGGAAAAAGATAACAGAACTCTTTTAGAAAGAAATGCAAGCATTGAAAATGAGTTGACCCTAGTAAGAGCCAATAGCGTCACGATAACTAACAGCATCACAAATGAAATCGAAGAAAGACTTCACAGACGTGCGAATCTTGTTATCTCAGGAGTCCACGAGACGCTGGGGACACTTCAGGAGCGAAAGGAAAAGGACACTGAGAATTGGCAAAATATTTGTTCAGCCCTCGATGTAGACGACACAGATTTCATTGATATACGACGTATTGGCAAAGTTCAGGGTCGTAAACCCAGATTGCTACGTGTCACATGTAAGAACGTATCTACAAAGTTCGAAGTTCTCAAAAACTCAAAACATCTCAGACGTTCGCAAGAGTATCGACAAGTTTACATAAACCCAGACCGAACCAGACTTCAACAGGAGATGAACAGACATTTGCGTGAAGAATTACGAAGAAGAAGAGATGACAAAGAGGACGTGATTATTTATCGAAATCGTATTGTCAATCGAGGCGAACTACAAAATTTTCACGTATGATTTTACAATCTCTTTCCTTTGTTCCAGCAGTTCCAAGTTTACTTCTAATGAACGCTCAATCGCTTCGTCCTAAAATAGACGAGCTTTCAGTTTTCTCCAAGACTGCTAAACCAGATCTCATTGCAGTCTGTGAAACCTGGTTGAATGAAAACGTTTCGAGTTCTCAGATTGATTTGCCATACCTTATAGGCATGATCGCTGTGACGGACGAAGAGGTGGTGGAGTTTGCCTTTACATCAAAGAAGACATTCGTAGCGTTAGCCTTATCACTATGCCTCCATGTCCTCGCGAAATTGAGTGTCTGTGGATAAAACTTTCCTTACAAAAAATTCTGTTCCTTCTGTTATACGTCCCACCTAATTTAGCCAGTGCAGTGTATCAGCAAGTCATTGCTTATATTCTTGATAACATTGACTACGCATTAGATGAAGTGTGCGACTCTGATGTAAAGGTAATCATCGCTGGGGACTTAAATCAGCTTCCATGTGACGATCTTTGTGCAACCTTGGGATTGACTCAGGTTGTTAAAGCACCAACTCGAAAGACTGCTACTCTTGACACGATATTCCTGGACACTAGCCTTCTTTACTCCTATAAGTCCCCCATCACGACTCCAAATTTTGGTAACGCTGATCATCTGAACGTTTTACTTCAACCCGAGCATGCTACACACATAAAGGAGATACGCAAAGTCGTCGACTATCGCAGAAGCAATATTGACATGTTATTCACAAGACTTGTTCAGCATCCTTGGAACCACATGTATTTATCCAACGACTCATTCCAAGATAAATGCAATTACTTCTACGATGTGTTCAACTATTATCACGATCAGATTCCTTACTCGTATGTAGAAATTACAGCATCTGACAAACCGTGGGTCACTGGCAAGCTCAAACTGCTATTCAATCAGCGATTTGCAGCGTTCAGAACTAACAACTTCGACTTGTACTATTACTATAAAAGCAAAATCAAAACCGAAATTTTGCAAGCCAAAAGGAACTGGGTCGATAAGATAAAGTCGTCAAAGGGTAACTTTTGGAATGTCGCCAGCTCTATACTTAATACTAGATCGACAGGGGTGCTCTCCCGGATAATTAACGAATTTGAAACTCCGGAACAGGCGGCTGAAAACTTCAATAGATACTTTACCAGCGTGTATTCTGAAGCTCCAGACTGGACAAATATCGCTAGCTCGATTCTCGACGATGGTAGAAGTTGGTTGGTTGACATTGATATTGTACAGACGGAACAATATCTGCGATGTATCAAAACAAAGAGTCCCGGAAGCGACAACATATCTCCAACTATACTTCGCCAATGCTCACAAGCTCTTGCGGGTCCCATTTCACATCTTTGTGCTCTCTCAATTGAGAATGGCATTGTTCCAGTTCAATGGAAAGTTGGTCACGTCGTTCCAATCCCCAAACCAAAAGCCAAGCGTGTTAGCGACTTTAGACCAATCACCCTTCTTCCCATCATTTCAAAAATTCTGGAGAAGTACGTCGTGTCCTCAATCAAAGAAGACCTTCTAAAGTTGTATGGACTTAATCAATACGGATTTCGTCCACAATGTTCGAGTGTCTACGCGCACATTGAGCTCCATGATTATGTCACCAAAGAGATGGAAAAAGGCCACGTCGATGGTGTTTTGGCCATATCCTATGATATGAGGAAAGCGTTCGACAAATTAAGTCATCATGCACTGTTTCAGACTCTGGTTGACTCGTCTATACCTAGTCGATGTATCAGATGGCTGTGTAATTACTTTGAAGATCGAAGGCAGCGTGTAGTCTTGAAAAGTAAGCATCTAAGTACTGTATCAACTGTTTCGTCCGGCGTCCCACAAGGTTCGGTGCTCGGACCCTACTTGTTCGCCGCGCACATTGGTTCGACTACTGCACACCACCACAATTCGCTTGTTCTGAAATTCGCAGACGACGTTCTAGTTCTCTGTCCTTTCACCAGCTCAGACGATTGCTACGAGATGTTTCAATCGGAACTGAAACACTTGAACTCTTGGTGTTCCTCTCATGGCTTAGAGCTCAACTCAGAGAAAACTAAGGTTATAACGTTCGGCAAAAAGAATCCACCAACAGCATCTCCATTTCCGCACGGCTGTTCATCCATTCGATTTCTCGGAGTCACTATTCAGCAAAATCTTAAATGGGACGATCATATTAACGACATATGCAAGAGAGCCAGCAGCCGACTTTTCATCATACGACAGCTCAGACCACTTCTGCCAAAACACGAACTCATCCAGGTGTATCAGTGTTGTATACGCAGTCTTCTTGAATACAACAGCGAAATTTTCACTGGGCTAAATAGGAAAAATAGCCAAAAATGCGAAAGAATAAATAAAAGAGCTCACAGGATGATTTGTGGCCAACAGTGTGATTGCCGCAACTTTCCGACCATCGCAAGCAGAAGATTTACAAAAGCAATGAAAACCTTCCAGAATATCAAACAAGGCGATAACTTTATCAACCATCTTTTCCCTGATACCTTGAAGTATTCTCACCATCTCATGCAATGCCAAATCAGATCTGAAAGACGCGCGAACTCTTTTGTTCCCTTACTCACAAAATGGTACAACGACTCACTTTAACTTTACTCGCTGTCTTTACATGTAATAACTCTCATTTCTAAAGTACTACGTACCTTTCCCTTGTAAAGTTTGATTTCCAATTCTTGAATAAACAAATTACTACTACTACTACTACTACTACTACTATACATGGATGAAATATGATGCATGGATAACTCAAATATTTCAAAAGATAGTGCGTACTTAGAGAATTGTGTGAAAGAAGCGCATAGATAAGCTAGAAATCGGATACTAGGATATTCATGAGCAAATTGTCTTAAGATTACATTTAGTGGAAAGTTGTACAGCAGAGGTTATATTCTTGGTTCTTTGCGACATATTGCTTCGCTATGGTATCGATTTTCCGAAAGCACGAGCAGCCTGCCTCGATGGAGTCGCAACATTTCAAGAAAGACTGAATTGTATGGGACGGAAAATCAAGGACTTCCAGAGTAAGGTGTGTCTCACACATTGCCAAATGCATTGCGTGAATCTTGCTGTTCAAGATGCTGTTTCAATCCTTAGGGACCTTCTTGTTATTAGCAGACTTGACTAACTTCGTGCGAGATTCGCCGAACAGACTGACTATTGTAAAAGACATCGCTGAAAAATTAAAGTGCTCACATTCTCACATCCGTCGACTCTGCCCCACGCGATTCACCCTCAAGTATCGATCGCTGTATCAATTTAATGAGGCCATTATGAAATAAGGATGCAGGCTTTTCGATTTAGGGCCTACCTCGTTGGGAGAAAATGCGATTAATTTTGAAATCGTTGTTTCCACATTCATTCAAAGATGTCCATTTCCATGCTTTTGGCTATTAGATAAATTACTTTTCGCATTTGTGAATAATCAAGATATTGACAATGGGCCTACAGCTTAAATTAATCGGCTGAAACTCGGGAGAGGTTTCAGCAAGTGAATGCTTTTACAGATTCCCGATTCCATGAGAGATAGCGATCGCTGTATCCAAGGATCACGACGCAGATCCACCAACGAAACCAAGAAATGTCCGTGCTCCGCGCAAGATTCAGTCGTCGACACCACACGAATTTCAGACTCCGAAGGATCTGTACAGAGCGAAGTACTTCCAGGTGCTGGACTGAACGATAGAAGCTCTGGAGAGGCAGATGAGCCCGAAGTCGATAATCTCAAACTAGGGTTGCACCGGATAGTGGTTTTGATATCCGGTACCCGGATAGTTCACATGTTAACCATCTATTACTTAATGACATTGCATATTGTGCAGTTACACGCATGTTAATCGTTTTCACCATAAATATCCCGAAAAAATGATTCTCTTAATTCAATTTTCATCACCGCGCCCAGAAATGGTTGGAATTTTCATTTAGTGCATGAGCACGGAGGTCCTGCAGACTCTACATGTACCACAGGTATTTTGGAAATTATCTCCGAGGTTGGAAAATCCCTGAGGTAGTAGAGCGGCCGGTGAAGTTGTGCCTAGTTAACTCTGCACGTACTGCATCAAACAAGCAAACTTTTCCAACAGTTCGAAAGCTGACAAATTTTCTGAGGTCATCAATGACCCACACTCGCTTAAATCACCTCTTTCTCCTCGAAACTTACAAGGACGAGGTAGATAATCTGAATGTCCAAGAGATTTTATTAAAAGTGCTGACGAGAAAAGAAAAAAATAAATTTGCATTGATTTGATTAATTTTTGTTTGTGTAATTTCCGAATTCATGTAGTAGTGCCTGCATTTATGTCATTATTCAGTAATTCTGATACATGCATAGTGCCTGCAAGCTGCTATCATGTTATATGCTATCAGAAGTTAAAGCATATCTCATACTTTCTCTTGCAGGTCAAGAACATTGCATGAAAATTGATGATTATTATATTAGGGCCCTGCGAGTACTCGAAAAAGTCGAGTCGAGGACTGGACTCGAATTTCGAGTTTGACCGCTGGAGCACTCGACATTTTTATATATATCTGTTATCAAGTATTCGTCGAGTACTCGAACGATGATGAGTATTCAAATCGAGTTGGCGAACATGCGTAAAAATATTCCGTGTTTGCATAGCTTTCTTATTTCGATTACAATGAATTTCTTTAATGACTTACTACTTTAGCGTTTCAATTCAGCATTTTGTTTTGGTCACAGCCCGGTCACGGCACTATTGTTGAAGTTGCGATGAAATGTTCTCTAAATTCAATCACATTTAACGACGGCCAATCACTTCAAAAGGAGACGATTAATTATTCCTGTCTCAATCTCTCTCCGTGGGTGCACCGTGTCACGCGGAAATCGATTGAGTGAGTGAATTTCTCTCATTTTATCTCCACGGTGATGAATTTCAGAGACACTTAGACAGAAAAAGCAACGCCAAGGTTTTCATTAAGTGGCCCGATATATTTCGCCGGCTCTTCTCAAGGTGAACAGCGGAGTGAGAGACATGGAAGTTGACAGCAGAATTGCAAGCATGAACGCAGTTAACAGACGGACAGACATGGACAGTATCTCGTGACATAGATAGCCGACACATTCACGTGGTTAATAAAACGTCTTCTACTGAAAGGTAGGGAGTATTTATAACCAGAAAAATTAATAAAGGCAAATAAAGTAATAAAGAAAATAACAAATAAAGAAATGTATGTAAATAAAGAAGAAAAAATATATATATATACAAAAACAAATAAAGATACGTTGTAACCAACAAAAGGGATTCGCATGTACACCGACTTCCTCTTTGGACCAAATGAGGTACATGCGAATCCCCAAATGGTGTACATGCGAATCCCTTTTAAGGGCGACAGTCACAACGACTGGATCAAGAAGAGGTTGGACAAGGAAATCTCTTCTGTTTACCCGACTGTCCAACTCAAAGTGATTTCAATGACTCAGCCACAATGGCGCCCGCGTCTCAAAGACAATTTACCTCCTGAGGCCGAATCCAAAGTCATCTATGAATTCAACTGTACTTGCGGTAGCAAATACATCGGTCGGACGGAGCGTCGATTGTCCCAACGGATCGCTGAGCACATTCCACGCTGGCTCGAGAAGGGACAAAGGAGGAGAGCATCAAGCAACATCACCCGTCATTTGTTGAGTTGTGTACCCAGTCGACCGCCAAGATCGTGCTTCAGGATTTTAAGAAGCTGTCGAGGAAGTGGACAACTTGCAGTCACTGAAGCTCTGCTCATTCATAAAGTGCAACCAGATCTGTGTGTGCAGAAAGAGACAGCTGTGAACTTACTTTTACCTTGGTAACTTTTTCCTTTGTTTCCTTTTTTTGTTGGTTATCTTTATTTGTTTTTGTATATATATATATATATATTTTCTTTTCTTCTTTATTTACATACATTTCTTTATTTGTTATTTTCTTTATTACTTTATTTGCCTTTATTAATTTTTCTGGTTATAAATACTCCCTACCTTTCAGTAGAAGACGTTTTATTAACCACGTGAATGTGTCGGCTATCTATGTCACGAGATACTGTCCATGTCTGTCCGTCTGTTAACTGCGTTCATGCTTGCAATTCTGCTGTCAACTTCCATGTCTCTCACTCCGCTGTTCACCTTGAGAAGAGCCGGCGAAATATATCGGGCCACTTAATGAAAACCTTGGCGTTGCTTTTTCTATATAAAATTTCAAGTCAGAATGGTGTATTCAAATACACTTAGACAGGCCAGACCAATGCAGAATTTTCTCCACGGCTTGTCTGAGTTCCTGAATTGCCAGGCGAGGTCGGTCGACTTCTGTAAATCCCACTGCTATGTACTTAATTTCTGTACCTTCTTATTTTTCACTGGACCATATGACTAATTGACTAAACCTCATGAAGAACCACTTCGCCAATGGCATTCGTCTACATACATCTTCGACTTCATGACTTCGACATAACATACATCCTCGACTTCATGTATCTGTTAGTCAATAGCGTCGCCGTCAGTCCTTGAATTCAACTCTCATTGAAAATCATAATAGGTCACATCATAATGCTGTCACAGTACTGTACTATATCAAATTTCCCGAAGTCAAACTTTTTAAGGGATAAGTTTGGTGACGTAGTGAATGTGATCCGTCTAATACAATATATATACAGCTAATTGAAAAACGACAAACTGCTTAGCAGATTTCATGAGGAAAAGGGTCGTAATTCGTCCATTCCTTTTTTACGCCGATTTTTGCATGCCATCTTTCTTACATGCCTTCTTTGGCAGACATCCATCAGTAGGACCCCCTTCATATTAAAAAATTAGCACGCTGTTGACTAAAGTAATTCATGAGTCATCTCATCTGTTACTATTCGAATCAATGGATCCTCCTGGTGACTCAGTGTGCAACCCTCAAACCAGTAGTCGGGCCAGAGGTATTTCCATTTTTTTCGCAGCTCTGCAAAACTTTCGCAGGCTTACAAATACCAGCAAATTATAGCATTATTTTTCATGATTATGAAGAGTAAAACAGCGCTCTTATCAAAACATGACCAACGCCCAATATCTGTCGGGAGAAACTGATTTTTCAAAATGTCTTGTGCAATTTCTGCAACTAAGTGCTTTCTTGTAATAAGCCACATTTTTCGAAAGTAACTACGTTTCGTCATTGATGACTCACAAAAAGATTTTTCGCAAATATCTGATTACATGAATTCGCTACTACCACCATCTATTGTTTCCTAAGAGCCATTTTGTTAATACTGAACTACTTAAATTATAAAACTGGCATTTTGTTGCCGAATCCATCTTATCAACTAGTACATACATGTGCATGCAGCAAATATAGCTATAAGTCACTAACCTTACAACTAAAGCACCAACAAAAACTTTGCAACAAAATTTTTTGTTATTGCATGTCATTAAAGACATGATCCGCTCCAGTTGATAACAGGCGCTGACAGGAAGGTCACAACAAAAGGAAATAAACCAATCAGCAATTGACGGAAAGTAGAAGTTCTCGTCAAAAGAAAACACAGAAATAACGGATGATTTAGAAATTCAGCGGTGTGGAAATCTTAACCTGCAAAGATGTACCAATCTTGTACATAAAAACCTTAAGCATGATGTCTCTGAGTATGATATTCTCTTTCCATTGACTCCTGCTCCTCACGCAGCTGTCTTGCTTGGTCTTCCACTAATATTGCACTGATATTTCCCATCAATTCTCTCCGTTTCGGAATGCATCGAGCTTGAGGGTATAGGCCCACCCCAAATTTCTCGGCACGTGGCGGAACTGAAGTCGATCAGTGGCGACTACACAAGCATCAAATTTTGACGTTTGCAGGAAATTGCAGGAATAATTGGCAGGCGAGATAATCTTATGATCACATTACTTCAGCAACAGACGAAGGTCCTAGACCGAAAGCTTGTGTGCCAATGAATCTAATTCGAGCAGATCAAAATGCAATATCATCAACTCCGGCTCGATAGTTCTACATCATATTAATGTTTTCCATTACCTCGTGTGTTTCTTTTTGTCCGATGCCTCTATCTTTTATCTCTTAGTGTTCTGAAGTATCGAATTTATTGTCACAAAGTTATTTTCCTTTTTTTATCTGTAACTGTTTTCAACTTTTTCTGATGGTCATCTGTCGACTTCTTCCCTCTATCTCCTCTTGTTCTTTCAAACAAACCTTGGGATGCCGCTTGGCTAACGACACTTTTTACGAAGACTGTGTGTGATTGGCAACGTGTGGCAGAACTGATTGTCGTCAGCTTGGTCAACGCTCACACACTGTGTTGATCCAAAGCAGCTGTCTCGAGGTTCGGACATTTTATTTCTATGGACTTCGCATCATTTAAGATAAAGGCTGGTATGCATGAAAAGTAAGTTTCTTCACCGAGTAGATTCTAGCAAGTAGTTACTATCTCTAGTAAATACTTGCCATTCACATGCATGAAAAGTAACTTCTTCTTCCTAGTAACAACTAGCACTGCTTGTCTCGGTACCATAGATAGCGATCATCACATGACTAAAGATGACGTGGAGACCACGCCATGACCTCGTTTAACCTTGGCACTAGTGAAAACAAGAGACACAGCATTATTACTGCAGATCTTCGACAGCTGATGCGTCACGATGAATGCTTCCGTGGAGGCCGCTTTTTTGAACCTTATAGAGAAAAAGAAATGTATAATTACCAGCAAAGTGAACACCAGGGGAATGCGAGAATCGAAGAAGAAGGAGTGGGAAAGAATAAAAGAACATTTGTTTATTGAAGCTGGAGTAGATCTGACAGCGCAGCAGCTTCAGAAAAAGTGGAATAATATCCAAAATCGCGCGAAGGAACGCATCCGCGATGCAAGGAGAACGGGCGGTGGTCCTCCAATGAATTCGCCAGTAAACAAGGGAAATGACTCAACGTGTCTCAGGATCCTAGGAGAGAGGAATCCGAAAATTACAAGGGTTCCAGGCGCATTTTCGAACACTTCACCTCTGCCGTCAGATTCCTTCCCATCCCTCCTAGGCGATTCTGACGAAGAAGTCGAGAAGGATGAAAACAAGTCTCCTCAAGCAAGTGCCTCAACGAACCCTTCAAAGCCAACATCTTTTACGAAGACATGCAGCTGAAGACATCGACGAACCCGACCGTGATGTGCTGCTCCTTAAAAAGGAGAAACTGACACTAGATATTGCTGCTCTTCGCAAGAAGTCTGCATCCTTTGTAGATAAAGAGAACCAGACAGACTAGCGTTTATTACATTTTGTGATGCCTATAAATAAAAATGTTCATTGGACTATGTTGTTTTAAGTTGAATATTATAATAGTGATGACCATGAAGTCCTGTATAGGGAATGGAGCACATTGAACATGTTTCTGAATTAATTAGTAATTAAGTCTGCCACTTCAAAGTCATAATTCAGTCATAATAAGTTCAGCCACAATTGTTAATGAATATAAATACATGCATTTACATTCATATATCTTGTATGATCATGTTATTTGTATCATCGTATCACATTAGGCCTCCTTACCTTTCAGGTAACCAGGGGGTTTTGTTTATACCAATATACGTTTATATTCTGGAGCCTGTGTTTTGGAATACAAGTGCATGTACTAAAGTTAACAGTGGTAGCAGAGCGCATCGAACTAAACAATATCCAAGTTAAAACCCCCTGTGTTCAACAGCGCCGAGAAGAGTTTCGAACTCTGGAAGAATGAGGTGGAAATGTGGCAAGACATTTGTGGTGAACCTGAAGAAACTCAGGAAGTGCTTTTGGCGTTATCCTTACCGGAGAGTGATGGAAGTTATGGAAGAGTTGTCGCTTACAAAATTGAAAGTGAAAGATGGTGTTTCTGTTCTGCTCAGTTTCATTGAATCCAAGGTTGGTAGAGATGAAATGGAAGACAGCCTTAATAAATATGAAGAGTTCAAAAATTGTCAGCGAAGGGATGGGCAAGACTTGTGTGATTACATTCACGAATTTGAACAAAAGTACAATCGGATCTGTAAGAAATCCACAATTCTGTCCCAAGAAATTCTTTGCTTTGAGCTGATAGCGAGCGCAAATATATCGAAACAAGAAAAAATGCTTGTTTTGTCAGGAATTGATTTTGATCAAAAAGCCAAGTTATTTGATTTAGCGAAGAAATCACTGAGGAAATTCAAATCAAATATTAGCACAAGCACTGCATCTCACGCTTCGCATCCTTCCATAAAAATTGAACCTCCTTACATGACCAAGGAGGAAGCTTTCGTTGCACAACCTCAGTCACGAGGACGATATCGCGAAAGACATTCATGGCGCGGAGCAAACCCACGACAGTACAATCCGCCCTCTACAACAGCAGTGACGGACAACCGACCTATGAATCCTGTCGGACCTGACGGAAAAAGACGCATATGCTATAGCTGTGGCTCGTACAGACATTTAATCTCTACACGTCCTTACGCTCATTCAGGGATCACGAAGATTATGAGAATGCAAAAATTGTCGATCAAAATGGTGAAAAGGTGGTTCTCTTTACTGGCTATGTCGAGGAACAAATTAGTCGACTTGGAGAGGAGGGAGTTGGTTGCGCGGTTCTCGTCATAGCATGCACCTCCACGGTTTGCGGGACGAAATGGTATGACAGTTTTATCGAATCTCTTCCAGAAACAAAAAAGTCCAAGTGAAACAAGGAAAGTCTCTTTGAAATTTCAAGTTCGGTGGTGGGTCTGTGCTTCCATCCTTGATGGAATGTACGATACCACCACACATTGGAGAACGTGATGTGTTCATAACCACAGATGTTGTTGAGTCGGATATTCCGCTTCTCTTAAGTTTGAAAGCCCTCAAACGTGCCGAGGTGAAGTTGGATCTACCACGTGATATGGCAGAAATTTTTGGCAAACAGGTACCATTGAACTTCACGACTAGTGGACATTACTGTGTTCCAATATCTGTCAAAGAAATCAAAGTTGAGGATGTTAAAGCCACAAAATTGTGTGATATGTCACCCGAAGACAGAAAACGCTCTCTTCTGATATTGCATCGTCAGTTCGCACATCCTACACGTTCACGATTGGAAGCCATCATCAGGGATGCAGAAGCATATAGAGATTGTTTTAAAACGGATTTCGACGACATTTACAATAATTGCGACACCTGCAAACGTTACCCCAAAACTCCTGCCCGTCCAGTTGTATCACTTCCCATGGCAAAAAGATTCAACGAAAAGGTCGCGATGGATCTGAAAGTGTGGAATGGAAAATACATTCTACATCTCGTCGATATGCTTACTCGCCTCAGTGTGTCAGTTATTATTGAAAACAAACGTCTGTCGACAGTTGCAGACGAAGTTCTCCTGCACTGATAGCGGCTGGATGGGGATAGTAATGGAAGCCATTTTGACCGACAACGGCGGTGAATTCAACAATTCCGAATTACGCGAGATCAGCAGCATTTTGAACATCGAAATTCTAACGACACCAAGTAGTAGCCCTTGGAGTAACGGACTTTGTGAAAGAAATCATCAAATTACCGATCGCATGCTTGAAATTTTGATAGAAGACAACCCCAATGCTGATATCAATGTTATTTTGGCATGGGCTAACGTCGCGAAAAATTCATTACAGATGTGGAACGGATTTAGCAGTTATCAACTTGTTCTTGGAAGAAATCCAAATATACCAAATATAATGCATGAGAAATTACTTGCTCTTGATGGATCCACTACAAGTGAAATTCTAAAGAATCACCTGGATGGTCTACGCTCAGCCCGACAAGCCTTTATCAGATGTGAGGCAGATGAAAAGATAAGACGAGCGCTAAGACATCAAGTGAGATCAATTGAAACGAAATTCTCGTTAGATGACAAGGTTTTCTATAAACGCGAAGGTCATAATCGATGGCTTGGTCCTGCGAAAGTAATATTTTAAGACGGAAACATTGTCTTTATTCGACATGGTGGTATCTATGCACGTATATCTGTCAATCGGTTGAAAAAGGTTGATTCTGACGACAACACTGGCGTAGAAAATATCAACGATGACAACATATCTCACGAACCGAACGTATCAAATAACATTTCCGACAGCGACGTAGATTCATCCTTAGCTCCAACAGATCCTGACGACTCATCTGAACACATTTCAACTTTGCAAAGTCAACCAGATGTACTCACTGAACAAGAAGAGGCTCACGATACACGTGCCGGAAAATTTCCGACTTATTTGCAAAAGAATGATCGCAGTCAGTAAAAAGTAACTGAAAGTGACGATTGGCGAGATGCTCAAGTGATCGGTCGTGCCGGAAAAGCCAATACTGCTACGAAGTATTGGTACAATATATGTGACGATGATGGCAATTGTAAAGGCATCAATTTGGAAAGACTCGCAGAATGGCGAACAGCATGCCCGAACGAGACCGTCAATATAGTTAGAATTAAACAAAACAAAAACAACGAATCAGAATGTTTGAAGGCTAAGGAAGATGAGTTACAGAAACTCAAAGTATTCGATGTCTACTCTGAAATTCCAGACAATGGCAATGAAAAAATATCCACCACTTGGGTTCTATGGCAGAAAGGTAGCGACATGCGGGCACGATTGGCGGCCAGAGGATTTGAAGAGGAGGGTAACCTCGACAGAGACTCCCCCACAGTTTCGAAAAGCACCATTCGAGTATTGGTTACGATTGCTACGGCTAATCACTGGCAGTTGACGGCAACGGACATCAAATCTGCCATTTTTCCGAGGTGACATGATCGATCGCAATGTATACGTGAATCCCCCAGAAGCAAATGTAGACCCTGGCACAATTTGGAAACTTAATAAGGCTCTATGCGGTCTAGCTGATGCCGCCAGGCAGTTCTACGTTAGTGTTCGCAGCGAACTCATTCGTCTTGGAATGACACAATCTTCTGTAGACCCGTCCATGTTTTTTTGGAGATATGATGGCAAGGTCAGAGGAGCTTTAGTGACCCATATCGATGATTTTCTTCATTGTGGTGACTCCCTCTTCAATGAAACAGTAATGAAACCATTGGGAAAACGTTTTTCTGTCGGAAAAGCAGAGACAAGTGACATCAAGTACATCGGTTTTCACATTGCACAAAAACAAGACAGTGCTACCAATAACCAAAATGATTGTGTTCAACAGCTAGAAGGAATATACATCAATCCCGCGAGAGCCAAGCAGAAGAAAGATGAATCGAACAAAGATGAACTGAAATGCTTTCGTGCTCTGGTTGGAAAATGCAATTTGGCAGTCCAAGGAACTCGTCCTGATTTCGCGTTCGAAATAGTGGACCTCAGCAGCCGATTCAAACACGCTTCTGCATCTGATCTCATCCGGGCTAACAGAAACATAGAGAAATTAAAGCGCAACTCATCCTGCTTATTGTTCCCCAATATGTCCGATACATCACAATGGACAATAGTGACTTTCTCTGATGCCTCATTATCAAACATGTCAGATGGTGTTTCCAGCACTGGTGGACACGTGATTTTACTTTTGGGAGCCAATGAACGGTGTGCGCCATTGTCTTGGAGCTGCGGAAAAATCAAGCGAGTGGTCAAATCAACTCTTGCTGTGGAAGCATTAAGTCTGAGTAATGCACTCGATCATGCTTCTTCTCTTCGAGTGATCATCTCCGAGCTGCTGGGAGTGAATTCCGGGAACATTTCTCTGAAGTGTTACGTTGACAATAAATCGCTTGTTCAAGCGCTGTACTCCACGAAAGCTGTTGAAGACAAACGTCTTCGTATCGAGCTTGCGTATATCAAGCAACGCATCGAAGAAGGTGAAGTATATCAAGTAACATGGATTCCAGGTTCGAACAGTTCTATGCTAGCCAATGTGCTTACGAAAAACGGTGTTTCTGGAGATGCCTGCTCGGAGCATTTCAATCCGGATGTTTTCCACAGGTTTATCCATGAATTTATCCAGTGTTATTAAGGTTCTCAACTGATTGCATTGATATTCATATTTTTTATATGTGCGTGCATGCTTTGCATATTTTGCGGCATCTTTTTCACAAAGAGTTTTCGAGCGTGCCCTTAAGACAGGTAGATTTATTATTTTTCTTTTATTCGTTTATTCAATTTTTTTATGGTAGTTTTGATGATAAGGAAAAGTTATATTTCAATTTTCTTAATTTTTTATAGGAGTTTTTTTTTAAATAAATGTTTGCAAGTTTTGTAGAAAAGAAGAAAGTAGGCCTACTGTTAATGTTAATGAATATGAATGCATGCATCTACATTCATATACCTTGTATGATCATGTTATTTGTATCATCGTATCACACTAAGCCTCCTTACCTTTCAGGTAACCAGGGGGTTTTGTTTATACCAATGTACGTTTATATTCTGGAGCCTGTGTTTTGGAATACAAGTGCATGTACTAAAGTTAACAATGTGCTGCTCCTTAAAAAGGAGAAACTGACACTAGATATTGCTGCTCTTCGCAAGAAGTCTGCATCCTTTGTAGATAAAGAGAACCAGACAGACTAGCGTTTATTACATTTTGTGATGCCTATAAATAAAAATGTTCGTTGGACTATGTTGTTTTAAGTTGAATATTATAATAGTGATGACCATGAAGTCCTGTATAGGGAATGGGGCACATTGAACATGTTTCTGAATTAATTAGTAATTAAGTCTGCCACTTCAAAGTCATAATTCAGTCATAATAAGTTCAGCCACAATTTAAAAACAAGTACACCAATTTCAGAAAACGCATGCAAATTTATTGTGCACAAATATGTACTCAAAGGTCAAGTATGAAAACCAGTTTCAGTTCATCGATTTTGATATAGATACGTTGCAATTTCCCGCCTCTTTTCTTCTCCTTTCTGTCTAATAAAATTTTCACTTCTTTCATTTAGATACGAGGGCATTTCACTGACATCCGAATCGTGATATTGTGATAGTTCAATCAACTCAGATTCGTCATGATCGTTGCATCGCTTCGCGATGTTGTGAAGGATGAAGCAAGCTGTTATAATTGTTGGCACGGTTTCCAACTTGCATCGTATTACACTGCCTAGACAATGAAATCTCTTCTTTAGTTGCCCAAAAGATCTTTCTATCGACAATCTTGTAATCTTGTGGATTTTGTTGTAGCATTCTTCCTCTGGTGTGCGAGGATTCAAAAAAGGCGTGAGAAGAAACGGAGTCAATTCATATCCGTTGTCGCCAAGTAGAATGCCATTTAAACTGCCTCCAAGAAGTCTATCATATACATCGCTATTCTTAAAGATCCTGTTGTCATGCACACTTCCACTCCAGGCCAGGCAGTCACGACGTCAGTAAAAACACAATCAGAATTGCAGAACGCCTTAGCATTCGTCGGTAGTAATTCATATAAACGAAATCCATCGATGTGATTTGTAGACAAATAGACGAACATGGAAAGGGCATGCTCATAGATTATCTTGCACATTTAACGCAGTCCATGATCAATAAATGTTTCTGCTAGCAACACCTATTGCAACCTTGCCAATTTGCTAGTAATTACTTCCATCTGAGAAGTAGTTACTACCTAGTAAAACGTTCATGCATACCAACTTTCGATTTTGCTGGTAGAGACTTGATGTAGAAGTTTCTTACTCAGAAGTAACTTTTCGTGCATGCAGATCAGTGATTGTAGTACTTACTAGGAAGTTGCTACCACGATTTTCAAGTAATTACTAGGTAGTTACTTTTCATGCATACCAGCCAAAATTCCATAGCAGTCTACTTTCCAGGAACAGCTTTGAAATTTTCTGCATGTATGGTATAAAATGGGGTAAATTTTTCGCAGCATCCACGTCTTTAGAATGCGTTTTCAAATTTTCTGAATGGAAGGTAGAAACCGTTTGTAAGATGAGAGTGCAATCATTAAACATCACACATCACTAGATTTAATCTTCAAAACCACCAGCTGTTCGAGGACACTTTGGACAACTCAATGGCAATGTAACTGATAGCACAAGGCTAGACATTGTGTTTTCTGCATCCATCAGGGCCGTTGCATCGTTAGCCGAATATCAAAAATATGAGTAAATCTTATGGGAAATGTGGATGTCGAGCGCTTCAAATGACTCCAGCTGCGTTCAGAATTTCAGGTATCGAAAGTACAAAATGAATTTCAATGCATATATCCGATAACAATATTCATATTAATAATACTCATACTCATATCGGCAACTTCTTAAACATGGCTTTGACAGCTTAGTATGCGGTTGCAACATCCACAGTAAATCAGTAGATGCTAGGAACTACTGCTGCAATTCTTCTATTTTACTGAACCTGTTACAAGATGTAAGACGTCGAATTATATGAAGCTTTAACTAAATGATAACATAAAGAATAACATGCTAATTGGTTGTCATTAGTTAGTAGTAATCCCATCCCAGGCGCAAGTCCAAAATGTGCAACGATCAGTCATCATACGTACAGCCCCCCCTCTGGCGAGAGGAAGGAAGTGGCCAAGGATGTGTTGGGAGGAATCGGTCAGAGAGGAAGAAACCGCCCCCCCCCCCCGACGACTCAACCGACCAAGTTGGTTGAAAAGACCGAAGTTGTTCAGAATCATGTGAAACAAACTTCTATCAAGGTTTCAGGTTGAAATTCGCACAAATAATTTTTTCGAAAATGTTCGTCACCTTGGGCCTCGACACTTAGGATTTTTTCGTGAAAAAAAATTTTTTCAAAATGTTAGAATTGAGCTCCGAGACCCATCCCATCGTGTTTGTCGTCAACAGTTGGGTCGGTGAAGTTTCGGTGAAAAACCGTACCCCCCCCCAACGACTCAAGCGACCAAGTTGGTCGATTGGTCGAAAAGACCAAAGTTGTTCAGAATCATGTGAAAGAAACTTCTATCAAGGTTTCAGGTTGAAATGCGCACAAAAAATTATTTCAAAAATTTTTCACTACGGTGGTCGAAAATACTTAGGATTTTTTCAAGTCCAAATGTGAAATGTCGCTTTTTTAGCCAACTTTGACGATATATCACTCAGGAATGGAAGTGAATGAAGTGCTCGAGTTTCTTTTAGGGGCAAGACCGCACTTTGTTCTCTAGGATCCACTCTTTTCAGATGCGTGGGAGGCTCCGTTTCCAAATGAGAGCCTGTTAAAAATCGAGTTTTTGTGCATTTTCCAAGATTTTGGCAAAAAACGACCGATTGTTTTAACTCAGCTTGTGGTCATCGTAGAGGGTCGGGGATGTCTTAAATGAAAGGTGAGAGCGAGAAAACGTGACTGTCAAAATTTGAAGTCAATCGGAGCACTAGAACCGGAGCTAGAAGGCTTCAAAGTTTGCTGCCTACCGATCTGAAAACCTATAAAAGCGCAGATCACCGACAGACACATCAGTTCATCCGTTGACTTCACAGAGGTAGGTGAACTCTCCTGAGCTCCGACACTTGGTCGGATTTCATGAAAAAAGGCAGATTTTTCGATTGGTGATATCGCCAATCTTGCCAGACTTATAGGTTAGCCAGTATAGTATGACTGATCACTTGATGATAGTAGGCCGAAATCTTTAAAGGCTTGTAACTTTGCTTCTACAAGTCCGTTTGACTTGATTCAAAAAAGGTTCGATAGGTCTTGACCTGCCCTAAGTGATAGACTACCTATAAACGGTTTATAAGTAGTACTAAAATGCTGAAAAATTAAAATTCGCTATTTTTGATGATTTTTCGGGGTTTCCAACCCTTCTAAATTCAACTAAGACATTTACACAGTTGCCAGAGGCGAGCTTCGGCTCGAGACTTGTTTCCTGATGTAAATAATTCCACCGATTTTCATGTCAAAATCGGGGCCCGGATACCAACACAGTGACATGACGCACCCTCTGTCCGCCCGAGGTTGGATTTGTGGGTCGAGGTCTTGGAGCTGGGATAAGATCCCCTCTGAGAAATGCCTGTAACGGATTCATCAGCTTAACTTGTCTTTCCTCAAAGCGAAGTTGTCTTCGTGATAGCACTGGGCGACCATCGATTCTGTCTTTGTATAGCATGGGCCTTCACGACTGAAAGCCCAGTAACTGTCGATGTGTTATTTGATTGAATTTGGTAAAAGCGTCGTTGTCAAGTCAAAAGCACGACTAAATTTAGAAAGACCAAAGCAAGGCTTTGTGTCGGGAGGGTATATAAGCCACCGCTTCTCTCTAGGCTTCACTCCTGTTTCAAGTTGTAAGACGAACGGTGAGTGCTCTGTCGAAGTTTGCTATCAAACTTTGAAATATTTAGAACTTAGGAATATTCTGTCTTAATGCAGATACAGTAGCAGCTTCATATGAACGTTTTTATTAAGCTGTGACTTTAGATCAGATCCTTTAACGATCTCCTATTATGAGCACTAAAATGTGTCTCAATTTAACACATTATTTCCTCTCTCTTCAGTTTGAAAATGACGAAGGAATGTAACAAGAAATTACAAATTTTTAAGTGCAGTTGTGGCATGCCCTTCCTCGGTGACCGTTTCAGGCGACGTCACGTCTTGGCGAGAGTGACGAAGGGTGAGATGAAGCATGATGATGTGTTGATGGCGATGTATTGTGTGTGGTGTGACGTTCGTTGTAGTGCGTATGATGTCGAGTTTGTGAAGGCTCATGCTAATTGTCCTCTGCGAGTGATTGGGAAGGAAATGATGAGTCAAGTGTTGAGTGGTGAGCGGGGGAGCGCATTTGTTCAAGGCGAACCAGTGCGTTCCCCAGTCTTGAATGTCGATTTGGATAAGGATGAAGTGGTGAGTAAAGTAAAGAGGAAGTTGATTGTCGAGAGTGATGATGAGGATGAGGCTATGGAGAGCGTTGTAATGAAGAAGGGGTGTGTTGAGAGGTTGAGTGATGATGATGAGCTTGAGCGAGCTGTCGCGTCGATTGAGCCACTGGCAAAGCCACGGGCTTAGTCGTCGCCGAGAGATGAGCGTGTGATGCCTAATTGTGTTGTGAGAGTGAGTCAGTCGAGTGTGCCGAGTAAAGTGGTGCTGACGAAGAATGATGCGCTGGCGTATGGAAATAAGAGGAATGAGTATGACAGGTTGCAGGGAAAGTTGAATGCTGCAAAGTGTACGTTGAAAGAAGTGACTGTGGAAAGGGATCGTTTGAAGAGAGAGTCGGAGGACTTTGCGAGTGTGAAGAGAGAGTTGTTTGAGGTGAGGCAGAAGTTGGTGAATGAGAGAAAGTTGAAGGAGACGCTTGAGTCGAAGTTGGAGAGTTGTGAGAAGTCGGTCTGTCGAGAGCGAGAGTTGAAGGAAGAGGCGATGGAACGAGTGAGTGTTGGAGCGTCAGTTGAGTGTGCAGTCGAAAGTGTCGCCTGAAACGGTCACCGCCCTTCACATACCTGTGGTGGGTTATGTCCCGGAGCGGCCATTAATTTATGGAGGTGTGACTCCAGATACAAGTCAAGAATGCTTTAACTGCACGGATGTCCGATGTTATCACATCAAAATACATCACAAGGAGGATTATAGAAAGCCTCACAAATTTCGCAAGTATTATGACTGGAACATAACATTATACCATCTTTCTCATTCTTATTTCTTTCATTGCAGGCCAACTGAAAAAGCCATAATCCCATCACAACCCACGTCCCGTGAACGCACCATGGGCTCTGTTAAGGGCCAACCTTCTAATGCAGCTAAAGCGGTCCCAAGCCCGCCACATATTTTCGGATATGGAATGCAGAGGGGAAGAATAAATGATGAAATGGGAGGCCACCCTTGCACCACATGCAACACATCAGACTTCTCTCTTCGCTAGTGAACAAGCTCTTGTCAGTGTAATCAGAAACTCAAACATGTTGTACAAAAGTTTTACTGTAACAAAGGTTGATGTATAGTTAGAAAGTTTGATCATCGAAGGTTTATTCATAAGTCTAGTCAGAAAGTGTATCATGGTTTGCAAAAGTAAAGTGTAGTCAAATAGTTTTACTGCGATGCACGTTTGTGAAAATAAAGTTTGATCATTGAAGTTTTATGACTGACTGAACTCACAGCAGCATTAGGAAGTTTAGCACAGCACAAGTGTCAGGAAGATATACTTTATTTGGTCTTTGATTTAACATCATTGAAACCCACCTTACTAATAGCAATCACAATATGGTTTATTTTATTCAGAAGCAAATGATCACCGCCACCATGAAAGTTGTCCATCCGAGAAATAATCTTCCACAGATGGCGTGTATAAAACTCAGAAGCATCAGTAACATATTCTTGTCCGTAGGAAGGAAATTGAAAATCAACACTTTCCGCTGCTTCACCTTGTGGAAAATGAATGTAATTGACATTTGCAATTAAGCGAGCATTGATGAGACTGTCCTTGAAACAAGATATCAACTCCATAAATATTTCTCGTGTATAGTCTAAACATGTTTCCAATTCTGTCTCCTCCCTTTGAAACTCAAGGATGTAATCTTGTATTAAGCCTTCGAAACTTTCTTGAAAACGAATCGTGCAATCATGTTTCAATGTATTGACTTCAGGTGCCATGGTTGAGTCTATTGCTAAACATCATTTTGCCTAGGACGATTTCAATAACACGTTTCAAATGTGCGTGCGCACATCAGAAACTCTAGCTCGTCTGTGATTGGACGAGAGGTCTCATCCATTCACCGCTTAGGAAAATCTTATAAAAGGCAGTGCACCAGGTCTGCTCTTCACATTCATCTTTCACAAGGTGAGTGTCGGTGAGCTCCTGCTATCAGGTTGTTTTCATGTAGTCTCTTACTATCAAGAGAGTCACTTCTGCTCATAAAACATATCATCGCTGTAATACTTCCTTTGCTCGAGCGTTCCTTCGGGACGGCGGGTACTGCCGTAGAGGGATTGCGTTGCACGGGTTGTTCGTCGTTTGTTAGACCGAAACCTCTAAGCCGTTGCTCATGTTGGTCGTTCGACTTCATACTCAACGTGATGTTTTCTCTGGCCAGGTCAGAGTACTTCAGCCATTATGATGCCAGGTTAGTCTTTATGATATGGAATAGAGTGAAATGTAAATCATTAGATGTCACTTCAATGATTGTTCCCATGATAAACGTTGACTAGGCAAATATAGCAAATTTTTATCTTTCCTTTTCAGTGATAGAAATCTGCGTTGACAAAGTCTAATTAAACCTTATCTACCAAAATGGAGTTTACGAAAATCGAAGAGTATCGCGTCTGTGCTGAGAAGGAGAGGAAGACCATTAAGCAATGTAAGTTTTTGTGTAATGGGGCAAGGATGAGGTGCAGGTTGTGCTAATAAAACTCTTTAACTAACACCATTAGGTTTGCATGTGTGTTGAACGTAGGAATTAATTTTCATAAACCTCTAAATAACATCAAGAGGGTAGGAATCATGTCCTTATTAATTTCAATAAAAATCAGGACCCCTAACCTCTCCCCACTCCGTGATCTTCAAAAACGAAACTAACATTTCCAAAAATTCATTGTGATGTGTTTAGACGAAATCTCTCACCATCCTCTTTTCTTCCGTTTCAGTGCAAGAATCGTTCGTCAATGGGGAGGCCGTTCCTGCAGAAGCAATCGGACAAGCCTACGAGCGACTTGGAATGTGTAAGTATCTTGATGGATTAATGCTGTCATGTTTTAGCACTTCTGTATCCGTATAGCTCACTCTCTATCATTGTTGTCTCCGCAACCTCTAATCTCATCTCTTTTTCCTCTCTACAGATTTGGCAAGGCAGGAGAAGTGGGAGGAAGCCGCGAGGCGGAAATACTACGATGAATTTCCGGCCCTACCTTCCCTCTCCACCACCACTACAAACCAAACAACTCCCTACCATCCATCGACCTCGGCCATTGTCCATCCTCCACCGCCGCCAGCTCCGGTACCTGCGCCAGTCCCTGCTCCCGTCACAACGTCCCTCCGACACCGAAGCCAAGGACCCTTCCACCCTCGGCCCGTGTCCCACTCCTACCTCCTCCGCGTCCATCCTTGCTGCCGGAGTTACAGTCCTTAGATGGCAAGCAACCGTGATTGGGAAATAGGGGGATAAGACTTCAAACTTGAAATTATGATCATGTTACTAATCTCTTTTTCAGATCTAGCGACGGTTCTCCTGGACGGCGACGTTCCCTCCCGTCCCATCATCATCCCTGCATCGCCACCACCACCTGAAGCAAACGACCTCCCTCTCCTCTCCGTTCAGTCGGTGGAGAGATTGCTGGAGGAGCAGGAGTTGGAGATAGTCGGAGAGGAGAGGGAGATTGAAGTCGAAGAGGAGAAGGACTTTCGATGCCAGCGGTGTGACAGGGTCTTCGCCTCAGCCTACAGTTTGAGACGTCACACCGCTGGCCATGCCTGCAGGGGAGGAAAGCGCCGACCGATCCCTCAAAGACCCAAGTGTGAAGGTTGTGGACGCACGTTCTACAACAACACCAACTTGCGAGTCCACATCGAAGGCGGTTCCTGTGGCAGTGTGAGTCAACCACCAACGTCATCAGGTAGGAAGCATCCTTCATCGCACGTCGGCTTTTCCTGTTCTTCGTGTCGGAAGACCTTTCCTACAGAGTTTGTTCTTTCTTCGCACACACTCTGTCACACTCATTCCACTGAGCTTTACACTGACAACAACGTCACTCTAAGGCTGAGCAAGTTTTCCCTTGAGAGGCTCGTTCGCGACTATGAGTTAGAAAGCTCTGAAGCTGTACAAGATATTCATCCTTTCTTAATGAATAACATAGGCTCAATACATCAAATGTTGGCGAGCTTAGATAGATTTTTACTCAAAGGCATGTTCTATCTCACTGCTCGTTTCAATAAGGTAGACAGTAGCACGGGAGAAGTAGAGTCCACTGTGACCATTAGGATAGCCTCCTGTGCTGCTGATCTCATAGGTGATGTAAACGAGTGGATAGAGAGACATGCGACCTATCTCGTCAGCAATTTAAATTTAATGAAAGAGACAGCGGTCTGGTCTTTGATGGGATAGAGAAAGTAGACATCAAAATCAATCTTTTAGAAAATTTGCAAGGGAGCGGTTGTTTCACCCTCCCAAAGCACTGGCTGACAAAAAGGCTGTCATCAATGTAGAGCGTCAGTCCCAGTGTTTCAAGTATGCCGTCCTCTCCATTCTTCACTATAATGATGTAGGTATACATCGTCAAAGAGTCGCCAAGTATTGTGAATGGGAGGATGAGCTTAAGTTTGACGGGTTAGATGTCAACACATTAGATTTTAAAGGCATTGCCCAATTTGAAAAACTCAACAACATTCAGATCGTTGTCCATCTCTGGGAAAAAGGTCTGAAGGGCGTTAGGTATAATAATCGCCAAAGTAACTTCGACCGGGTTGTCAATCTTCTTCTATCTAGTATATAGCGACAACCACCCAGAATGGCATTATTGTGGCATTCCTAAAATTTCAAAGTTATACCATCATCAAACAACCTATAGGGATAATTTTTATTACTGTGATCGCTGCACACGGCGTTTCACATCCAAACCATATTTTGAACAGCATTACGAGTGGTGCTCTCGGGGTAAACTTCAAATGGAAGTCATGCCCAAAGATAAATTTTATAGGTATGAGGAAAACGGCAATGAGCTCAGTCCCATATGTACCATCTATGCGGACATTGAATGTTACATTGAACAAGAAGACCTAAGTCATGAGCCAGCAGCCATTGCCTGCTATGAAGTTTGGCATCCATATTATAGGAATCAAATTAAAATGCATGTGTGGCAAGGCGAGGAGTGCGTTGAAAACTTCCTCAACTTTTTAGATAGGAAAGCCCGTTTTCATCAACGCTATGAAACGGAGCTGACTAGGAAACCCATGTGCTTCACAGAAGCCGATAAAATCAAGTTTGATAGGACCACGGAATGTCCCCGCTGCTGTTCATCCTTTGATGATCAGCAACATAAGAAAGTGAGGGACCTTTGACATCTCGATGGTAAATTTAGGTCTGCCTTATGCAGTAAATGCAATATGAAACTTAGGCTCAAACGGCGAACGCTCCCCGTCATCTTTCATAACTTTAAATGTTATGATGCTCACATCATCATTCGCCATGGATTCGGTAAAATGAAATCCTGGTCATCCGAAGTGATTGCACAAAGTAAGGAAAAATTTATGTGCATCACTGCTAAAGTCCAAGTCGATAAGACGAAGGAAGGAAAGCCTGTCTTCTATGACATAAAGTTTCTAGATAGTTTTCAATTTATGTCTTCTTCCTTAGCCGCGTTGGCTAACAATTTAGAAACACTTCCCCTCACTCAACATTTAAAGGACTATCCCAACATAAGTGACAGTCTGATACGACGGAAAGGGGTGTTTCCTTAGTTATTTTAGTTCAATGGACACATTGAAAGAAACATCCCTTCCGTCCATCGATAAATTTGAAAATGATTTGACGGGTGAGGACTGTTCGCTGGATGACTATCGGCATGCAGAGCAAGCATGGTTGGAATTTAGGTGTCGCACTTTTGGTGACTACATGCTTGCCTACTTAAAATTAGACGTCTATCTGTTGGCTGCCGTGTTTGAGACTTTTAGGAAAGTCACATTAGAACAGGACGCCTTAGATCCCGTCCATTTTGTTAGTCTGCCGGGTCTGTCCTATCAGTCAGCCTTCAAGATGACGAAAGAGAGCGCACATTTACTGCAAGATGCAGAAATGCACACGTTATTTGAACGTGGTATTAGGGGTGGCTTAACATTTGTCAACAAACATGTTGTTAACAGCAGCCAAGACATAGGATCGACCACGCATTTAATGTACATAGACCAAAATAATTTATATGGGAGTGCATTATCCAAGCCTTTGCCACAATCTGACTTCCAATGGGTAGAGCCCCATGACATTGAACACTTCTCCAATCCAGCACACATCATGGCACTGGGAGATGAGGCCGACATAGGTTATTTATTTGAAGTCGACCTCATCTATCCAGAATGTATTAAGAATAAGACAGTTGATTTTCCTCTCGCACCCGAATCTGGCATAGTCAGTCCAGATATGTTCTCTCCCTTGATGGAAGAACACTATAAGCAGTATGAGGCGGAAAATGACTTACACTATAAACCCACTAGGAAGTTGTTGCTCACCCAATTGAACAAGCAGCATTACATCGTGCACTATTCCATCCTCAAATTCTATCTAGGTATGGGGATGCAACTTGACAAAGTCCATCGCGCTATCCAGTTTAAGCAGAAGCCCTTTCTAAAACCGTATATAGAATTTAATAGTAAGAAGCGGGTTGAATCCAAGAATCCTTTCGAAAAGGACTTCTTTAAATTTAATAATAATGCCCTCTTTGGTAAAACCATGGAGGATGTAAGAAAACGCATGGACCATCGTATCGTGACTGATCCGGAAACGAGTATCAAGTTATGTCGCTCGCCGTTGTTTTGCTACCATGATGTCATTTCCGAAGACATTACTGGTTTTAAAATGTCAAAATCCAAAGTAGAACTTTGCAAGCCCATTTATGTCGGTCAAGCTGTCTTGGATCACTCCAAGTAAGAAATGTACAAGTTATTTTACCACACTTTTAAAACGTGTCCATTGATCCAACGTGTGGAATTAGTAGGAGGTGATACAGACAGCTTCTTCCTAGCTTTGACAACCACTAGCCAAGTCAAGCAGGAAGACATTTTAAAATATTTAGCACCCAAGTTTGATAGTTCCAACTATCCCACTAACCATCCGCTTTACTCTACCTCAAATAAAGCGAAGCTTGGCTGCTTCAAGGATGAGTGTGCCGGCAAACAGATAGAGGAGATGATCTTGCTTTGCCCCAAGATGTACTCCATGAAGCTAAAATCCTCAGAGCTTTCTATAAAACGGGCGAAAGGCATCTCGAAGTCAATCGTTAGAAAAATGACACATAGGGACTATCAAGATGCCTTAGATTCACTTAAAATTAAAAAAGTAGAAATGACCATTTTAAAATCACAGTCGCATCAAGTCAGAACAACGACGTTTAGGAAACGAGGTCTCTCAGCTTGGGAAGACAAGCGATGCTGGATGAGTCCTAACCACTCATTACCGTGCGGCCATCCAGACACTCATCTACCTCCACCCAAGAGACAGAAACTTTCTCTTCCTCCGTCCGGCGATGTATGATGATGAATGCTTCCTCTCTGTTGTGGTTGATGTTTTGCTTTTTCGCTCCATGGCGTTTTCTAT
Source organism: Prostheceraeus crozeri (assembly GCA_907163375.1). Taxonomy (NCBI): domain Eukaryota; kingdom Metazoa; phylum Platyhelminthes; order Polycladida; family Euryleptidae; genus Prostheceraeus; species Prostheceraeus crozeri. Next base: position 148,368 of record CAJQUW010015219.1, on the reverse strand, counting down.
GGGGTGTTGTGAGTGAGTGCCTTGCAACATGCGTCCAACTCCTGATCACTTCATATCGTGATTTGCATATCAACTGGTTTTCCTGACTTTGATTTCTCCCTGCACCTGAGTGACTGTTTTCTCCCTGCACATGAGTGACTTTGTTTTCTCCGGTGATGTGAGTCATAAAAACTTTGTATTCTGCTACCATCAGTATGACCTATGTGCGGTGCTATGAAAATCGGTTGTGATGATGAATGACATATCATGTACATACTGTGTCGTTTTCCTTTTGACATAAAGATGGGATTCTCACTCAATAGATAGAAGTAAAGTTTTGATCATTTTGTAAGATGGGTAGGGTTAGAAATAAAGTTGATGATTGTAAAGTTATAACCATATCACTGTTTGTAAGATAGGTGAAATGTAAATGAAGTCAGAATCACTTCACTGTCTGTAAAGTTAGAAATAAAGTTGACGTTTGTAAAGTTAGAAATAAAGTTGATGATTGTAAAGTTAGAAACAAAGTTATAACCATATCACTTCAAGATAGGTGAACCATGTCAGAGTTTGTAAGTTAACATCCTCACCAGCGAATGTGACATCATGAAAATTTCCTCGGCTTAGGAAACATCAACCACCTTGCTGACTCATGTCTATAAATAGCTGACTCATGAAGTGGCAAGGCGTCAGTCAGTTAGATAAGAATCTAATCAGTCTTGTTCAACCTTTTCACCGACACGTGTGTGGGCGTGTCATTCAACATCGATGGCGCCTCACGTCAGACAGCGTGACCTTTTCACCGACAAGTGTATGGATATCATTTCATGTCTAAAAATAGCACTGACTCATCATAAAGCGATGAACTTTGTTGATGACCTTTTCACCGACACGTGTGTGGGCGATAGTTCATTGCGATGACTATTCCAAACACATCATGTGATTAACACAATTCTATTAACTGTGACTCATACAGATAACGCATTAAAGATTTAACACTGTCAGCTACTTTACTGATATCACGTAAACCAGTCATGATACAATGTCCGTTGTGAAACACTGCAATATGTACAGGATGCCACTTTCGAATCAAAGCAGCAGGAAAGAGTTCAGTCTCATAAAATATACAATGATTACTGGTTTTAATGTTGGCTAGATTCACTAACATCTTCAATTGAACAGACACTACTATATTCTCCAATGTCAGGTGACTGAGGCACAGATGAGGCATGAGTGTTCGCATTTTCTTGACGACTTCGTAACATATGGACTGCATCACGAAATGAGAAAGGTTTCCTAGGACTTGGATTTTGCCGCAGCGGAAGATTTGAAGATTTCGACCGTTGCTCATGCGAATGAGCAACATTTGCGGACGACCGCGATGATAGACTGAATCGGGTGGATGGGTATGCAACTGTTCTAAATCGATGTCTCTTCTGAGATTCATTTCGCGCATGGCGTTGCTGATGCGGATGGGGAGCATGACTCACAAATGACATGAGTGAACTTCCCTTTTATACTTTTCCCATGAGGGTTTTGGAATCACGATGTAGCAGTGATCATTATGTAGAATCATCTCTTGAATGCGAATAAATACAATGCCGTCTACTACGTTAATGACACGACAAGAGTTGGATAGGATTCCGCGATGCAACCTTCGTAGTTGAAAGCGTTCTAGAGTTATCTGAAGTTGACGTTTCGCATCATAAAATGTAACACACCGATTTTTCCATGATACATGGAGCCATCCTGATAATTTCCACATGTTTAAAACCTGGGTGAAGAATGGTATGCCTAAGAAAGAAGGAGAGAGTCATGTTCATGTGTGGCATGGTGAGTGTACATTTTCTTTCTTGATACGGTGGACGTTAAGGCCGTGGTCTCATAAAGACCGATGGTGCGTTCTCAGTGTGTGTGGAGAGTGTTACTGTAGTTGATCGTCATCAACATGGACATCATTTTTAAAGGTTATGGAGACAATATAGGGATTCAACGTAAACAATCTTCCGTCCCTGCGCGGATCCATGTAGATGGTTTGAATTTTAATTTCGAAGGAGTAGAATCCTTTTCCCAAAATGGGGAGTGGTTTGCAATTGAGTAAGTCGAATTCGATGCCCTCCTTTTCATGGATGATGAGACAGTGTCTATCCATATGAACACACATGTATCGTCTTTCCATGATGGGAACTTGTGGCCGCTTCCCATTGTGTCGAACAATTTCTTTGGGAATGATGAGATTTTCTTTCAGGAATGTTTCAAGAGTATTGAATTGTAACCGTGTCCAATAGTCTAACGGCACACATACGGCCAGTCCATACTTTGTTGACATAACCTTTACATAATCTATCCGATGACTTGGTGTTTTTATGGTCACGGCTTCTCCATGATGAGTTATCTTTTGGTTGAAAGCATTTTTACCCGATGCTAAGGTGAGGGAGTTCAGTGTACCCAGTGCGAGAGCAGAGGAGTTGATGGCTTTGAGAAACTGCATGGTTAGCGCAAGGACGGAAATGATTGCCATCAGCTCAGTCGTCCGTTTTATAACCAGACCTAGCTCCAATCACATGCGTTTCCCTTTTCACGTCTTCCCTGTCTTTGTTAAGTGACAAAGAGCAATCACATGTGAACTTTTGACTGCGTGGGTGGAAACCTTCCCTATGACTGACTGCCCTCTTACAAAGTCGTTCTAGTCCTCACAAAGACTTTAGTGACACGCCCCTTCTAGTGAACAAAGACGCATTCATTTATCTAACAAAGATCCTGATAGCAATGCACAAAGCGCAATTACTCATGTTGTGTCACGCCCCTTTTCTCGAACAAAGACGCATTCATTTATCTAACAAAGCGCAATGACTCATGTTACTCTATACACCATTACAAAATACTCAGTGAAAAGAAATCTTTATTGCATCTACACAATGTGTCGAGCATCAAACAAAGTCGTGGATGTAAACACACTCAGTTGAATCATGATATGTTTAACAACGTCCGCATTTCCTTCCATCGTCATCTATTCTCTCCATAATTTTCTCCATATGACGTACATAAAATTGATCACTAAGAGTAATCCATTCTGTGCAATAAGATCCAAAACGAAGTGGTTTTTGCAAATCTTTCAACTCTATATAAGCAACGAGTCCACCCTTTACATCTTCAGGTTGTAAACTCTCCATCAATCTTTTGAAGAGAGGAAGGCTTTCAGTTAGCACTACTTTCATATCATTCATCTTCATTTTAAATGTAAGTTTCCAATCTTGTAAAAATCCATCGAATCCTTGTTGATCAAGTGTCAAATGACACATGTGGTTACTTAAGGTACGATGCGTCATCATAAACGTTGTGACTATAGATTTCATATTTCTTCAATGACTTCCACTATGAATAAAACAAATAACAATCATGTTCCACTGTAAGTTTATTCAACACCAGACAAAATTTACAAGTACAGAATACACTTCATAAAATGAGCATCACTCATTCACAAGGAGTAAAAACATGTTTTACATAGACCCATGCTGTTGACAATAATATAGATACAGTTCATAAACGTCATAGAGACTACAATGCCAGCGTGAAGAGAGTTTTGCAATGTAGGTGGCTTTATTTCTAGTATTACAATGGGATGGTGGTCTGTAAAGGTGATGTCTCTCACCGAAACATACAGCCATATCAAAAATCATTTCATCTCTAAACTTTTTTTGATCACAATGCATATGATAGTCTTGTCTTACACGATCTACCCTACATCGTAAATATAAATTGTCAATGTGCAACTGAAGTGTTGTTGCTTCTCGTTCAGAATCATTTCCCAATACTTTAACAATATGAAAACCTGACAGCCACCGTTTGAAACCACTTATCAAATACGTTTCATTTACAAATCCAATATGAATCAAAATAGAAGGATCAAGTTCATGCACATGACGTCGTGACCATTCGTCTTTGTGTGGAGGACAGTAGGCAAATCTATGATATACACTAACAGTTTGATCGCTTTCTCTCATTGCAATAGCACTCAATTCCTGCATGGGTGTTCCCTCACTGTCTATGAAAATGACAACCTACAATATCAAAAAGACTTCATTACAAGATAATACATTGAGTAGGAACTTTACAAGGATGTCTGTCCTTTACATAACAAAAGATACATACATGATTACAATGTTTTATTTGAACATAACGCACAAGACCGCGTTTTCCACATTCACTACATACTAACTGATTACAATACTCAAGATTTCTCTTTGCTGGTAACACCATCTTTCTTTGATGTGCGACGACGTTTAGGTTTGGTGACAGGTTCTTGACACCCTTTCACACAAGAATCAATGACTTTCTCAATGTGATCAAGACCTGTTAACTCAGGTTGATGATGAATTTGAGCAATGCGCAAATTGAGAGAAATCAAATTCCCGTCAGATTGATGATGTCCCACATAAACAGCAGGTACCTCAATATGAAATGAATAAAAGCCTGCACCTAGCGATGACAATTCTGTTTCAACTGTCACTCCTGAAGTGACTACAATACTTGCTTTGCAAAATATAGCAGCGAGTGCCGCGATACAAAGGTTTACAATAACAAGTTTTCTTTTCTGGCCACAACTGTAATAGTTCAGTAGGAATAAGAACCTTTTGCCTCACAACGTCTTCTAAAATGTCAAGCTGTTGACGCAACCAATTATCAATAGGGATGCTCAGGTTTTGACCGCAACGATTTACTTGCGTATCCATTTCTGGTTGGTTTTGGACATCTCACATCTAAACAAAGGCAGATAGGAACACGCCGTGTCTTCCACGGAATTTGTCTCACTCTTAGCTTTCAAACAAGCCATCCCTCGACCCTCTACGATGACCAGAAGCTGAGTTAAAACACTCGGTCGTTTTTTCAAAAAGTGGCAAGATCTCGGAAAATGCACAAAAACTCGATTTTTAACAGGCTCTCATTTGGAAACGGAGCCTCCCCACGCATCTGAAAAGAGTGGATCCTAGAGAACAAAGTGCGGTCTTGCCCCTAAAAGAAACTCGAACACTTCATTCACTTCCATTCCTGAGTGAGATATCGTCAAAGTTGGCTAAAAAAGCGACATTTCACATTTGGACTTGAAAAAATCCTAAGTATTTTCGACCACCGTAGTGAAAAATTTTTGAAATAATTTTTTGTGCGCATTTCAACCTGAAACCTTGATAGAAGTTTCTTTCACATGATTCTGAACAACTTTGGTCTTTTCGACCAATTTGGTCAGTTGAGTCGTTGGGCGGGGGGAGGCGGTTTTTTTACCGAAACTTCACCGACCCAACTGTTGACGACAAACACGATGGGATGGGTCTCGGAGTTCAATTCTAACATTTTGAAAATTTTTTTCTTTTTTCACGAAAAAATCCGAAGTGTCGAGGCCCAAGGTGACGAACATTTTCGAAAAAATTATTTGTGCGAATTTCAACCTGAAACCTTGATAGAAGTTTGTTTCACATGATTCTGAACAACTTTGGTCTTTTCAACCAACTTGGTCGCTTGAGTCGTCGGGGGAGGCGGTTTTTCACCGAAACTTCACCGAACCAACTTTTGACGACAAACACGATGGGATGGGTCTCGGAGTTCAATTCTAACATTTTGAAAATTTTTTCTTTTTTCACGAAAAAATCCTAAGTGTCGAGGCCCAAAGCGACGAACATTTTCGAAAAAATTTTTTGTGCGAATTTCAACCTGAAACCTTGATAGAAGTTTGTTTCACATGATTCTGAACAACTTTGGTCTTTTCAACCAACTTGGTCGGTTGAGTCGTTGGGGGGGGGGGGGAGGGCGGTTTTTTCCTCTCGGACTCATTCCTCCCAACACATCCTTGGCCACTTCCTTCCTCTCGCCAGAGGGGGGGGCTGTCCGTATGATGACTGATCGTTGCACATTTTGGACTTGCGCCTGGGATGGGATTACAACTTTAGTTTTCCTTTTCCATCCCGTAGACCAGTGTCTATTCTATTAGACAACATAGGTTCATTCAGATGTAAGAATTACAGGGTTTCAATTTTTCGCGGAGAGCTAATTATTTTAAACATTTTTGCAGATTTTCGCAGTGCGAAAATTTTTGCAGCTGGCCCGACCAATGCCTCAAACTTGGGAGCAGAGACAGTAAACGAGGAGTAAGAGGAAGGTGATGTAGACGCTACTTAGCCCATGCGCTCTACCAGTAATCCCTGCCAGGTATTCAGAAGAGTGACACACCTGCTTAGGAATTATTGCCTAACATGCCTACAAGGCAAAATATATACAATGCTTAAACAAAAGGTTTTAAATAGTTATGTGCAAAACAAATAATTGCATGCATGGAATTTTTTTGAAAATTTGGATAATATATGTCGAATGTCCACAATTACACACACTTAACAATGGATAACTCACTCACTCGATCAACTATGTCTGTCGCCATATACCTTATTTTCCTATTCCCTTCATTGCTTTATTAGCCTAAGTAGGCCTAAACACATTTTTGCCTCTCAATATCTATGAAAATTTTGACCAACTCGACTCGGCTATTACTAAAACACCGACGGCCAAAATGAAAATTACTAAAATACACCGAAACCAAAAATATCAGATTGAGGCATTTTCAGGTCAAATAACCAATATAAATGAAAAGAGTACTAAATAATCCTCTACAGCACTGACATCAACATTTACAGCTGACTCCATAGGGAAAATTAATAAACAAATAAGTGCATTCAATAGATCTACCGATAGCCATAACTTTCAGATCATAGAGTATCTCGCCACAAAAATCGGCATAAATCTTCTCAGGAACATTATCTCAACCAAACTTGGCCTACACCTTCTCAGGATCATTATCAAGAGCACTTCAAAACACAACAACTCCAACGGGCAACTCTGGACGGAGAAACAAGCCTCCGAGTAAAAGTACTTGGTCGGTTGGATTCATCACTCAAGGTTGTTTCACCTGCTGATCTACATATGAAAGTGACAGTTACACCGAGGGCCAAAACTTTGTCAATATTGCCTCAATCTCAAATATATCAGGGTTCCTACCGGATCATTCGGATCATGATCCAATAACACGCATCGGATCGGCTCATTTTCACGACGTTTAAATCGGATCAGATCCACATCATCAGCATGAGCCAATATCCTCTTAAGAGAAAAAAGATAAGTCCTACATATTTTTTGCAATTTCCTCAAATTTTGATATGGCTACAACGCACTAATTCAAACGGAAGTTCATCACTTGCAACAAGAGATATTTTCCGAAAGCAACTGCACTTGGTCAGATGACCCTCGGAGAAGATACTTCCTGATGATCTGATTACATGGGTTCGCAATAACCACCATCAATGATTACTTCTAAGGAGCCATTTCTGTTGATATGTAAAATATTAAGCTAGCATATTGCTACCGAATCCATCTTTTCAACAACTACATGTGCTAAATGCATGTAACAAATATAACCAAAAGTCACTAATTTTACAGCTAAATCAACTACAAAAACTTAACAAGAAAAATTGTGTCACTAATATAAGACAGGTTCTGTTCCAGTTGCTGTCAGGCGTCGACAAAAGGGTCACAAGAAAAGCAAAAGCTAATTCATCAATGAATGGAAAGTATAAATTCTCATCAAAAGAGGAAAACAACTAATAAAAGTATAAGGAGGAAGACCGTTCCAGGACAGGACACAAAATTCTCAATTTTTTTCGTATTTAAAAGGACTAAATTTAAGAATTTTGGTCATTTTTCAGGTAATGAAGACCTAAATTCATAAATTTAGGGGTATTTAAAATGTTATTTTTTTCAAAATCTCAAATTTGAGAATTATAATTTTTCTCTTGAAAATCATGACCGTTCCAGGACACCGAAAATCATAAAAGTTAAGAATCTCAAATTTGAGATTATAATTATTTTCTTGCTCAAATCATGACCGTTCCAGGACACAACATCAGAAAAATAGGTAGTTTTAGGAGTAGTTAAAATAACCCTAATTATCCCCAAATTTATGAATTTTTAATCATTTTTATGTCTAAACCAGGTTAAGAATCCTCTAATTCATATTTAAAATAAGTCTAGGGGAAAAATATTTCTTTAAAAATGGAAACCTCATAAATGGAAGAAACCTCGACGGGGACGAAAATGGAAGAAACCTCAAGAATATATACTTCGTTATCACAATTATAAATAACTGAATTGAACATCGAAAAGATGAATAAAGATAAACACAAGGATAGAGTTAGGTATATGAAAGATAAGGAATCTCAATTATTATTAAGATTTGAGCATTATAAAAAATTTAGAAGACGCAATTATTACTTAGACATTCTTCGTCATTGTACTCTCACCATTGTTTAAAGTACTAATTGTGTGAACTAGAAGATCATTGTAACTCATAAACTCAAAATTATTCAATGAACACGTACACTGGCTGATGATTGAAGAGAGAGAGAGGGAGATTTATTATTCCAGCAACGGAAAACATCTAACAGCTTTCCCCTAAAATTATATTGCAATCTCTTGTCATTTCAATTTACGCATCGGTAAAATTTTGACAGTTCAATTTACGCGTCGGTAAAATTTTGACAGTTCAATTTACCCCTACGTAAATTATTTTCAGAATCAGTTTTCAAAATCAGTTTTGCAAATAGATTTATAAAACTCACATGCATTCACAAAATTCATTTAACGTTTCCTCTCTCCGCTGTATTGATTAGAAGTACCTCCTATTATGAATTCATGGATTCAGAACACATAGGGCTAGCAATAAAAAGCAATTCTTCTTGTGAACTCAGAACACATAAGTTCATTTAAGAGTATTTCCTGTCAGTGACGGTTGTACCAAAACGCTCTCGTCATATATTTCTCATAATGAGTCAAGAGTTTTCCGCTACTCAATCAAAGATTATCAGAGAAAATTTGCCAAATTTCTTCTGAGATCGCAAATTTGTTTATATCTTCAGAAAAACACGGTGATCATTTCGAATTTGTTAGAAAGGAGACTGCGAGGAGAACCCTCATTTGTTTGATCCAGACTTCATCGAAGCATCACGGATAGAAAGAAAAAATTTCAAGAAAAAGCAAAATGAAGATAGAACACGACAACAGTTGCCGGTGAGGATGAACAAATTACGACAAGAATTAATGGAGAATATTGTTGAAAGGTTTGAATTTACAGATTCTTTGGAGAATTTTATAGAGCCAATTGGTGGAGAGGATAATACAATTGTAAACTTACGCAAATTCTTGTTGCATGAAAAAAGAAACAATTCACTCAGTGTTGTGTAAAATTTTTATCGGCAAACACATCAACCATCTGCTGACTCTTTGTGGTAATGACAAAACATATTTTTATAGTCTTTTGAAGAAAAATCAGATCAATTATTCACGCACCGAAGTTTCATTTCCTATGAAATTAGGAAAATTAGCCGACAAATTTCCTAAATTTTGTAGTGCCGCTTCCTCTTAGACTTTTAAAGCGCATACTGGAAGATTGTCTACAAAGGGATGGAGAATTTTGGTGCGGCAACTAGATTTATTGTGCTGAGCAATTGTGTGACATTCAAAATGATTCCATTCTTCTCCCAAACAATGGTGCGTCATTCAGCTACAATACCGCGCTTCAGCTGATCAAATCGCGTCCACGCGTGGACATATGCAATGGAATTTTGGAGTTCGTTGTGAAACTCCGCTATTGTTGCTGCGATACACCCGCACGACACTTCAATTTCAATGTTAAGACCTATGGTATTTCATTATAATTTTCCTAAACAATGGTGCGCCATTCAGCTACAATACCGCGCTTCAGCTAATCAAATCGCGTCCACGCGTGGACAAAATGCTCATTTCACTAAACTCTGCGATGACTATTGAGTGACAATAAAAAAACGATTTTTGGCAAACTTCGAACTATTTAGAATTTCCTACAACGTAAGTTGTTGTTATTTCTTGATGAACTTATCGGATCTAATTCTACCACACGCATTATTTTTAAGTTCATCAATGCCCATTAGTTTTGTTAGAAAACATTTTAAAGAAATCAAAATTTATATAGAAAAATTAAATCAACCGAAAAACTATAGAAATGAGGTTTGGTTCCAAAGATGAACATGAACTGTGTTGTTTCACTTTTTAAGATATGTACAATGTACATACATTATTTATGAAGACTTTTATATAAGTAGTATCGTACTTTAGAATATTTTGAAATGTAATTAAGTTTCCTTTTGTTCTCGAGTCTTCTGCCAGTAGCCTCAGATTGTACAATTGTGTGATAAGATTGATTGTTGTATTATTATATTTGATGCAAAATACACTGCCGCTGTTTTTATTTTTCTGTACAAGAAGTAGACATTATTGCAGTTAATAGAATTTCTTCATTTAAAATGAATGGTGAAAATCTGACTGAGTTATCTCCCAGAGCTTTTGGTCTGACTGAGTTCCTAAAACAATACGGTAAACAAACAACTACAAATTTCGATTTAAATAAGATCGCAAATCAATTGGGAATAAAGAATTTTTACATATTGATGAGAAATGAATTACTATTGATAAAAGATGTACCTGAAGTGAATTTTGTAACAAATCTCCACACGTCAGATCAAAAAGGAGTACATTGGTCAGCGGGTATGTCTAATAAAAATGGAGACAATTACTATTTCGTCTCATATGGATTGCCTCCAACAAATGAAGTAAGAGAATTACTTGGAAATGGAATTTATAATACATTTCAAATTCAAAAACCAGGAACAACTTATTGCGGTCAGTTATGTCTTTATGTTTTATTTAAATTACAGGACGGAGTACCATTTCTTGATATTATGTTAGAATTGAATAAGGGAATTTAATTCCCGAAAAACGGTGGTTCTAATGATAATTAAAAAAATCAAGCGAAGCTAGCTAAAGCGCCACCAAAAAGTTAAAGCTCGGTTATTTGTAATTCGTTTTCATAAAATCTGCCAGTGATTTCCTCATTATCTAAATCTCTTATTTCATAAGTAGAGCCCGGAACTTCAGGCACTTAAAAATAATAAAAAAGGCAGCTAAAGTACATGAAAAAGGCAATTAAAATCCAGAAAAAGGCATTTATTGAATACCGGTAATTAATCAGAAACACGTTGATTGCATGCAATTATCAGAAGTTTTGACAGATTTTCAAAAGATAAAGACTGACGTCTGTCACTAAGAATATGATTTAGCTGCGAAAATGATCGTTCCACATCCACAGAAGTAAGAGGTGCGAATTTCATAGCCGATATCGCAGCAGGACTCATATCGACGACTGCATCCGAAGTTCCATTATGAACAGCAGAAATTTTCTTCATCGAGTCTAAATCCGGATTTTTCGCTATGACATATTCAAATTTTGAAAAAATAGCCTGACCTTTGGGTCCCGGTGTTTCCTTTAGTTTCATGTGAAGGCTTTCTACTTTCTTAAGCGCTGCTTCAAGTGTGACATTTTGCTTTTCCAGAGAAGCAATACGTTCAGGAAAATCCGAAAAAAAGGGTAAGAATATAAGTCAAATCATTCTTCAATGAATGTTTTTCCAATAATTCCTTTGTAACGTGAATTGAGACTGCATCCGATGGACAAAGCTCATCCATAACTGACTTGAATTTATCAACATTGTTCGCGTAGTAAAGCGCAGAGGAGACCCACTTACCCCAACGTGTAATTATAGGCTCAGGTGGCAAAGCAGTATCAAATGCAATAGATTTGAACGTTTGTACACGTTTGGGAGCTTTACGAAACACTTTTTTTCCATTCGCTATAAGGTTGTCGACATCAGGAAATTGTAGACGAATATCCGCAGCAACACGATGAAGTGCATCTGCAAGACAAGAAATATGTAGCATGGAAGGAAATAGAACTTTCAATGCACGCCCTGCTTTAATCATATACGGCGCGGCATCCGTCACCAGTAGAAGAACTCTATCATGTTGAATTCCGACTGGCCACAAGATAGTCAGGTCTTTCGTGAACACCTGTGCGATCGTCGACTTCAGAGTTCAATGTTCCCACGATGAAGTTCACCACGTAACGACCAGTGACGTCTGTAGTTTCGTCGATCGAACACCAAATATAATGTTCTCCGACAGCTTTTGATAATGTCAATCTGTTGTTTATACATAACATCAAGGTAATTTTTCCGAATGCTTGATTCTGATGGCACGCTTTTATTCGTGTACTTCTGAAAAATTCCCTTTAAAACCGGATTTTCAAGCTTCCAAAGAGGAATTCCAGACGACACAAATGCATGACACAAGTCCAGAGAGAATTGCGACTGTTTCCCCAAGGCCTCGAAGCACGTCTTCAGTAGAACAGTTGAGGTTGGTCTGTTTCCTTCATTTTTCTCGTTATCCCTTGCTCGTCTTGCTGTACGAGTAACATGTTTTCCGCTACTTATGTGTTGCGTAACATAATATTTCTTTTCATGATTCACTGACGTCTCACAGATTTTGCAAAACAACACAGAGCCGTCCGTAGAAAAAACGTCGTCACCAAATGATCTAACTAAATTAGTCAGCTTCGTATTGAGGGATGCAGACTGCCTCGGCATTTCACGTATCTGGTATTAACGCTGGATGCGAAGTCACAGTGCGATCTCAGATGAAGGACAAGATGAAAATGACAAGACAAGTTCGGTTCATCCAACGATGTGTGAAGTCAGTGCAATATTTAGAAATGACTCATTAGTAGATGGTGTGATTTACCAGAAATGACATCCTCAAACAAAGGCAACCTAAAGTAGGAACTCTACGCCTCTTTGTTTGAGCGTGCTGTTTCTAAAGCCGCATTTACACTGTGCCATACGGGGACGCAGGCCGCAAGCAAACGTCAGATCACGTGACACAGCAAAAGAGCAGTGGGGAAATAGCAGAATATCGTGGATAACTGCTAATCGCTGTAAAGTGTGGATAATCCCGATTAGAAGTTTGAAAACCGCAGCTTTAGATGAATATTTATTCTATGCTAAAGGGATGTGTGATTTTCCTTGATGCAATGTACAGTATATGTGCATGATAAAGCAATTTGTTTTCTATTTCATTTTCAGGCCAAGTTAAAAAATGCTAAAAATGCTAAAATGCGAATTCATATAAAATGCGGTAAGTTTCTGCGGTCCCGACGATCGCATACTAACGAGTATCTACTGTATTTCTTTATGAGATTTCTATGCTTATCCTCACCTCTTATTATTGAACGTCGTGATGCGTCTCTTCTAAACATGTCAAGTTAACACTCATTTTACCAGGAAAATACAACTTAAACAACACTTAAAATTTTAGGCATTTTCATCCGAAACTAAGGAAAATAGGCAAAAATAGGCAAAAATAGGCATTTATGGCATTTTGCCTGAATTTCCGGGCTCTATTCATAAGTAATTGGATACGTTTGATTTATTTTACAAAATTCAAATATTTCTTTAGTCCAATAACCTACGAAGCCTTTTTCAAATTTATTTTTATATTTAAATATTATAAAACTATCTCCAATCTCATATTTCGGCTTACGTTTCTGTAAATTCGGATTATTCTCATTCGAATAATTATTTTCGAATATTTTCTTTCGTATCAAATCAGGAACGCTAGAAGCACCCTTTGGAGTTTCTTCAATACTTGAATGAATCTTATTGTTATAATCCCCAACAATTCCTGGTAATATTTTTAACCATTTCTGATTTCCTTGTTCTGTAAATTTCTTAAATATTTTATTTTTTAAAGTTCTATTAAACCTCTCTATTACTACAGCTTTGCCAGCATTTTCTGTGGAATAAACAGTTTCAAATAATGGCCTAACATTTCTATTGTAAAACTCAGACCCTTTATCAAAAAACAATTTTTTTGGCTTTCTATTACTTTCTTTTAAGATTTCTTCAAACGCATATTTAACTGACAGACCACTTTTGTTTTTTAAAGGCTTTGCCCAAGCATATCGTGTATATAAATCTATAACGGTCAATGCGTACTTAAACCCTCTTTCATTCGGCATATTGATTAGATCAGCACTCCAAATATCATCTTTATTAAATACTTTTACTTTCAATAGATATTTTGGTTTTCTATATTCCTTGTGAATTTCGGAGGCGTAGGTTTCAGAGTTATGAGTTTTGTCTAAACCCTGTCCGAACAATATTTTAGCTTGTAAAGCTTTCTTAACAAACATTCTTTCAATTTTTTCTCTAAATGTAGGATTTTGAATACTATATAATTCCTGAATCATTTTCCTATCAGCTACATGACGAGAACTTAGGTCATGATTTCGATAAGCTAAATCGTGTCTATAAGCTGCTGCATCAACTCTGTTTATTGGTTCTTCACCTTGTTTTGGACTACTATTCTCATCTAGTCTTATATCTAATCGAGTTCCTGGACCGGTATATGAATGACCAGGAAGATGCTTCTCTTTTGAATATTTACTCCAAATAATTCCAGGAAAGTTTTCTAATGTTTTTTGTGTGTCACCTCCGGAATGCAACGAAGTTGAATCACCACCGGAATGCACTTTTAAGAGATAATTCAATAAATCTAAATTAGAAATTTTTAATTTAATTAAATTTTCGGAACTTGTAGAATATGTGGAATTCATTTTTAAAGATAAAATAAAATAAATATTTTACCTAATCATACTATGACTTAGATATATTCCAGAACCATCTTTAGTTTCTTTTATTTCTATTAAATCATCAACATTAAGTAGAATGTTTTTGAGAACTCGTTTTCCTTCATCAACTAAATTTAATTTACTAATAAAATTATCTACTACTAGCCCTCTAGCAACTTTCTCCAACTCTCTATTATGACGTTTTTGTTCTTCTAATGCTGCCTTCTCTGATTTATTTTTATTTACTGCTTGGACAATACCAGCTGTCCCACCTGCAACACTTCCTGCTGCTGCTATGCCACCCATCATTAGTGGAATTAATTGGAGAATTCCACCATTCTTTTCTTCTTGTAATTTAATATTCTCTATCATTGGTTTACTAATGTAATATTTCTTTTTGCTAATCGTAATAGTTTTAGGTGTATTTCTGTCAACAATGTTACGCAATTTCAATTCAACAGTTTTATTATAATTATTATTTTTCGCTTGCGACATTTTTAATAAAAAATTTTAACTTCAGAACAAATTTCAAGTTACTAAAAAAATTAACCTATCCTAGCCATCTTTCCATCAAGAATTTCAATAGAATATTTTACATCTTCTAGCAATAAACCATAAGCCATCAATGAAGTTGTGGAATCTTTCTATTCAATATTAATTGTTACATCACAACCAGTCTTAATAATATCTTCAGATTGTGCACTTAAATCGAAACAGAAAACAGGATATAAATGTCTCCAATCTCCAGGAGTTAATTGTGGTTCAACTCCCAATTCTATACAAAGATTTCTATAAGCATCATATCCTTCCATAAATTGATTATTGGTATCATCGAATCTTAATGGATCAATTGGATATCGGGTTTGATTTAAAGCAAGTTGTAAACTTTAAATTATATCAATATGAAAAAGATTGTTGTTCTTATCAAAACTTGGAGAATTATTTCTTTGAAAAGTTAGTAATAAATATCTTGGAGTATTCGAAGTTCTAGTAAAATGCCAGTTAAATCTTTGTTCAGAAAAAGTTACAGAACTAGCAGTACGCTTTAGAAAATTTACTGGAATTGGTTTGTTAGCATATAATCTTTTTGCAATAGCTAATTCAACCTCTAAACTAGGAGTAATATGTTTTATCCACCATTCAAGTCTATCAATTTTTAAATATGCTTTTCTTCCAGTCCTGCCATAAAAGATTAATTCATTATTTGCTGTACGATGAATTATTAATTTAAATTTTAATTGATATATTTTGTCATAATCTAAATATCCGAATAATGGAGACAATGACCAATTTACTGTCTGTTTACTTTTCTTGTTAAATTCACGTCTTTCTTTATATGCACTATTGTTTGTTTTATTTAAATGATTTGCAATATTTTCTACATCTTTCGCAATTCCTGCTGCATCTGTTCCCGTGTGAGTTAAATCATCAACAATTATACCATCATTAGTATCAGGAAACCAACCTTCGATTTCATACTTTATTATTTTCACCAATTGTTACAAATCTAAGCATTGTATCAATTACACCTGGAGAATCACTTATTGTTTCTATATTTTGAGTTGCAACATCCAAACGCATTTGTGTAAATAATCTTGGAAAGAAATTATTCTCTAATGCAATATTATCGCTATCTGGTAATGAATGGTGTTGTAAAATTGGCATCACTATATAAAGAATATTCACAGTGTAAAAAGGAATCAGGTAAATATAAATAACTTTGTTGATTATCAACTTCAAAGATTAAATCTCCACCAGCATTTACTCTACTAGAAGATCCGGGATTCATAGCAATTCTTATACAGTCATTCTTTTTTTGATTGTAACTGACGAACGGAGGATCGTCTAGTCAAATTTATTTTCGATAAGCGAAGACATTTTTTAAAAAGATAATTTGACTTTTTGGTTTTTCTCACAAGCAGAAAAAAATTTTCTTAGGTTTCCTTTTCGAATATGTTTTAGAATTTTGCTAAACCATTACCTCTTATTTCTTCAATTGATTTCTTCTCCTGTCTACTGTCAGTCGGAGTACCACTCCTCAAGGTTTCACCTGCCGCGGCTATGTTAACAATTTTGTTTTTTGTTTCCTCTGAGAGTTTTTTAATTTTTTAGTTCTTCAGAATCATTCTTAAGTTTACGAAATAGTTGTTTTAATTCGTTTTTAGACTTAACAGCATTTGATATTGCACTAGCTGTACTACCTATAGCAGCTGCTCCTTTTGCAGCAGATGAAATCAAATCTTTATTATTTTTAATTAAGTTAACGATACTTCCTATACCAGAAAATATTCCAGCTCCGCGGTTTACACCATCTCCTTATTTTTGAATAGTTTCTACATTGTTATAATGGTAAACAGATTTCATAGATGGTTCAAGTGCTATTTTTTGATTTGAAGCAAAATGTTTAAGATAGTGTTTATAAATTATAGGCATTTTTTAGGAATAAACTTGACTTTTGGGAAAAATATTTACGTTTATGGTACGTTAGTAACCTGAGGACCTTTGGTCCGATAAAGATTTACGTGTGTGAATGGACAACAACCGCGTGATAACTTTATTAATTTTTTGTTGCACTTTATCTATTGCGTGAAGCAGCGTGTGATGTATTTTAATTTCCTTTCTATTAACTTGCATTTTCTGCTGATTGGTCTTCAACGCCGTTTTAAGAGCATTCAATTGAACTTTGAGAACATCTAACTTCTTTATTTCCTTTATAATTTTTCTTTAATTCATTTTCTAAATTGATTTTAAGAGTTTTCATTTTATCAACTTTTTGATTAAGTGAGTTTACTTCATTTATTATTCTATTCATCTTTTTCATTTGTTGAGTAATTTTAGAACTTAATTCATCAACACTTTTGGAATGTAGCTTGTAACTTATTTAAATTTTGAAAAAGTTTTTTAGGAAGTTTTTCTAATTCATTTTCTAATTGTTCTTTCAATAATTTTATCTGATGTTTATTTTTAATGACTGCAGACTTTAACTTCATAGAAAGTAATATTAAAATTTTTGATTGTTCTGAAATATTTTTAAAAAGTTTTGCTATATTTACTTCTAGCTCTCTATCCTTTTTATCAAGTTTTAACAATTTTTCGTTTAATGATTTGTCATTAAGTTTTAGCAACTTTAATTCATTCATCAGCGGAACCAAGTCTCTTTTAAGTCATTGATTTGTGTATCAACATATTGTTTATTTGTTAACTCTGTATTTTGTTGCGGAAGAATAGAAAGATGTAATGGACCAGATAAAACGTCTCCAGTTTTCGTGACATAATTTTCTATTTCTATTTCTGATTCACGATTATTCGGGATATATGCACCTCCACCAACATTTGGCAACAACACTTTTTAACAATAAAAAAGTAATTATTTTTCTAAAAAGTAATTTTGTTCTAAAAATGTTCGATGCAATAAATGAATCTTGGAGAAAAAAGTTTCACGATAAAAATTTCAACGATAAACATTTACACGATAAAATGTATAAAATAGAACATGTACCAGTTATAGAAGATTATCGTCATCCTACAAATCCTCTTACACCAAAACAAGAAGTTAAATTTTATTATCCCAATAAATATATGAAATTTGTGGAGGATTATGAAATAAAACACGGTATATCAAAATATACTAAAACAAATGATTTTGCGCTTTAAGAAGTTCCGAGTATTTTTGTCATACAATAATTTATGGTGGTTAATTAATAAAGATGTTTTAACAGTTTATGATTTGAAAACATTGAAGCAATTAAATCTTCCTCCCTTTATTTACAAAAAATTATAAGATTTATAAAATCTAAAATTTATAAAATTTTTTGAATAGAATTAAAACAATTTTTTTCTTAAAAAATTAAAAAATGTAAAAGTTTTATTGTGTCTTATGCAAAAGAAAGATGCAAACAAAAAGAAGTTATCAATCTCATTTAAAAAGTAAAATGCATTTACAAAATGTAGAACGAGCTAATGAAGAAAATATGTCAAAATTAAATAATTATAAAAACTATCTAGAAACATTACCTACTGATATAAAAGTTAAAAAAATATTTGATGATTATTCACATTCGGAATATAAAAAAGTTTTTAATAGTGAAGATAAACATGCAACAGATGGAAGATATTTATTTAGCGACACTGATGAATTTAACGAAATAGATGAATTTGATAAAGCTGTAACAGATATAAAATATTTATTTGATGAGTCTGTTGAACATAATGAAACCGATGAAACTTTTTATGATGTATTAACAAACTTTTTCAAAATCTTTCAAATGTTATATGAATGTAGAAGTACTTTATACAAAAAATGGACCTGATGGAATTATTGAAGAAATAATACAAGGACATTTTACAAATTCACAAGAAATTCATAATGTAAATGATATACAACGCATATTTGAAATAATGATAAATGAATTAAAAAATTGTATAATTGAAGCACAGTTACGTGAATCTGGTTGGAGATTTGTTAAAATAATATCTATGAAAATAGTAATTGATAAATATAAAAATAATACTGGTGGTAGTTATGTTCCTTTAACTTTCAGTTCACCACAAATAATCAACATAAAAAATGAAGATGATTATTGTTTTCTGTGGAGTGTTATAGCACATTTACATCCTGCAGAATATCACAAAGAAAGACTAAGTCATTATGATAAAGAAGAATATATAAAGGAATTTGATCTCTCTGGTGGCTTATATGAATTTCCGTATGATTATAATAGGTTAATGAAGTTTCATAAAAAGAATAAAAATTTAATAGAAGTAAATGTTTTTGAATTAAATGTGAAATATGTTTCTATTGGTGATATTACTCCATTCTACTCAGACTCAAAAAAATTTTATTCGAATAATAAAAGTTTATGTCAATCAGAAATAGTTTATAATGATAGAGGAAATTACATGCATCATAATATTTTTTAAGGGAAAATATATTTCTGCGGATACTATAATACCTATATTTTTTACCCAGGAAATATAATATGTACTGAAAAAATTCAAATTGTTAAAACATTATCACCAATAATGATTAATCATAATAATTATAAAGGACGTAGTTTTAATTATGATTATGATTCCAATTATTCATCTTTTTTGTCAGAATATCATCAAAAATTACAAATTTTAAATAAAATTTTATCTGAATGTAAAACAGATTATTTTCAACAATCAAAAATGTTACTACAAGAATATCTCCATAAATATAAAATTAAGATAGAAACAATTCAAGAATTAAATGAAGAAAATAAAGAATTAAATGAAGATAATAAAGAATTAAATGAAACCAATCAAAAAATAAATGTATCTTTAAAAAATATCACCAACAATATAAAGAACATTTTAATAATGAAAATAATTATCAGTTAGAAATTTTAAATCAAAATTTACAACAGTATACAAATTATGTTACAAGATATATCGATTTAACACATGAAATATATCAAGATAAAATTGAAAAAATATAACAAACAAAACAATCAGCACAAGCGAATATATTATATTATCAGGGACATTTTATATTGTGTAAAGATGTTTCTATATTTACAAAAACTTCAGATAATGCTGATTTTCCCTGTCTCCAATGTATGACGAGCTTTAGAACTAAAGAATAAATGAATAGACATTTGGAGAATTGTCAACAAAATGAAGCAGTTGAAAATACTTTTCCTAAAGATGATTATTTAATATATAATAGACATTATTTCAAAAATAAAGTACCCTTTACTATTTATTGTGATTTCGAAGCATATAATGTCAACATAACACAAAATTCTGATAATGGTAAATATGAAAAAAGTGCACCTGAACAAAGTAAAGAAAAATATTTATTTGAACAAAACCCCTTATGTTGGGGAATGTACATTCATTCAAATTATCCTGAATTATTGAAATCAGAATATTATGATTACTATGGTGAAGATAGTTCAGAAATGTTTACAAAGAAAGTAGAAGAATTACAAGGTCGTTTTTCACAATTGCTTGAAACAAATATACCAATGCTTCCATTGACGTATGCAGAAAAGTATCATTTTATTGATGAAACAAAATGTAATTACTGGAAAAGATCTTACAAATAATTATAAAAGTGGCAGAGGTAGATATATTGATAAAGTAAAAGATCATGATCATCTAAATGGATTATATAGAGGTGCAGCACATAATTCTTGTAATCTTAATGCTAATAAATTTAAATATAACTTTGTTCCTTTATATTTCTACAATGGTTCTAAATATGATTTCCATTTAGTAATGAAAGATTTATTTTCATCTGAAAAATTACAACAACAACAAATAAATGTACTATGTAAACAAGAAGAATATTTTCAATGCAATTAGGTTGTATTAGAATTTTAGATGCATTTAGATTTTTTACTCCCTATTCATTAGATGTTATGGGAAAAACTTTGAAACCTGAACAATGTAAAATATTAAATAAATATAATTTAAAACCTTTAAAAGGCATATTTCCATATGAATATTTAACTGGAGATATAAATAGAATAAATGAAATAATGAAAGAACAAAAACTTCCTCCAATAAATAAATTTAAATCAACATTAAAACAATCACAATTATCTGAAGATTATTCAGAAGCTGAAAAAAATTGGAGAGAGTTAAATTGTACGGATACAAAAAAGAAGAGATTATTATTATACGACGTTTCGCCTTGCAGGCTTGGTCACGTATGAATGTACGGAAAGACACATGAGAGATGAAGTAATACACAATGATATAAGTTCACACGTATTTACAGTAAAAACAAGTGTTCCATACCTCAGTAAGATATGGAATAATTAAAATACTACTACCTAAAATAAAAACAGCATGCGAAAACCGAAAATAGGACCTAAAGAAGAAATTACATACACATAGACCTTAACTTTCATAAACAATACTGCGACCAGTACAACCATTCATCAAAGTATAAGGTTATTCTTTGGAGAGGTACATACCTTCAAGTGTCTTTCTTCTATTGAATTCTATTTCAGCCTCTGTTGATGGGCCCAGTTCCACCCTATCTCGTGAACTATCTAAACTTCCACATGGTTTTTTCTACATCTTTGCTGGAGATTGCTCACTGGACGTGGTTAATCTTTGCAATAGTATTACGCGATATGATGACGGTAATGAACTGGGCCTTTATTCAATATTGGAAAATTTCTTATCGCAGTTTTCAATTTTGGATTCTATGCTGGCTCAATTAAGTATCCCAGACATTGTTGAGCTGGTAAGACTAGCACTGGAAAATGACTTTATTCTTTTCGAGGGTGATACTTATCAGCAGGTAAATGGTTTATCTATGGGAAATGCTATTGCACCTGTTGTGGCCATCATTTACATGGACTATTTCGATCGCGAAATAGAGAGTCGTTTCCTTGGGAAACTACACCTCAAGAGATACATTGATGATATATTTCTTACATGGTCGCAGGATGTGACAGCTGATGATTTTGTGACGTTATGCAACACTTTGAGTAGTCGAATTCAATTTACGATTGAATTACCAGATGAAGATGGATTCCTTCCTTTCCTGGACTGTCATGTGATTCTGTTGAATAATGAATTTCACTCCAGGTTATATTTCAAACCGATACATAGTGGCTCTATCCTACCTTGGATTTCAAATGTACCGATTTCGCAGAAACGAGCAGTGGTGACAGGTGAATTACACAGGGCGACTACTCGATCGACAAATGAAATATTTTTGAGATATTCTATTGATATGGTGGTGAATAGATTTCTGCGAAATGGATATAATGGTAATTTCTTAAATAATTGTGTGAGATATTTCAAAAGGAATAAAAATGATGACAGAGTCTCTAGAACAGACAGAAGGCAAAACGATGATAACATCATTTACCTGAGAGTCCCTTTCATAAATGAGCAGTTCAAAAGGCAGATGATTAATCTGACAAGACGAAGTGGGCTGGCAAATATGGTACGCTTGACTTTCAGCGGTGGTACTTCTCTACGGAGGCGTTTTCATCCTCCGAAAGAGAAGCCTGAATGGAGAAATTGTGACCTATGCTCAATGACAAGTAAACCCAATCGGTGTTATTTAAAGGGAGTGGTTTATAAAATCGTTTGCAATATATGCGGAAAAATTTACATTGGGGAAACGGGGCGTTCGATTGGAACAAGGATAAAAGAGCATCTTTACAAGAAATCCTACTCAGCAGTACAAGCTCACTTCGATGAAGAACATTGTGGTCTACAACCGGCATTTAACATTAATTGGGAGATTGTACATACTGGCCTAAGCCATTTCAATAGAAGAAAGACACTTGAAGGTATGTACATCTCCAAAGAAGAACCTTATACTTTGATGAATGGTTGTACTGGTCGCAGTATTGTTTATGAAAGTTAAGGTCTATGTGTATGTAATTTCTTCTTTAGGTCCTATTTTCGGTTTTCGCATGCTGTTGTTATTTTAGGTAGTAGTATTTTAATTATTCCATATCTTACTGAGGTATGGAACACTTGTTTTTACTGTAAATACGTGTGAACTTATATCATTGTGTATTACTTCATCTCTCATGTGTCTTTCCGTACATTCATACGTGACCAAGCCTACAAGGCGAAACGTCGTATAATAATAATAACATCTCTTCTTTTTTGTATCCGTTGAAACTTGGTTTTTTTCTCTCTATCGATATAATACCGGATACGTGAAGTCGCTTCTCCGTATTTTCGTTAAATTGTAGAACAATGTATGATTATACAATGAAATATCTTCAGATAGATGTATTAATCCTCACTGATCTTTTTGAAAACTTTCGTGACATGTGTTTAGAATATTATGGAATAGATCCATGTTATTGTTATTCTACACCAGGTTTAACATGGTTAGCAGGTTTAAAACATACTGGTGTTGAACTTAAACATTGTAAAGAAAATACATATGATAAATTATTATTTTTGAATCTGGGATTAGAGGTGGTGTTTCATCAGTTTTAGGTAATAGATATGTTAAATGTTATAATAAGAAAGTAAATTCTGATGATTATGGAATATATAAACCTTTATCTCCAGAAGAAAGCGATCAGTTTATAAAATTGTTTAAGCAAAATATAGGACTTATATCAAATGAAGAGAGTCAAGCAGCAGTTGATGAACTCATGAGAGAAAACTATTTGTCATATTATGATTTTAATAGCTTATATTCTTCTTGCATGATACAAGAGTTACCAACAGGTGAGATGGTATGGTGTAATATTCTTGATTATCAAAAAACACATGATGGCGTTCATAATTATGGTTATATACTGTATATGAAGTTGATTTAGCATATCCTGATGAAATAAAAGATACAACAAAATATTTTCCTTTCTGTCCCGAAAACAAAATTCCCAATATAGAAGATTTTTCAGATTATCAAAAATCTTTAATTCCTAAGAAATACAGACCAACAGAAAAACTTATGTTAACACAAAGTAATAAAGGAAAGTATGTTGTTGAAGGAAGAATGCTCGATTGGTACTTAGAACATGGGATGATTCTCACTAAAATACACCGAAAACTATTTTATAAAAAATCTACATGGTTAAAAAATTATATAGAGTTCAATATTGAAAAACGTAAAATAGCTAAAAGAAATAAAGATGATTTTGGAAACGTACTCTTCAAATTAATGAATAATGCATTTTATGGTAAGACTTTAGAAAATGTGCGTAATAGACAAAATATTGAAATAGTTTATGATAAAGATAGGTTTCAAAATTTAACAAGGAAACCTACATATAAAAGAACTACTAGATTTAGTGATAATCTATGTGCTGTACATTTACGTCGAATCAGCGTAAAACATGATAAGTTTAATTTTATTGGATTCACTATATTAGAATTAGCTAAACTATTTATGCATAGATTTATATATGATTATTTAGCACCTGCTTATGGCAAAAACTATAAATTACACTTTACAGATACGGATTCCGTTTTCTTAGAATTAACAATACCGTATAATTCTTCACTTGATGAAGAAATTAATAAAATAAAAGATATCATTCATCCTTCTGATTTATGTAAAGTAAAAGATGAATTAGAAGGAAATGAAGAGTACATAACAGAAGCTATATTTTTAAAATCTAAATGTTATTGTCATAATACAACTAATAATATTAAAACACATAAAACATTAAAAGGAATTTCAAAGGCATCAGTGTCTAACCAAATAACATTTCAAGATTATAAGAATGCATTATTTAATAATAAAATAAAAACAGCATGTAATTATAGACTTAATTCAAAGAAACATAAAATGTATTTAAAAGAGGAACATAAACTAGCATTAGATCCATTTGATGATAAAAGAAAAAATTTACCTGATGGAATAACTACTTTACCTTTTTAATTTTCAAATTTCTAAGATAGACAAATTTATTAATAATAAATAAATAAAAAAATATTTAAACACTATATTTTAATTTTTTTATTACTCAGTAAATAATTGTTCGATAACTATATCATGAATTTTTTATCAATATTAATTGTAATGAAGCCATAATCCTTTGACCAAGCATTGTTACACGATTGTTTAAATTCATCTTTATTTCTTACACATAAATCTCTTAACAAATCACTTAAGTTTCTTGCATTTATTTCAAATAGTATAAATATATTTGTATTCTTTCTAATAACACTTCCATCTAATGAATACATACTTTGTGTTAAATAAAAAACACTGCAGTTATTATGTCTACCTCTTGTGAAATAATTTCTCTGAACTGACTGATTTCTATCATTAACACAATCATCAAAAATTACACAATGTTTCATTGTTTTAACTAGTCTACTGGGATCTTGCATATTACCACTATCATCTATTAATTGTATCTTTACATGGTTATTTTTATTGGATTCTACTAACTGATTATTTTTTGCTGCTTCTTCACACCACGAACTTATTTCTTCTTCATCTTCAGATTTTTCACATTCCTTGAATAATGAAGCAATTGCTGTTTTTTAAAGATTATTTTCAAATCCATATTTTAAAAATTGATAGACGGGTTGTTCTGCTGTTGTTGTATAAATTATAAGATTGTTATAATCCAAAAAATTTGGTGTCGTTAAAATTTTAAATAATAGATACGTTTTACCACATCCTGATCTTCCACAAATAACTGACAAAACTTTATTAGATAAATTTGGATGATGATTAAATTTAAGTTTTTTTTTATTTAATGGGGGCACTTCACTCAATTTTTAATAAAAAATTTTTATTTTTATTTTTAAGAAGAAGAAAATTAAACTTCTCTAACCAAAAGATCTATCATAATCTCTTCACCTCCAAAATTTATTTCTTGTCCTTTCTCATCAGTGATTCTAATGTTAATGTTGTTAATAGTTTTTCTTGTAATAGGGAAATATATTAATGTTTGTGGAATTACATTTAATCTATAACCAATGGGTACAGTAAAAGCTGGAAAACTGAATATTAAATTTGACAATTTACCATTTATATATCCTCCTTCAATAATGTCACAATGTACAACAATTGAATTTATTTCAGTTATTTTTGGAATCTTCTCACCTAAATGATAACCTTGACTATAGGTTTGTTTATTAAATCCTAATAGTTTTGACAATGATCTATCATGATTAAAATCAACTTGATGATTTTCGTCTAAAATAAGAGAAAATTTATTAACTGCCGGTTCAACTGCAAAATGTAATTGTTTCTTATCTTTAAATGGTATACCTAAATGTCTCTTAATTTCATTTGATATTGATTCAACTTCGTAAGAACCAGGAAGAAAAGTTAGTATTTTCCACGTTCTACCTTTATCAGTAGAATATCTAAATTGGTCATTTACATCTTTGATAACGTTTTGAATAGTGTTAAATGTGGAAAAACTAGTTAATGCAATTTGATAATTTTTATTTTGTTCCAAATGTAGAATGGGTTCTAAATTACAAGTGTGTGATGAAGTAGTTGTTATAATTTTTAACGTCGTACTAAATTTTGATGAACCCAAAATCTCTGTTAGATTTTTTAAATGATTTTTAATTTTGTTTAAATCTGCTGAACACATATTTTAGTTAAAATATTAAATAAATATATTTTTATGAAATATTTTTTTATAAAAAAATTAAAAACAACAACATATTTCAGCTATACTTTCATAATCTTCTTCATTTAGAATCTTCTTTTCTAACAGTCTTTTCAATATAGCATGAATTTCATTGAAACTAGAATTATGTCCTTCTTTTATTGCAGATATTAAAATATTTAATCTATTTAGTAATTCTTGTGGATCATCTGGTAAAAATACCGTTGTTTCTGCTTTAAAACATTTTCCTACTTTAACTCCCGTTGATAATAAATTTTCTAATTGTTTATAACGTCTAAGAGATTTTGCTGCACCAACTCTATCTAACATAGCTTTATATTTTATGAGATCTTCTACAGCATAATTATTTAAATCTGCTTCTTTTAAAAGATCAACAAAATTTCTATCTAAACTAAAAGGAGATTTATCTGGTGAAAAAAATTAAACCTCGAAAAGGTTGTGGAAATATTTCTTTTCGTCCGAGATAAAATCTAGGTATTGTTTTTCCATCTATAAATGAAATAGAATGTTCAAATTGCATAGATTTTGGTAATTTCTTATTAATGTTTGATTCTAGTAATCCATAGTCATCTAATATAGTTTTGTGAGCTGGATCTGTTATATTAATTTGTTTATCATCATTTGTAAGTTCTTTTTCAAGAGTTTTAAATGGTTCCATAGTTTTTTCAAAATCAGTTTTTACTTGCTTGGTTTGCTGCATTTTTTCAAACATATCAGATTGAATACCAGCTTTTATCATTCTATGTTGAAGATGATTTTCTTTCATAATATTTCTGTTTTATTAACTCTTCTAATTGTTTTATTCTTTTAAAATTATCAGCTTTAATTTTATCCATTTTTAAAATATAATATCTGGATTTTGTGGTAACATTGGAATACAACGAAAACATTTTACTGAACAAATTATTTTTTTGTTGCTTTGGCGTCTGACATCTTTTTGCTTTCAGTTTTGTTTAATAAAGTTTTGCTGAAAATTTCGCTTAAAGCTTTTAGTTCTTCTAAAAAAACTATCAGTTTCCTCAATAGAAGTTTTACCATCATTAGAAATTTTGCCATCCTGTTTATTCTTGTCATCAACTTTTTCTGACTGTAATTGAAATGATATTTGATTTACTTCATTAGCTATTTGATCAAAATTTTCAATCTCATCTAGTGTAATAACATTATCATCACATACTCTTTGAAAGTAGTAATGTAATTTGTCATAGACTTCTTTAATATGTAAATGTTTAGTTTTTAATGATTTTCGTTTCTTAGTAATTAAAGATTTATCTAACATTGTAACAAGTGAAGTTGTAAAAACACCCGTGCCTGTTAAAGCAGTAGCAACTACTGGAATTACTAAAACACCTGAAGATATAACAATTGTTAAAGCACCTAAAGAAACTGCTAAGAATATGCCAATACCTTGTGCTACATTCTTAACTTTAGACCATCTCTTTCTTAATTTATCATAATGCTCTAATCTTAATAATAATTGAGATTCCTTATCTTTCATATACCTAACTCTATCTTTGCGTTTTTCTTTATTCAATTCAGTTATTTTTAATTGAGATAACGAAGGATATATTCTCAAGGTTCCTTCCACTTTCGTCGTCGCCGTCCCCGTTGAGGTTTCTTCCACTTTTGTTTCATACATTTTTTTAATAAATATTTTAAATACAATCTTCTGAAATTCTTAGACTACCTAAATTTTCGACTACGTGAAATGTCTACGTGATATTTTTTAGATTACGTGATATTTTGAGACAACTTAAATTTTCGACTACGTGAAATTTTCGATATTTTTCGACCACGTGATATTTTGAGACAACTTAAATTTTCGAAATTTGTCACTACCTAAATTTTCGGCCACGTGAAATTTGGAGACTACCTAAATTTTTGAAATTTATGGACTACGCAAATTTTTGAAAATTTGATTCTTCGAAAATTTGTCACTACCTAAATTTTTGAAATTTATAGACTACGTAAATTTTTGAAAATTTGATTCTTCGAAAATTTGTCACTACCTAAATTTTTGAAATTTGGAGACTACCTAAATTTCTGAAATTTATAGACTACGTAAATTTTTGAAAACTCGCAAGGTGTGACATCCGGTGCCAGCGAGGCGATGCGCCGGATGTCATACCCTATACTACTAATAAATGCGAAACAAAAGAGAAAGGACGGATGATATGCATGTAGAAATTCAGCAATTGCCTTCCTTTGACGCCTCTTCCCACAGCAGTCTTCCCTGATTTTCCATCAATATTGCAGGAAAAATACGCCTTGCTGGGCTTGAATTCGTATTGATGCATAATAGGTTTCCATCTAAGACATTCGTCGCGTGCAGAAGCAATGCTTTGACTGCATTATTTCTGCATTTGGTTCTGCACTAAGGCTCTAATAATAGTTTTCCATTTCTTTGTGTTTCTCCGATGTCTCGTTCTTTCATCTCTCAATGCATTTTCAATCATCGAATTCACATTCATCAAATTATTTTCCTTTTCTTGCCGTAACTGGGATATGGCTATGTTTTCAATGGTTTAAGGATTATCTAGGAGACTTCTTATCCATGAAAATGATACTCGATGTCTGTCATCAAGCATACCAGATGATTACTTAAACCATAAATGATGATGTCGCTTTCCGGGTCGCTTTCATACTTGTAGAATTTATCCACAAAACATCACACATATTGCTGATGCGAGTAGAACAGAAGGATCGGCAGTAGCTTCGACTGAAATGAGAAAGCTGAAAGATAGCGAACATAAATCCGACAGTTCCGTTGGTCATGCGTCCCTTTCGCTATTTCCGTCTTTGGCGAGCTAGGGGAGCATGCTACTGAAACAGTTGGCCGGATTGCGACTCGTACGGTGACCCAATACAATATATCCTATGGGGAAGTTAAGCAGCCATTTTGACTAGACTCAACATTACGCTCATGAGAGCTAATGCCCGAGCTTGAATTTCTAGATCGGATTAATGCCAACATTTTCTTTCATGGGACATTTTAAGAGTTCTATGTTTGATAGCTTTTTCGTAGATTTGCTGACCAGAATTGTCTCTCTATTTTGTTAAGTGACTTGTCGTGTAACCTGGAAAACTTGTCTTTCTTCGTTGTTCTCACAAATACAGTTTGTGTTCGTCTACAAAACATTTCCCAAGGAAAACTCTGTAGAGAGGAATTCTATCGCGGATATCTATGGTCCTACTTCACAGCTGATAATCTGTCATACTTTGTAACGGATAGAGGATAGATATACGATTCTCTAGGACATAGCTCGCGAAATCACTAGTTAAATCTCTTGGGTTGAAGCCACGGCGTACTGAAAGGAGGCCTGGAAGACACCGACAGCAGTCAATCTAGCGGAGTCCTACTTATTAAGAAAGAATGTTTATTCCATGAGCACTTTTGCCGAGTTAAACCTTTGATTCTTTAGTCAGCAAGTACTCGCAGTGTAACACACACATCCGAATGCTTATTCAGATCACATGCGCTGCCTGACATGACTTATCAGATCGGGGTCAGCCGCTACGCGCTGCTGTTTAGCTCATTGCATTGATTTTCTCACGCCGTGATTTATCTCCCTGTAGTCTTTCATTAGACTGAGAACACTGTCATTACATCGCAGCATTGAAGCTGCTTCTTGACTTTATTAACTGCGGTATTCCACTTCGTGCTGTGTGTGATAAAGTGCTTCGAGACTATGGGTCGAAAATGCATTGTGTACGGTTGCCGCTCTGGCTACAAGGATTCTCCCAATTCATTGCCACTCTACAGATTTCCGAAAGATTTAGAAGACTGTCAAGCTTGGTTGAGAGCTTTTCCAAATAAATTTATTCCCGGTTTTGTTCCCTCAAGGAATCAATGCGTTTGTCAGTTACACTGGCCTACTGATTTTAGACGCAAACCATGTCCTGGTAACCAGAACCTAGCTGTGCGACAACAACTTCGAGATCCCTACCATCTATATGTAGTCCATCAAAGAAAAAACTTAAACTGACTGCTCAACAGCGTTCTCAGCAATGTGATGAATTGCCTCAATTTCTGATTGATGATAAATTACCGGAGACTTTAAACGCAGAGACTTTACGTCAGCGATATCCAGATTTGATCATTTATAATTCTACTGATGAATTGATCATGCACTCCAAGGAGAAAGATGGACCATTTTCCTTTATCAACTAACGCTGAGTTTTAATGGAAGCATTATTTCTGCCTACAATCGAGTTGAGCGCCTGTACTTTCCTTTCTTTGGTGGCTGCGCTCGAATAACCAAGTTTAGTCAGTTGGAGGCTTGTGTGACCTATGTAAGAGTCTATGAATCAAATCGATGTGATTATTTTTCTGAAATTCGGCGTATGAATTTTTCCAAAGCTGTTAGCGCGAGGCGATATTCAAGCCAAGACATCCTTTTTGCTATTGAATTGATGAGCTGATCCCGTGCTGCATACAGTTGTCTGAGAGAAAAAATTACTCTACCTTCTTTTCGCCTTCTTCGCCATGTTACATCAGGAATTAACGCTGTCAGTGATTCAGTTTACATTAAGGGCATCGTCAGTTCACTTCAGGAAAAACAAAAGGCATGCATTCTAGAAATAGACGAAGCATACTTGAGAGTTGAGAGTGATTATCGTGGTGGTGTATTTTTTGGGTTTGATTCCCACGGAAAGAAAGCGAGGACATTATTGTTTGTCTTGATAAAATTTGAACATGGCGGTCCAGTGGTTCCGTTCAAGTATTTTCCCGTCAACACGTTAACTGAAAAAGGTATGCTTATGTTTTATGCACAAACCCGAGAAATCCTGCTTGAAGCTGGAGCAAGCGTTCTCGCAGTCATAACTGATAACAATAGAACTAATCAACGATTTTTGAATGAGATAGAAAAGCTCTATCCAGGACAAGAGTTGCCCTTAAACGACACAGTTCATTTGTTGAAATGTCTTCGCAACAATTTTTTTGCAGTGGGGTTTCTGGTACTTAAGGATCCGGTTGATGGTATTGAACGTCGTGCAAAATGGAAGATTTTATGTGATATTTATGAAAGTGAAAACAATCATATTATCAAAAAGTGACCTTACATTCAAAAGTATATGTCCGAGACACACTGCTAAGCAAAATGTTGCTCTAGCTTTGAAGGTTTTTCAGAGAAGACATATGCCACCGTGCTTCCAATCGACTTTGATACCGCACGCTTCATATTGATTTGCTTGAATTTTTTTAAAGTTTGCAATAATCGCTCCCTCGGGGCAGCGGTACGTTCACGTGATGAACATCGTGCCGAGATACGAGACATAACACAACTTCAATGGCTCTCTTCGTTTATCAGGGCGATGCAATCAAGTAATTTAAGTGTTGACACAAAACGAGCGTTGGAGCGCTATGGGCGAAATATTGTAATTCTTTGTGAGCGTCTGCTGAATAACCCAGATTATGATTATGTTCTTCTTGGAAGATATCAGAGTGATGATGTGGAAAATTATTTTTCTAAGCTTAGACAGAAAGTTGGAGTTGGTTATCTTATCACACACATGCAGGCAGCACATTCTACTCGAATTGAGTTGACTAAAAAAGCATTGCAAAATTCCCAGGAAAATTCGACATTCGATTTGTGCAGGACACCTCAACCGCATTCGTGTACTAATTGTGACAGAGATCTTTCTAATGAAGAAGATAGAGTCTTTGATTTTGCGATCGCCATGGTGGTAGCTGGTGACGTGCCTACAAATATTCGTGACGTGGTAGTGTATATAGATGGATATTTATTGAGACGACGTGAAATTTATGTCGAAGATTCAAGTTGCCATGATGAGTGGCAAAGTTACACGCAAGTAATAAGCAGAGGAGGCTTGATGATTCCGTCATGTGATCTGGTTTCTTTCATCTCAATTTGCTATATATTTTTCACATGTTTGTGTCTTTCACCGATTTGCATAAACTTTTTGATATGTCAATTTTCTTTTTTTTTGGAACTATTTCCATCCCTGAACAGTTTAAGCACTCTGCATTTACGATCCAGCAAATATCTTATGCAACAATGTAACGAAATTGTCGAAGGAAAAGACAACAACGTCGGACAAAAAATCACTGTTGAAGTTTCAATAAATTATTTTAAGTAATGTATTTTTTGTCTATATTACGCATATACGGGAATAGGCTAAATAATCATTTTTCATAATCATATTGTATGCTTTAACATTTCACTAAGATAGAATTTCCACATGAACAATAACTAACGTCCAAAAAGCAACGAAACTGTAGTCAATCGTTATAATCATGATTTTTCGTATAAAACTTAGTAGGACTCCGCTAGATTGCCGGCCACTAGCGTCTTCCAGGCCTCCTTTCAGTACGCCGTAGTTGAAGTCCATTGGGAGTTACAGTCGAAGCTCGTTAATTCGGACACGGATGGCATGTTTTGTAACTTTTGATATATAGGCTGCTGCTTAATTAAGACTTTCGATAATTGAGACATTTAAAGTCTGGCATTTATGGTCTTAACTAATGAGCTCTGTTTGACTGTGTCAATTAATTTCTCTCTATCCTACAATTAACTTTTCGAATCTTGAAGAATGTTATTAGGAAATGTGGTGTGTCTTCTCAAAGTATTTGCGAGTTCAATGAAATATTGATTTGAACATGAAAAACGTGTTGGGATGCGGAGGATGAAGATCGGACAGTTCGGCTTTTCGAAAAAGTGCGTCATTCAACAAAACATTCTTCAACAGGAGTGATTGTTCACAAATACAGTCGTGTTTATGAATGATGCGATGACAGCGCCGTTTCAAAAAATCAATTCTGTCCAAAATGTTCAGAGGCAATAACGAATAAATCGTAGATCCGTAGCATGAAATATTACGAATCAAACACATCTGCACTTTACAGAACATTTGATTTTCCAATATGCTGTGTGACTCATAGACAAATTGATAAAATAAACCAATCATTGAAAATCGAAGCACTTATGAGCAAGTCATCATAAAGTGTTGGCAAAATTCTGATCATCAATAAAGAACTTTTGAAATACGTCATGAATTTGACTTTCCATTGGGCTAAATACAACGACTTTTGTTGGAAAGTTTAAAATTCCGTTGAAACTGAAGGTCACAAAAATACAGGCCAGCGAAATTGGTGAAAAAATGTGATGATTGCATGAGGTGTTTCTCAGTCAAGAGTTGTCCGTTGGCTGTTGTGTTTTGAAGCGCTCTAGAGAATACCACTGGGAAGGTGTGGGCAAAGTTTGGTTGAGATTGAGGCAGTATTGACAAAGCTTTGGCCATCGGTGTAACTGTCACTTTCATATGTAGATCCGCAAGTGAAACAACCTTGAGTGATGAATCCAGCCGACCAAGTACTTTTACTCGGAGGCTTGGTTCTCCGTCCAGAGTTGCCCGTTGCAGTTGTTGCGTTTTGAAGCGCTCTTGATGATGTTCCTCATTTTTTTTTATTAATTTTCCCTATGGAGTCAGCTGTAAATGTTGATGTTAGTGTGCTGTAGCGGATTATTTAGCACGCTCTTTCCATTTATATTGGTTATCTGACCTGAAAATGCCTCCTTATGTGATATTTTGGGGTTCGATGTATTTTAGTAATTTTCATTTTGGCCCTTGGTGTTTTAGTAATAGCCTTCGACGACTCGAGGTTGACAAATGCACGTCTCGTAGGCCACTAATTCAGATCATCAATCAATTCTACTAGGAACACCGGTGCAGAATGTGGGAGCAGTGCAGGGATTGCAATTCACCCAAGAGAAAATTCCGGAAAATCGGGAAAACCAGGGGTTGAATGCATAAACTTGAAATATTTACATTAGATTAATTTCGCAAAAAACCGGAAAATTGCGATCCCTGGAGCAGTGTAAATTTTTCAACAAATTAGCAATTTTAGAAGAATTAACTTGGCTCTTTCAAGCATGAGTGCATAATAACTAGGTAATTTCGATTATTCTTCATTACTGACCAATGTTACATAAAGGACTGCTGAAATTTCTTTCTTGTTGTTATGCAAGTAGCTTCAAACACTGATATCACGACAGCTAATGTAGAGATGGTGTCCGCAAGATAAGAGTGCTTTTCAGGACTGAGATTTTTGCCAAAGCGTGATTATTTTCGAGAAGTTATCACCGAGAAAATCACATTAAGTCACCTTTTCCGAGGTTCATGCAAGACATTGGCTAAACTACATCTGCCATGAACTCCAGCTAAATTTCTTGATGGTGATTGAAACTCATAATCGTTCGATTGAAAGTTTGAAATCAGTTCTGTTAAATATTTAATATAAAGTGAACAATTATGGGCTTAAATGCGCTCTGAAATGAGATTTGATAAAAATGCTCGACCGTAACATACTCATTTCCCAGGCAAATCGGTAAATCCGGGCACGGAGAGCACACGCGTAGAACCGAAAGTTAATGTGATACCTGGTTATAAAGGATATTTGGAGAGTACGTTTAATATTTAGAATGCCTAAACAATCCTTAATTATGCCAAAGATAGATTCATATGCGTATGGGTTACTCAGCAGTGGACACTATCCCATCACAGCCATAATACCAAGCGGAATGAACTGACATAGATATCGGTGTCTCTCTTTAGCGTGTGCGATTGGCTAGGCGCGTGCATTGTAGAGGCAGCTTTTATCAGAGAACACACGAACTTTACCGGTCAGATTGCTGGCGGGCCTGTGAAGTGAAAATTACATATTTCGACTCGGATTTTCTACGCAACAAATCCGTTAAATGGAAATATTAATTACACCGTTCGTGATCTAGATATACAGAATGCATCGGTCCGATGTGGCGTCAATCTTCTGGAACATCAGAATTGATGCCATAGATCTACTCCACTATTCTATGAAGATGCTTAAATTTACATTATATTCAACGCATAGAGTAGGGTATACTCCATGGCTCAAAGCTAGGCAAAATAGACTTGAGGTTGGAATAAATAGCAAGATTTTGTTTTTCACTTTTTATTGGTTGATTATGGTCTGGGCAACATCATAGCAAAAGTTCGTGAAAATTTCATCAGGCTTGGTTATGCAATTCTGACATTTTTGTAAGTAATAATATAAAAGAAGCCATTCGGCATTTAGTGCTTTTTTTCCACATCTAATTATGCATGTAATTGTAACAGTTTTATGAGTTTTATGGTAGTCTTTTACTGTGTCATTATCTCATGAACCTACATTGCGCGCAAATTTTAAAATTGTGACTGCTGTTCGGTCTGACTTCGTTTTACGTGAGCAACTTTCTCAACGCGTTGTATCTTTTCATTCGTTCCTTGCATTGTAATTGGATGAATTAAATGACCAAAATTTTTGAGCGTGATAGTATGATTTGCATGTTTTACTTGTACATATTTTTTTAAACACTTAAATCATTCTTTAAGTTCATGCATAAATTAAGATTGCACATATTATTTGTTCACACATTATTTTTTACACATACTGTTTACATCAGCATGATCGAGAAAACGATGCTGCAAATTACCGATGACGGAGGCAGATTATCTTCGACAACTTAGATATATCTGAGAAAAGCATTGTTCAAATCTCATAAATAATTAAACAACAAACAGAGGAATTTCTGGAGAAAAATTCGTTCAATTTTTCCGAAGGAATCTGATTAAGAATGTATACTTTCTAGAGTTTCCTAGCTATTCAATGTGATGGATTGCAGTCATGACTCCAGATAAGTGGTAGGATAATGAAAGCACAACAGGCTGCCATATTTATGCTCATTGTAGAAGAGTTGGGATATTTTGAGTTTTGTTTAAATTCATATTTTATAAATTTAATGGACTCTGCGCTGAGTATAAATTGTCGCTCGCTAAGGCGCGATTTGCCATAGCTATATCTTTGTCAATCATGCAACTTTCTCGACACATTCCTCGACAGATTTCTCGACACTTTTCTCGACACTAATTTTCGACCAATCAGAAACTTTTCGAAAAATTTAATATTTTATTTTTCTGTTTGCATATAATTTACGTACTTAAAACCACGGGATTTCCACGAGGTAGCTTCATGCCTTCTGAATAAAATTTACAGAAGGTGACTTGCCCCAACGGTTTCAATTATTGTCACATCGAGTACTATAGAATTTCTACACTATCTGTGCTGATCATGATCGTACCTCTAGATGTATAATTATGATTTTATAGGCTTATTTCTCGATAGTCTTTAAAATGTCTGTAGAACTTGAATGGATACCTCAAAAATTGTTTATTTGTTCAGATTACTCACAATACATGCACAGTTTACACCTTTGCAGAATTACCTTCAGTTCCCACAAAATCTACCCCAAGTGCTTTCACCGAAAACGAAAGTTCTGATACCCTAGTTACACATTTAAAAATACTCTGGAACATGACAGTAATTCGATTTCTTCATTATGTAGAAAAGCCTAAAAATATCTAAGTTGTTCGACTTACCATAGAAAAGAACAAGCGCACAAATATCTAAGTTAAAACATCTGTCGCATCTCTGTGAATATCTTCACGATAAGTCAAAATAACGTTAGAGTTCATCTTAAATGAAGAACACGTATTATAACAATCTCAAAATAATCCACATCCCCCCGTGATCTTAAGAATCACAAAAATCTCAATAATTAACCCACAACATAATCACTAAGGTAAGTGGGTTGGCGCCGAATTCTTGCATTGCCCTGACCAATTGAGGGAAGTCCATCACCGTCACTATTCATTGTTTCGTTTCGATCATTAATGACCTCATATGAAGATTCTTCTGAGCGATGAGATGGCAGTGAATCAATATCAGAGTCACTACCCGAGGTTTGATCTTGAATGTTTTGTCGAATCTGTGGCACCTTCTTGATGTGGCTCACATGCCTTGTAACACCATCACTGTTGATCTCGACAGCAGCAGCCGATTTTATTGCCGTAATTCGATGGGGGCCACTCCATTCCGAATCACAGCGACCATCAGTGCGAAGATAAACCAGTTCACCAATTGCGAAAGGATTATCTCCAGTTGAGTCACTTACATTCAATTGTTGGTTTTTCCATACCAATATCGCATCACAATTCATTTGTCTTTCAGAGCAAATTCCAGGTAGTCGTGATCGTGCATGAAACATCAGCAGGTATGGAGAAGTTTTTCCTGGACCACTCGACGAGTTATACCAAAAAACACATTCGCTAACAGAATTACCAGACCTCGCAGTCATTGTTTTGATCGTCCGATGGTTTCTCTCAGAAATTCCATTCCCTTGAGGTCGGTAAGCACAAGAAAACTCTTGTTTGACACTCCAAATTTTCAACAAACTCGAAACTTCCCTACTTCGAAAAACTAAGCCATTGTCCGACAGTAACATCTCAGGAGGACCGAATAAGGAAAATACTTGGCTCAAATGCGAACATACTTCAACTGCTGATTCATTCCTCAGGCGATTCCAGATACAGAATCGGGAGCCAGTATCAATCAAAGTAAAGTAAGCAGTAGACCCTATGTGAGTAATATCACAGGAGACCCTCATCCACACTTCTTTTGTTGATATCTTGCCTTTGAAATAATGGGGATTTGTCATAGGGCAAACTCTTGCACATCTATCGCATTCATCAAGGATCTTCTGAACTACGTCTTTGCTAATACTGCTCCCAAACTTTTCCTTTACCAACTGCAAGGTCCTGTCAACGCCAAGATGGTGACGATTATGCACATCTCGGACAGCAGTTTCCAATTCGTCCATCGAATAATTCACAGCGACCGCACATATGTTCTTCCGTACTAGCCACGACTTCGGTACTCTTGTCAATTGGTCGGCGAGATTCTCATTGGAACGGACCAACTCAACAGTGATCAACAATTCTTCCTGCTTCCGAAGCTCACGGAGAATTTGAAGGCGGCGTCGAATTAGAAGCTCTGAGAGTGCATGCGTTCGGACATTATGTGTATCCTGAAATGCAGAGCAAAGCCAACCACGGACAGTTGCAGAATCGGTCTTAAGGACAAACTGCTTCACTCTCCATTTGACCGCCATATTAACTCCTCTTATAGCAGCGTCCAACTCACTAGTATTAATATGAGAGATGTCATTTTCTTTCCGTAGCCACGCGGCGTCTTCAACGACTTTCCCGTTGACAGTCAAAGCCACTCCCATTGCAATGTTGCTTGCATCCGTCCAGATCTCAACTACTCCATCTGAAGGCACAAGCCAACTTCCACGAACTGGATCGTCACCCGACTTCAACTTATCTGACACTTCTCGGACCATATGCACGATGTCATCACTAACACGTTCATCCCATCCTATTTTCTCCTGCGCTGTGCGTCTCTGAAGATAGCCACTTGCTACGCGAAGCCAACCACACACTGGATAATGACCCAACCATTCTCCCAAAATCTTATGCACATTTCTTCTGGTTAAGATTCCTTCTGACACACTCGGTAATGTTCCGTCTCTTTTCCATCGTAAGTGACAATCAACTTGCAGACCCAAAACGCGAACACTGTTTGCACCTCCCAAACGTTCTGCAGGCTTAGTCTTCAATCCGTAACGATCCAGCACCTGAACGACCTTCTCAACTGGCACTTTTCTTTCGTTAATGAAAATATCATCTATGTAATTACTGGTGGCAGCTCTTATGGACTCATCTTCAGATAACACTCGTTCCACTATTCTGGTCATCACTTTGGGTGCTATGTTAAGACCAAATCCAAGCCTCGTGAGCACAAACATCCTGTCATCCCATCGTACGCATTGAAATTTCCACAAAGAGGGCTCAATTTGCACTTGCAGATACGCTTTTCGTAAGTCTACCACAGAGCAATCAGGTCCTAACTGTCTCCATTCCCTCAGCCTGTCTTGACAAAGCGGTGTTGAGGAACCAGGACGACTTACAATAAAATCATTAAGATACCTGAAGTCAAGAACCGGTCTGACTTTGATGTTTTCACCTTTTTGCTGTTTTACGCTCATAAGAGGCAACACATTTCTGACTTCACCATCTCTCTCTGCATTCCATGGTAACAAAATTCCATCAGATATCCAGTCATTTATTTCTCTGGAAAAAGCTTCTTTCTCATCTTCAGGTATCTTGTAATTTCCAATTTTGCTTCTTACAGGGGGAGGACCAGCTTTCCATTTCCACTGAACTGTCCATCTACTGTTTCCGAAAGTAGAGTCGAAGTCCGAGTCCATAATTCTAACTCTTGCGACACAGGAATCATTGGTCTGACCGAGAGCAGAGGGCATGGTCTGTGCAACATACGACGTTGGTAAGTTACTAGCACACATTGAGTTTTGAGACATGGCAGAGACATCATCAAACTTCATTTCAATAATGGAACCGGGTGGCGAGTCTGACTTGACAGGATGAATAAACAGACCATGTTTCAAAATAACATCCAAACCAATGATGACATCCAAATCACATGGCAATCTCTCCCGAATACTAGCATCAATAGGCCCTACTTCTACTTCGTTCGAACCAACTATCACTGATTCAAGCTTGACCTGAATTTCAGTTTTTACAATCGAACAATCCATTATTTCCAACGGGACCGATAATCGATTGACACGCTCACTATTCCTAACAATACCTGACTTGACCAAAGAAATGCTGCATCCTGAATCCACAAGAACTCTACACGCAAACCCGTTCACCTTACCAGAATGAATTTTTGAAGTGTCTATAGTTGCGTAGCATCGCCCAAGGAACTGGGGGCAACCGGTTGTTGTGCTGCCCCCGCCACTCCGTTTAAAGGAACCGTAGTAGTAGCTTGCTGGCTAGTGCAATTGCTTTGAATGTGCCCTCTCTCATTGCATCGAAAGCACAAGACTCTACAATCCTTCTTCAGGTGACCCACGCGATTACACCCCAAGCAACGCCTTCGTTCAGTACGCAATGTAGCATCTCGTCTCTCTTGATCAATACAGGAATTACCAGCACGTCCTTGCAGAGCAGGTTTCGGAACATAAATTCCCGCGGCACAAGCTGAAAAATCAGGTTTGCTAGGCCAAATTTTCTTAGCGGCTTCTAGCACGTCACTATAATTCATTTCATTTCCTACCTGCATCTTAACTTGATCTTTCACAACAGGAGGTAGAGAGTCTAGCAGCAACAGTCCACAAACGTAATCCAACGGATTTGAGCATGATCCTGGCTTGCCGCTTGCAACACTAACCATTTTCCTTATCCTATCGCCAACTACATCAAGGGAATCCCCAATGTTCGCTCGTGCTCCACACGCAATATTCCAAGCATCAATACGACGCAATCCAAAACTCTTTCGCAACGCATTCTTAATTTCGGGTGCATCATATTTTTTTGTCCTTCGGTAAATTTTTCCAAACATCATACGCAGGACCCGTCAAGTGCATAGACAATATCTTCCCTTCCTTTGCCTCCAGCTCATCAATCTCAATTGCCTGTTCAAATCTATCTAGAAACCTTTCCAAATCATCCTGTCCGTCAAAATCGGCTATTTTCTTAATTGCTCTCATTTTTCTTTTCTGAAATGCCCGGCTAGCTTGTAGAACTTGAATGGATACCTCAAAAATTGTTTATTTGTTCAGATTACTCACAATACATGCACAGTTTACACCTTTGCAGAATTACCTTCAGTTCCCACAAAATCTACCCCAAGTGCTTTCACCGAAAACGAAAGTTCTGATACCCTAGTTACACATTTAAAAATACTCTGGAACATGACAGTAATTCGATTTCTTCATTATGTAGAAAAGCCTAAAAATATCTAAGTTGTTCGACTTACCATAGAAAAGAACAAGCGCACAAATATCTAAGTTAAAACATCTGTCGCATCTCTGTGAATATCTTCACGATAAGTCAAAATAACGTTAGAGTTCATCTTAAATGAAGAACACGTATTATAACAATCTCAAAATAATCCACAATTTCCTAGGGTGTACGTACTCTCTGGAAAATTCCTTTACTGATATTTATTGGTCTGTACATCTAATTTTTGCACATCTCATCATGATACCCTCTTTTATTTGTTAGTGATGTTCAAATCCGTGATGTACGGACCTCTCACCACGTACATTATATAATGTTGATCATCATTAGAGACAACTAAAGATGTCCGTCTTTACATTGAAATAACATTGTGGACAATCTGTCTACTACTGTGATCTTTATTTCAGCACATTCTGCTGAATACTATATTTTTCAAGAAAATCATAACAAGGTCTTATCACGAAAGCGGCATTATCGGGCTGCTAATGAGATATCACATCGGTTCAATTGTCTGCCGACAGAATTTTAACTCATGCCCAATACCCCCAAATCATGAAAGATACCTCCTTCTATGCTGTTCCACCTCTCAGGCTCCTCTCGACACTTTTTTACCTATCCTCGACACATTCGACAAATCCCAAGGTTCACTCACTAAGTCTCAGATATCTAACATACCTCTATCAAAAAGTGTCGATCGACGTTGAAACGACTCAATTACATGCCCAGCAGCTCCCAAATCATAAAACATACCTCCTTCTATGCTGTTCCTCCTCCCAGGCCCCTCTCAACACTTCCTTACCTATCCTCGACACATTCGACAAATCCCAAGACTCACTCACTAAGTCTCAGATATCTAACATACCTCTATCAAAAAAGTGTCGATCGATGTTGAAACGGCTCAATTACATGCCCAGCAGCTCCCAAATCATGAAAGATACCTCCTTCTATGCTGTTCAACCTCCCAGGCCCCTCTCGACACTTCCTTACCTATCCTCGACACATTCGACAAATCCCAAGATTCACTCACTCCTAAGTCTCAGATATCTAACATACTTCTATCAAAAAGTGTCGATCGATGTTGAAACGACTCCATTACATGCCCAGCAGCTCCCCAATCATAAAACATACCTCCATCTATGCTCTTCCACCTCCCAGGTTTCTCTCGACGCTTTTCTACCTATCCTCGACACATTCGACAAATCCCAAGATTCACTCACTCCTAAGTCTCAGATATCTAACATACCTCTATCAAAAAAGTGTCGATCGATGCTGAAACGACTCAATTACATGCCCAGTAGCCCCCTGATCATAAAACATACCTCCATCTATGCTGTTCCACCTCCCAGGCTCCTCTCGACACTTTCTTACCTATCCTCGACACATTCGACAAATCCCAAGGTTCACTCACTCCTGAGTCTCAGATATCTAACATACCTCTATCAAAAAGTGTCGATCGATGGTGAAACGACTCAATTACATGCCAAGCAGCTCCCCAATCATGAAAGATACCTCCTTCTATGCTGTTCCACCTCCCAGGCTCCTCTCGACACTTGTTTACCTATCCTCGACACATTCGACAAATCCCAAGATTCACTCACTCCTGAGTCTCAGATATCTAACATACCTCTATCAAAAAAGTGTCGATCGATGATGAAACGACTCAATTACATGCCCAGCAGCTCTCCAATCATAAAACATACCTCCTTCTATGCTGTTCCACCTCCCAGGCTCCTCTCGACACTTCCTTACCTATCCTCGACACATTCGACAAATCCCAAGATTCACTCACTCCTGAGTCTCAGATATCTAACATACCTCTATCAAAAAAGTGTCGATCGATGATGAAACACCTCTATCCAAAAAGTGTCGATCGATGATGAAACGACTCAATTACATGCCAAGCAGCTCCCAAATCATGAAAGATACCTCCTTCTATGCTGTTCAACCTCCCAGGCCCCTCTCGACACCTCCTTACCTATCC
Source organism: Prostheceraeus crozeri (assembly GCA_907163375.1). NCBI lineage: Eukaryota > Metazoa > Platyhelminthes > Polycladida > Euryleptidae > Prostheceraeus > Prostheceraeus crozeri. The sequence goes on along the minus strand of CAJQUW010015219.1, from coordinate 105,038 downwards.
TCGACACATTCGACAAATCCCAAGACTCACTCATAAGTCTCAGATATCTAACATACCTCTATCAAAAAGTGTCGATCGATGTTGAAACGGCTCAATTACATGCCCAGCAGCTCCCCAATCATAAAACATACCTCCTTCTATGCTGTTCAACCTCCCAGGCCCCTCTCGACACTTCCTTACCTATCCTCGACACATTCGACAAATCCCAAGACTCACTCACTCCTGAGTCTCAGATATCTAACATATCTCTATCAAAAAAGTGTCGATCGATGTTGAAACGACTCCATTACATGCCCAGCAGCTCCCCAATCATAAAATATACCTCCTTCTATGCTGTTCAACCTCCCAGTCCCCTCTCGACACTTTCTTACCTATCCTCGACACATTCGACAAATCCCAAGATTCACTCACTCCTAAGTCTCAGATATCTAACATACCTCTATCAAAAAAGTGTCGATCGATGATGAAACGACTCAATTACATGCCCAGTAGCCCCCTAATCATAAAACATACCTCCATCTATGCTGTTTCCACCTCCCAGGCTCCTCTCGACACTTCCTTACTATCCTCGACACATTCGACAAATCCCAAGACTCACTCACTCCTGAGTCTCAGATATCTAACATACCTCTATCCAAAAGTGTCGATCGATGATGAAACGACTCAATTACATGCCAAGCAGCTCCCAAATCATGAAAGATACCTCCTTCTATGCTGTTCCACCTCCAGGCCCCTCTCGACACTTCCTTACCTATCCTCGACACATTCGACAAATCCCAAGACTCACTCAATAAGTCTCAGATATCTAACATACCTCTATCAAAAAGTGTCGATCGATGTTGAAACGGCTCAATTACATGCCCAGCAGCTCCCCAATCATAAAACATACCTCCTTCTATGCTGTTCTACCTCCCAGGCCCCTCTCGACACTTCCTTACCTATCCTCGACACATTCGACAAATCCCAAGGTTCACTCACTCCTGAGTCTCAGATATCTAACATACCTCTATCAAAAAGTGTCGATCGATGATGAAACGACTCAATTACATGCCAAGCAGCTCCCCAATCATGAAAGATACCTCCTTCTATGCTGTTCCACCTCCCAGGCTCCTCTCGACACTTGTTTACCTATCCTCGACACATTCGACAAATCCCAAGATTCACTCACTCCTGAGTCTCAGATATCTAACATACCTCTATCAAAAAAGTGTCGATCGATGATGAAACGACTCAATTACATGCCAAGCAGCTCCCCAATCATGAAAGATACCTCCTTCTATGCTGTTCCACCTCCCAGGCTCCTCTCGACACTTGTTTACCTATCCTCGACACATTCGACAAATCCCAAGACTCACTCACTCCTGAGTCTCAGATATCTAACATACCTCTATCAAAAAAGTGTCGATCGATGATGAAACGACTCAATTACATGCCCAGCAGCTCCCCAATCATAAAACATACCTCCTTCTATGCTGTTCCACCTCCCAGGCTCCTCTCGACACTTCCTTACCTATCCTCGACACATTCGACAAATCCCAAGATTCACTCACTCCTGAGTCTCAGATATCTAACATACCTCTATCAAAAAAGTGTCGATCGATGATGAAACGACTCCATTACATGCCCAGCAGCTCCCCAATCATAAAATATACCTCCTTCTATGCTGTTCAACCTCCCAGTCCCCTCTCGACACTTTCTTACCTATCCTCGACACATTCGACAAATCCCAAGATTCACTCACTCCTAAGTCTCAGATATCTAACATACCTCTATCAAAAAAGTGTCGATCGATGATGAAACGACTCAATTACATGCCCAACAGATCCCTAATCATAAAACATACCTCCATCTATGCTGTTCCACCTCCCAGGCTCCTCTCGACACTTCCTTACTATCCTCGACACATTCGACAAATCCCAAGACTCACTCACTCCTGAGTCTCAGATATCTAACATATCTCTATCAAAAAGTGTCGATCGATGATGAAACGACTCCATTACATGCCCAGCAGCTCCCCAATCATAAAATATACCTCCTTCTATGCTGTTCAACCTCCCAGTCACCTCTCGACACTTTCTTACCTATCCTCGACACATTCGACAAATCCCAAGATTCACTCACTCCTAAGTCTCAGATATCTAACATACCTCTATCAAAAAAGTGTCGATCGATGTTGAAACGACTCAATTACATGCCCAGAAGCGCCCTAATCATTAAACTTACCTCCATCTATGCTGTTCCACCTCCCAGGCTCCTCTCGACACTTCCTTACTATCCTCGACACATTCGACAAATCCCAAGGTTCACTCACTCCTGAGTCTCAGATATCTAACATACCTCTATCAAAAAAGTGTCGATCGATGATGAAACGACTCAATTACATGCCAAGCAGCTCCCCAATCATAAAACATACCTCCTTTTATGCTGTTCCTCCTCCCTGGCTGCTCTCAACACTTTTTTACCTATCCTCGACACATTCGACAAATCCCAAGATTCACTCACTCCTGAGTCTCAGATATCTAACATACCTCTATCAAAAAGTGTCGATCGATGATGAAACGACTCAATTACATGCCCAGCAGCTCCCCAATCATAAAACATACCTCCTTCTATGCTGTTCTACCTCCCAGGCTCCTCTCGACACTTCCTTACTATCCTCGACACATTCGACAAATCCCAAGACTCACTCACTCCTGAGTCTCAGATATCTAACATACCTCTATCAAAAAGTGTCGATCGATGATGAAACGACTCAATTACATGCCAAGCAGCTCCCCAATCATGAAAGATACCTCCTTCTATGCTGTTCCACCTCCCAGGCTCCTCTCGACACTTGTTTACCTATCCTCGACACATTCGACAAATCCCAAGATTCACTCACTCCTGAGTCTCAGATATCTAACATACCTCTATCAAAAAAGTGTCGATCGATGATGAAACGACTCAATTACATGCCAAGCAGCTCCCCAATCATGAAAGATACCTCCTTCTATGCTGTTCCACCTCCCAGGCTCCTCTCGACACTTGTTTACCTATCCTCGACACATTCGACAAATCCCAAGACTCACTCACTCCTGAGTCTCAGATATCTAACATACCTCTATCAAAAAAGTGTCGATCGATGATGAAACGACTCAATTACATGCCCAGCAGCTCCCCAATCATAAAACATACCTCCTTCTATGCTGTTCCACCTCCCAGGCTCCTCTCGACACTTCCTTACCTATCCTCGACACATTCGACAAATCCCAAGATTCACTCACTCCTGAGTCTCAGATATCTAACATACCTCTATCAAAAAAGTGTCGATCGATGATGAAACGACTCTATTACATGCCCAGCAGCTCCCCAATCATAAAATATACCTCCTTCTATGCTGTTCCACCTCCCAGGCCCCTCTCGACACTTCCTCACCTATCCTCGACACATTCGACAAATCCCGAGATTCACTCACTAAGTCTCAGATATCTAACATACCTCTATCAAAAAAGTGTCGATCGATGCTGAAACGACTCAATTACATGCCCAGTAGCCCCCTGATCATAAAACATACCTCCATCTATGCTGTTCCACCTCCCAGGCTCCTCTCGACACTTCCTTACTATCCTCGACACATTCGACAAATCCCAAGACTCACTCACTCCTGAGTCTCAGATATCTAACATATCTCTATCAAAAAAGTGTCGATCGATGATGAAACGACTCCATTACATGCCCAGCAGCTCCCCAATCATAAAATATACCTCCTTCTATGCTGTTCAACCTCCCAGTCCCCTCTCGACACTTTCTTACCTATCCTCGACACATTCGACAAATCCCAAGATTCACTCACTCCTAAGTCTCAGATATCTAACATACCTCTATCAAAAAAGTGTCGATCGATGATGAAACGACTCAATTACATGCCCAGTAGCCCCCTAATCATAAAACATACCTCCATCTATGCTGTTCCACCTCCCAGGCTCCTCTCGACACTTCCTTACTATCCTCGACACATTCGACAAATCCCAAGACTCACTCACTCCTGAGTCTCAGATATCTAACATACCTCTATCCAAAAGTGTCGATCGATGATGAAACGACTCAATTACATGCCAAGCAGCTCCCAAATCATGAAAGATACCTCCTTCTATGCTGTTCCACCTCCCAGGCCCCTCTCGAGACTTCCTTACCTATCCTCGACACATTCGACAAATCCCAAGACTCACTCAATAAGTCTCAGATATCTAACATACCTCTATCAAAAAAGTGTCGATCGATGTTGAAACGGCTCAATTACATGCCCAGCAGCTCCCCAATCATAAAACATACCTCCTTCTATGCTGTTCTACCTCCCAGGCCCCTCTCGACACTTCCTTACCTATCCTCGACACATTCGACAAATCCCAAGATTCACTCACTCCTGAGTCTCAGATATCTAACATACCTCTATCAAAAAAGTGTCGATCGATGATGAAACGACTCAATTACATGCCAAGCAGCTCCCCAATCATGAAAGATACCTCCTTCTATGCTGTTCCACCTCCCAGGCTCCTCTCGACACTTGTTTACCTATCCTCGACACATTCGACAAATCCCAAGACTCACTCACTCCTGAGTCTCAGATATCTAACATACCTCTATCAAAAAAGTGTCGATCGATGATGAAACGACTCAATTACATGCCAAGCAGCTCCCCAATCATGAAAGATACCTCCTTCTATGCTGTTCCACCTCCCAGGCTCCTCTCGACACTTGTTTACCTATCCTCGACACATTCGACAAATCCCAAGACTCACTCACTCCTGAGTCTCAGATATCTAACATACCTCTATCAAAAAAGTGTCGATCGATGATGAAACGACTCAATTACATGCCCAGCAGCTCCCCAATCATAAAACATACCTCCTTCTATGCTGTTCCACCTCCCAGGCTCCTCTCGACACTTCCTTACCTATCCTCGACACATTCGACAAATCCCAAGATTCACTCACTCCTGAGTCTCAGATATCTAACATACCTCTATCAAAAAAGTGTCGATCGATGATGAAACGACTCCATTACATGCCCAGCAGCTCCCCAATCATAAAATATACCTCCTTCTATGCTGTTCAACCTCCCAGTCCCCTCTCGACACTTTCTTACCTATCCTCGACACATTCGACAAATCCCAAGATTCACTCACTCCTAAGTCTCAGATATCTAACATACCTCTATCAAAAAAGTGTCGATCGATGATGAAACGACTCAATTACATGCCAAGCAGCGCCCTAATCATAAAACATACCTCCTTCTATGCTGTTCCACCTCCCAGGCTCCTCTCGACACTTCCTTACTATCCTCGACACATTCGACAAATCCCAAGACTCACTCACTCCTGAGTCTCAGATATCTAACATACCTCTATCCAAAAGTGTCGATCGATGATGAAACGACTCAATTACATGCCAAGCAGCTCCCAAATCATGAAAGATACCTCCTTCTATGCTGTTCCACCTCCCAGGCCCTCTCGACACTTCTTACCTATCCTCGACACATTCGACAAATCCCAAGACTCACTCAATAAGTCTCAGATATCTAACATACCTCTATCAAAAAGTGTCGATCGATGTTGAAACGGCTCAATTACATGCCAAGCAGCTCCCCAATCATAAAACATACCTCCTTCTAAGCTTTTTTACCTCTCACGCTCCTCTCGACACTTCCTTACCTATCCTCGACACATTCGACAAATCCCAAGGTTCACTCACTCCTGAGTCTCAGATATCTAACATACCTCTATCAAAAAGTGTCGATCGATGATGAAACGACTCAATTACATGCCAAGCAGCTCCCCAATCATGAAAGATACCTCCTTCTATGCTGTTCCACCTCCCAGGCTCCTCTCGACACTTGTTTACCTATCCTCGACACATTCGACAAATCCCAAGATTCACTCACTCCTGAGTCTCAGATATCTAACATACCTCTATCAAAAAAGTGTCGATCGATGATGAAACGACTCAATTACATGCCAAGCAGCTCCCCAATCATGAAAGATACCTCCTTCTATGCTGTTCCACCTCCCAGGCTCCTCTCGACACTTGTTTACCTATCCTCGACACATTCGACAAATCCCAAGACTCACTCACTCCTGAGTCTCAGATATCTAACATACCTCTATCAAAAAAGTGTCGATCGATGATGAAACGACTCAATTACATGCCCAGCAGCTCCCCAATCATAAAACATACCTCCTTCTATGCTGTTCCACCTCCCAGGCTCCTCTCGACACTTCCTTACCTATCCTCGACACATTCGACAAATCCCAAGATTCACTCACTCCTGAGTCTCAGATATCTAACATACCTCTATCAAAAAAGTGTCGATCGATGATGAAACACCTCTATCCAAAAAGTGTCGATCGATGATGAAACGACTCAATTACATGCCAAGCAGCTCCCAAATCATGAAAGATACCTCCTTCTATGCTGTTCTACCTCCCAGGCCCCTCTCGACACCTCCTTACCTATCCTCGACACATTCGACAAATCCCAAGACTCACTCAATAAGTCTCAGATATCTAACATACCTCTATCAAAAAGTGTCGATCGATGTTGAAACGGCTCAATTACATGCCCAGCAGCTCCCCAATCATAAAACATACCTCCTTCTATGCTGTTCAACCTCCCAGGCCCCTCTCGACACTTCCTTACCTATCCTCGACACATTCGACAAATCCCAAGACTCACTCACTAAGTCTCAGATATCTAACATATCTCTATCAAAAAAGTGTCGATCGATGTTGAAACGACTCCATTACATGACCAGCAGCTCCCAAATCATAAAATATACCTCCTTCTATGCTGTTCAACCTCCCAGTCCCCTCTCGACACTTTCTTACCTATCCTCGACACATTCGACAAATCCCAAGATTCACTCACTCCTAAGTCTCAGATATCTAACATACCTCTATCAAAAAAGTGTCGATCGATGATGAAACGACTCAATTACATGCCCAGTAGCCCCTAATCATAAAACATACCTCCATCTATGCTGTTCCACCTCCCAGGCTCCTCTCGACACTTCCTTACTATCCTCGACACATTCGACAAATCCCAAGACTCACTCACTCCTGAGTCTCAGATATCTAACATATCTCTATCAAAAAAGTGTCGATCGATGATGAAACGACTCCATTACATGCCCAGCAGCTCCCCAATCATAAAATATACCTCCTTCTATGCTGTTCAACCTCCCAGTCCCCTCTCGACACTTTCTTACCTATCCTCGACACATTCGACAAATCCCAAGATTCACTCACTCCTAAGTCTCAGATATCTAACATACCTCTATCAAAAAAGTGTCGATCGATGATGAAACGACTCAATTACATGCCCAGTAGCCCCCTAATCATAAAACATACCTCCATCTATGCTGTTCCACCTCCCAGGCTCCTCTCGACACTTCCTTACTATCCTCGACACATTCGACAAATCCCAAGACTCACTCACTCCTGAGTCTCAGATATCTAACATACCTCTATCCAAAAGTGTCGATCGATGATGAAACGACTCAATTACATGCCAAGCAGCTCCCAAATCATGAAAGATACCTCCTTCTATGCTGTTCCACCTCCCAGGCCCCTCTCGACACTTCCTTACCTATCCTCGACACATTCGACAAATCCCAAGACTCACTCAATAAGTCTCAGATATCTAACATACCTCTATCAAAAAGTGTCGATCGATGTTGAAACGGCTCAATTACATGCCCAGCAGCTCCCCAATCATAAAACATACCTCCTTCTATGCTGTTCTACCTCCCAGGCCCCTCTCGACACTTCCTTACCTATCCTCGACACATTCGACAAATCCCAAGATTCACTCACTCCTGAGTCTCAGATATCTAACATACCTCTATCAAAAAAGTGTCGATCGATGATGAAACGACTCAATTACATGCCAAGCAGCTCCCCAATCATGAAAGATACCTCCTTCTATGCTGTTCCACCTCCCAGGCTCCTCTCGACACTTGTTTACCTATCCTCGACACATTCGACAAATCCCAAGACTCACTCACTCCTGAGTCTCAGATATCTAACATACCTCTATCAAAAAAGTGTCGATCGATGATGAAACGACTCAATTACATGCCAAGCAGCTCCCCAATCATGAAAGATACCTCCTTCTATGCTGTTCCACCTCCCAGGCTCCTCTCGACACTTGTTTACCTATCCTCGACACATTCGACAAATCCCAAGACTCACTCACTCCTGAGTCTCAGATATCTAACATACCTCTATCAAAAAAGTGTCGATCGATGATGAAACGACTCAATTACATGCCCAGCAGCTCCCCAATCATAAAACATACCTCCTTCTATGCTGTTCCACCTCCCAGGCTCCTCTCGACACTTCCTTACCTATCCTCGACACATTCGACAAATCCCAAGATTCACTCACTCCTGAGTCTCAGATATCTAACATACCTCTATCAAAAAAGTGTCGATCGATGATGAAACGACTCCATTACATGCCCAGCAGCTCCCCAATCATAAAATATACCTCCTTCTATGCTGTTCAACCTCCCAGTCCCTCTCGACACTTTCTTACCTATCCTCGACACATTCGACAAATCCCAAGATTCACTCACTCCTAAGTCTCAGATATCTAACATACCTCTATCAAAAAAGTGTCGATCGATGATGAAACGACTCAATTACATGCCCAGTAGCCCCCTAATCATAAAACATACCTCCATCTATGCTGTTCCACCTCCCAGGCTCCTCTCGACACTTCCTCACCTATCCTCGACACATTCGACAAATCCCAAGACTCTCACTCCTGAGTCTCAGATATCTAACATACCTCTATCCAAAAGTGTCGATCGATGATGAAACGACTCAATTACATGCCAAGCAGCTCCCAAATCATGAAAGATACCTCCTTCTATGCTGTTCCACCTCCCAGGCCCCTCTCGACACTTCCTTACCTATCCTCGACACATTCGACAAATCCCAAGACTCACTCAATAAGTCTCAGATATCTAACATACCTCTATCAAAAAGTGTCGATCGATGTTGAAACGTCTCAATTACATGCCCAGCAGCTCCCCAATCATAAAACATACCTCCTTCTATGCTGTTCTACCTCCCAGGCCCCTCTCGACACTTCCTTACCTATCCTCGACACATTCGACAAATCCCAAGGTTCACTCACTCCTGAGTCTCAGATATCTAACATACCTCTATCAAAAAGTGTCGATCGATGATGAAACGACTCAATTACATGCCAAGCAGCTCCCCAATCATGAAAGATACCTCCTTCTATGCTGTTCCACCTCCCAGGCTCCTCTCGACACTTGTTTACCTATCCTCGACACATTCGACAAATCCCAAGATTCACTCACTCCTGAGTCTCAGATATCTAACATACCTCTATCAAAAAAGTGTCGATCGATGATGAAACGACTCAATTACATGCCAAGCAGCTCCCCAATCATGAAAGATACCTCCTTCTATGCTGTTCCACCTCCCAGGCTCCTCTCGACACTTGTTTACCTATCCTCGACACATTCGACAAATCCCAAGACTCACTCACTCCTGAGTCTCAGATATCTAACATACCTCTATCAAAAAGTGTCGATCGATGATGAAACGACTCAATTACATGCCCAGCAGCTCCCCAATCATAAAACATACCTCCTTCTATGCTGTTCCACCTCCCAGGCTCCTCTCGACACTTCCTTACCTATCCTCGACACATTCGACAAATCCCAAGATTCACTCACTCCTGAGTCTCAGATATCTAACATACCTCTATCAAAAAAGTGTCGATCGATGATGAAACGACTCAATTACATGCCAAGCAGCTCCCAAATCATGAAAGATACCTCCTTCTATGCTGTTCTACCTCCCAGGCCCCTCTCGACACCTCCTTACCTATCCTCGACACATTCGACAAATCCCAAGACTCACTCAATAAGTCTCAGATATCTAACATACCTCTATCAAAAAATGTCGATCGATGTTGAAACGGCTCAATTACATGCCCAGCAGCCCCCTAATCATAAAGGATACCTCCATCTATGCTGTTCCACCTCCCAGGCTGCTTTCGACACTTCCTTACCTATCCTCGACACATTCGACAAATCCCAAGACTCACTCACTAAGTCTCAGATATCTAACATATCTCTATCAAAAAATGTCGATCGATGTTGAAACGACTCCATTACATGCCCAGCAGCCCCCTAATCATAAAGGATACCTCCATCTATGCTGTTTCAACCTCCCAGTCCCCTCTCGACACTTTCTTACCTATCCTCGACACATTCGACAAATCCCAAGATTCACTCACTCCTAAGTCTCAGATATCTAACATACCTCTATCAAAAAAGTGTCGATCGATGATGAAACGACTCAATTACATGCCCAGTAGCCCCCTAATCATAAAACATACCTCCATCTATGCTGTTCCACCTCCCAGGCTCCTCTCGACACTTCCTTACTATCCTCGACACATTCGACAAATCCCAAGACTCACTCACTCCTGAGTCTCAGATATCTAACATACCTCTATCCAAAAGTGTCGATCGATGATGAAACGACTCAATTACATGCCAAGCAGCTCCCAAATCATGAAAGATACCTCCTTCTATGCTGTTTCACCTCCCAGGCCCCTCTCGACACTTCCTTACCTATCCTCGACACATTCGACAAATCCCAAGATTCACTCACTCCTGAGTCTCAGATATCTAACATACCTCTATCAAAAAGTGTCGATCGATGATGAAACGACTCAATTACATGCCCAGCAGCTCCCCAATCATAAAACATACCTCCTTCTATGCTGTTCCACCTCGCAGGCACCTCTCGACACTTCCTTACCTATCCTCGACACATTCGACAAATCCCAAGATTCACTCACTCCTGAGTCTCAGATATCTAACATACCTCTATCAAAAAAGTGTCGATCGATGATGAAACACCTCTATCCAAAAAGTGTCCATCGATGATGAAACGACTCAATTACATGCCAAGCAGCTCCCAAATAATGAAAGATACCTCCTTCTATGCTGTTCTACCTCCCAGGCCCCTCTCGACACCTCCTTACCTATCCTCGACACATTCGACAAATCCCAAGACTCACTCAATAAGTCTCAGATATCTAACATACCTCTATCAAAAAGTGTCGATCGATGTTGAAACGGCTCAATTACATGCCCAGCAGCTCCCCAATCATAAAACATACCTCCTTCTATGCTGTTCAACCTCCCAGGCCCCTCTCGACACTTCCTTACCTATCCTCGACACATTCGACAAATCCCAAGACTCACTCACTCCTGAGTCTCAGATATCTAACATATCTCTATCAAAAAAGTGTCGATCGATGTTGAAACGACTCCATTACATGCCCAGCAGCTCCCCAATCATAAAATATACCTCCTTCTATGCTGTTCAACCTCCCAGTCCCCTCTCGACACTTTCTTACCTATCCTCGACACATTCGACAAATCCCAAGATTCACTCACTCCTAAGTCTCAGATATCTAACATACCTCTATCAAAAAGTGTCGATCGATGTTGAAACGACTCCATTACATGCCCAGCAGCTCCCAAATCATGAAAGATACCTCCGTCTATGCTGTTCTACCTCCCAGGCTCCTCTCGACACTTCCTTACCTATCCTCGACACATTCGACAAATCCCAAGATTCACTCACTCCTAAGTCTCAGATATCTAACATACCTCTATCAAAAAAGTGTCGATCGATGATGAAACGACTCAATTACATGCCAAGCAGCTCCCCAATCATAAAACATACCCCAATCTATGCTGTTCCACCTCCCAGGCTCCTCTCGACACTTGTTTACCTATCCTCGACACATTCGACAAATCCCAAGACTCACTCACTCCTGAGTCTCAGATATCTAACATACCTCTATCAAAAAAGTGTCGATCGATGATGAAACGACTAAATTACATGCCCAGCAGCGCCCTAATCATAAAACATACCTCCATCTATGCTGTTCCACCTCCCAGGCTCCTCTCGACACTTCCTTACCTATCCTCGACACATTCGACAAATCCCAAGATTCACTCACTCCTGAGTCTCAGATATCTAACATACCTCTATCAAAAAAGTGTCGATCGATGTTGAAACGACTCCATTACATGCCCAGCAGCTCCCAAATCATGAAAGATACCTCCTTCTATGCTGTTCTACCTCCCAGGCCCCTCTCGACACTTCCTTACCTATCCTCGACACATTCGACAAATCCCAAGACTCACTCACTAAGTCTCAGATATCTAACATACCTCTATCAAAAAAGTGTCGATCGACGTTGAAACGACTCCATTACATGCCAAGCAGCTCCCCAATCATAAAACATACCTCCATCTATGCTGTTCCACCTCCCAGGCTCCTCTCGACACTTTCTTACCTATCCTCGACACATTCGACAAATCCCAAGGTTCACTCACTCCTGAGTCTCAGATATCTAACATACCTCTATCAAAAAAGTGTCGATCGATGATGAAACGACTCAATTACATGCCCAGTAGCCCCCTAATGTTTGCTCATCTCCTTTCAGAATGGGATATCACACATACATTGACCTGTGCGTATCGGCCACAAGGCGAAGCAGCTTGTGAGAGAATGCATCGCTCTGTAAACCGCTGTGCAAAACGGGCTAATCCCACGATAGAAGAAGCTGTACTTGTAAATAACAGTCGGGACGGCGGGAAGGTTAGTCCTTACGAGTTTATGTTTTTTTTGCGAAATCCCGTAAACCAGGTATAAGTGGTACTAGATGTTTCGTTGGAAAACCTTTCTTGTTGTCGAGCAATCAGAACTTAGATTATCTCTCCAAAACAAAGAATCCTTTCGTTGTTGCCCGAGTAAAATATACTTGCGTACACCTGATGGACGATGTGATAGCGAATGGAGTGGACCTCACACTGTAACTAGCATTAGATCGAATACCGGAGTAGTGATTGATGATTATGAAGTTACTCGACATATTTCTCATCTTAGAAGGGTGCCTGGTAATGATGAACTAGAATGCTTTGAGCACGATTCCTGCATGTCTGACGAAGATGATAATGGTGAGGAAGCGTCAGGCGTTGTTGGTGAGACTGAACGTGTGTTGCGTCGCAGTTGTCGAGTGCGTCGTGAACCTGCTTGGTTGAATGATTATGTCATGTATCATGCATGTGAGGTCTGATGACCTGGGGGCATGTGGGATTGATTGTGGATGGCGTCTTCCTAACCTGTGTTGCATCACGCGCTGACGTCCTGTGTGACGTCATTTTCTGACTGGACATTCATATCAATGTAAGCGTGAATGACGGTATAAAAGGGCAGTGTAATAAAGCCGCGGGAAGACTTCCCAATTGACGAGTCATTATTGTTTTGCTTTCTAACAGTTATTCTAGACACATCGGACGATGGACTAATTTACAGGAATGGCTAGTGAGATGCGGCCTCATTGGAGGTCCCTAGGGCCTGGGATGGGCCCAGAGCGAGAACTTAGGTACATGGTCTGCTTTGACTTAGGATATGAGCATGCATGCAGCTATATGCAGATTGACACACTACCCTGTTCTTTTGAAATTACTTGTTTAAGTTCCGTGTGCCCGTGGGACTCCCTTGGATCGGTAATAGATCAATTTCATGGGATGAGATGGGACAGGGAGCAAACACACGTCCCATGAACATCCCTGCTAATTCACCACAGAAAATTAAATAAATATCAAAGCAATTAGCTGCGCAGTGTTTCATGATTATCACTATGTTACAGTTTACCAAGCATCCTCACTGGCATAACTACAACCACAGAATTATGTTGTTTAGGCGTATCACTTTGATAGAACTACAAACTGATTCAAAACGATGGCACATGCAGGAACTTACTAAGACTAGGTGGCCAAAAAGAAGATTCTGAAAGCAAATTGTCGCATGGACCCTCTATATGACTCCGGTTCGATATACCAGTCAGTTGTACGTTAATGAAGGCTTTACCCTCTTTAAAATATTTTGCTCTCATTTAGGTTCGATTAATGAATGACATTTTTATGACGCGTTCGTGAACACTTCCATTAAAAGATTATGACGGTTAAATGAAGCAAAATAAATGACGCGTCTATGGACGGCATCCTTTCAATGACAGTTAAATGAGGCGTCATTAAGCTATCATATAATTAATGACGCTTTATAGGACAAGCCCATTGGACTGTATAAAATTGCAATCAATATAGTCCGGCAGCCAGAGCGAGTTTCTGCAGGGAACGAGGCCGAAAGTGAGACTTTCACAGAATGATGTACACCCTATGCCTACTACGAATCGGCACATCTGCCGAGTTCTAGTGAGTTCCTCTTCTTCTCAGACAGGATCAAAGAAAAACACATGTAAATCCAATAGAACGCAGATTGCAGTTTTTGGCTAAAATGAAATTTTCTATGTTTTCTCTGATTAAACAAAAAGTACAAAGCCCAGAGTCATAATTTTTGACATCTAATGTCTTAAGGTCATTTCCTATCATGTTCATGCACTCCTGGCTATAAAGCTAGACACATTTAGATTTGGCGAGCCTCTTAATGTCGGCAAACACAAACATTTTGAGTAACTTTATCCACATTTAACCACATTCTTACAAACGTTGCCGATTAGATGCATGATAAAAGCACATGCACATGATAGGGAATGACCTTAAGACATTCCATGTCAAAAATCATGACTCTGGGCTTTGTACTTTTCGTTTAATCAGAGAAAACATAGAAAATTTCATTTTAGCCAAAAACTGCAATCTGCGTTCTATTGGATTTACATGTGTTTTTCTTCGATCCTGTCTGAGAAGAAGAGGAACTCACTAGAACTCGGCAGATGTGCCGATTCGTAGTAGGCATAGGGTGTACATCATTCTGTGAAAGTCTCACTTTCGGCCTCGTTCCCTGCAGAAACTCGCTCTGGCTGCCGGACTAATACTTCCGATGTAGGAATCCCGTGAGTCTGAAAGTATTATTCATGCCTACCGAACATAAATGCCGGATCTGTCGATCAGTGTTTTAAGGACTTTTGTAAAGGAACCACAATATCGTGAGTGTAATATGGCGAATAAATAAGAAACCTGAATTATATTCATTACTGAAATCAATTTTTTAGGGACTACAAGTGCCGCTTCTGTCGTAACTGTGGATTTGCTACAAGGTCATCCAAAATTTGCCACGTTGCAGCGGATATTTTATGTCTTGCGTTTGTAGGACCAGATAGGGAGCGTCATTTTGTCCACTTACAAAGGTAAGTCATTTTCATGAATGATACTTACTTTCAGGTGCGCATATTCATACTTGGTTTATATCCTTATTACACACAGTTGTCTATGGAAGGCGATATATATGCCTACCTGGTGATGAAAATGAAGGAGGAGATCAGGAAGACTTTCAAATAATCAATTTATGATAAATAACATAGTTTATTCATCAACCGATGCATCAGCGTCATGTTGTGTGGATGATGATGCCTGCATGGAGTGAAACTTAAATGAATCACGAAATTCTATCTGTTGCCTTAATTGAATAACATGTACCAAATTTCAGCTGTATCCAAGTGAACGGCAGCACTTTTGAGTTGGAAGGATCTATGGTCGTCAAAGGATTTCACAACTTTGGTCATTGTACGTATCGGGTCAATTTCTCTACTTGCACCTCATCATCTTTGAAGTACTTTCACTTATTATTCTTTGATGCGCTTTCAGTCTTGACGTACGTCTTCCTCAACGGTAAGACATGGATTTTGTATGATTCTCACGTAAAAGAAGCGGTTCACATTTACGGCAGTGTGAGAGACGATCTTGGGGTAAGTTTTATTTAATGTACCATATTGTGGGTCGACCAACTCTTGTATGACTGAGGGGCTCCTGGGCAAGTATTTCAGTCGTTTCACCATCGATCGACACTTTTTGATAGAGGTATGTCAGATATCTGAGACTTAGGAGTGAGTGAGTCTTGGGATTTGTCGAATGTGTCAAGGATAGGTAAGAAAGTGTCGAGAGGGGCCTGGGAGGTGGAACAGCGTAGAAGGAGGTATGTTTTATGATTAGGAGGCTGCCGGGCATGTAATTGAGTCGTTTCAACGTCGATCGACACTTTTTGATAGAGGTATGTCAGATATCTGAGACCCAGGAGTGAGTGAATCTTTGGATCTGTCGAATGTGTCGAGGATAGGTAAGAAAGTGTCGAGAGGAGCCTGGGAGGTGGAACAGCATAGAAGGAGGTATGTTTTATGATTGGGGAGCTGCTGGACATGTAATTGACTCCTTTCATCATCGATCGACACTTTTTGATAGAGGTATGTCAGATATCTGAGACTCAGGAGTGAGTGAATCTTGTGATTTGTCGAATGTGTCGAGGATAGGTAAGGAAGTGTCGAGAGGGGCCTGGGAGGTGGAACAGCGTAGAAGGAGGTATATTTTATGATAGGGGTGCTGCTTGGCATGTAATTGAGCCGTTTCATCATCGATCGACACTTTTTGATAGAGGTATGTCAGATATCTGAGAGTCAGGAGTGAGTGAATCTTTGGATCTGTCGAATGTGTCGAGGATAGGTAAGGAAGTGTCGAGTGGAGCCTGGCAGGTGGAACAGCATAGAAGGAGGTTTGTTTTATGATTGGAGAGCTGCTGGGCATGTAATTGAGTCGTTTCATCATCGATCGACACTTTTTTGATAGAGGTATGTTAGATATCTGAGACTCAGGAGTGAGTAAATCTTGTGATTTGTCGAATGTGTCGAGGATAGGTAAGGAAGTGTCGAGAGGAGCCTGGGAGGTGGAACAGCATAGAAGGAGGTATGTTTTATGATTGGAGAGCTGCTGGGCATGTAATGGAGTCGTTTCAACATCGATCGACACTTTTTTGATAGAGGTATGTTAGATATCTGAGACTTAGGAGTGAGTGAATCTTGGGATTTGTCGAATGTGTCGAGGATAGGTAAGGAAGTGTCGAGAGGTGCCTGGGAGGTGGAACAGCATATCAGAAGGAGGTATTTTTTATGATTGGGGAGCTGCTGGGCATGTCATTGAGTCGTTTCAACATCGATCGACACTTTTTGATAGAGGTATGTTAGATATCTGAGACTCAGGAGTGAGTGAATCTTGGGATTTGTCGAATGTGTCGAGGATAGGTAATGAAGTGTCGAGAGGTGCCTGGGAGGTGGAACAGCATAGAAGGAGGTATGTTTTATGATTTGAGGGCTGCTGGGCATGTAATTGATTCGTTTCAACATCGATCGACACTTTTTTGATAGAGGTATGTTAGATATCTGAGACTTAGTGAGTGAATCTTGGGATTTGTCGAATGTGTCGAGGATAGGTAAAAAAGTGTCGAGAGCAGCCTGGGAGGTGGAACAGTATATAAGGAGGTATGTTTTATGATTGGAAGGCTGCTGGGCATGTAATTGAGTCGTTTCAACATCGATCGACACTTTTTGATAGAGGTATGTTAGATATCTGAGACTTAGTGAGTGAATCTTGGGATTTGTCGAATGTGTCGAGGATAGGTAAGGAAGTGTCGAGAGGTGCCTGGGAGGTGGAACAGCATAGAAGGAGGTATGTTTTATGATTAGAGAGCTGCTGTGCATGTAATTGAGTCGTTTCAACATCGATCGACACTTTTTTGATAGAGGTATGTTAGATATCTGAGACTTAGGAGTGAGTGAGTCTTGGGATTTGTCGAATGTGTCGAGGATAGGTAAGGAAGTGTCGAGAGGTGCCTGGGAGGTGGAACAGCGTAGCAGAAGGTATGTTTTATGATTGGAGAGCTGCTTGGCATGTAATTGAGTCGTTTCAACATCGATCGACACTTTTTTGATAGAGGTATGTTAGATATCTGAGACTAAGGAGTGAGTGAATCTTGGGATTTGTCGAATGTGTCGAGGATAGGTAAGGAAGTGTCGAGAGGTGCCTGGGAGGTGGAACAGCATAGAAGGAGGTATGTTTTATGATTAGAGAGCTGCTGGGCATGTAATTGAGTCGTTTCAACATCGATCGACACTTTTTTGATAGAGGTATGTTAGATATCTGAGACTTAGGAGTGAGTGAGTCTTGGGATTTGTCGAATGTGTCGAGGATAGGTAAGGAAGTGTCGAGAGGTGCCTGGGAGGTGGAACAGCATAGAAGGAGGTATGTTTTATGATTGGGGAGCTGTTGGGCATGTAATGGAGTCGTTTCAACATCGATCGACACTTTTTGATAGAGGTATGTTAGATATCTGAGACTCAGGAGTGAGTGAATCTTGGGATTTGTCGAATGTGTCGAGGATAGGTAAGGAAGTGTCGAGAGGGGCCTGGGAGGTGGAACAGCATATCAGAAGGAGGTATCTTTTATGATTAGGGAGCTGTTGGGCATGTAATGGAGTCGCTTCAACATAGATCGACACTTTTTGATAGAGGTATGTTAGATATCTGAGACTTAGGAGTGAGTGAATCTTGGGATTTGTCGAATGTGTCGAGGATAGGTAAGGAAGTGTCGAGAGGGGCCTGGGAGGTGGAACTGCATATCAGAAGGATCTATCTTTTATGAATAGGAGGCTGCTGGGCATGTAATTGAGTCGTTTCAACATCGATCGACACTTTTTTGATAGAGGTATGTTAGATATCTGAGACTTAGTGAGTGAATCTTTGGATTTGTCGAATGTGTCGAGCATAGATAAGGAAGTGTCGAGAGGAGCCTGGGAGGTGGAACAGCATAGAAGGAGGTATGTTTTATGATTGGAAGGCTGCTGGGCATGTAATTGAGTCGTTTCAACATCGATCGACACTTTTTGATAGAGGTATGTTAGATATCTGAGACTTAGTGAGTGAGTCTTGGGATTTGTCGAATGTGTCGAGGATAGGTAAGGAAGAAAGTGTCGAGAGGGGCCTGGGAGGTGGAACAGCATAGAAGGATGTATGTTTTATGATTGGGGAGCTGCTGGGCATGTAATTGAGTCGTTTCATCATCGATCGACACTTTTTTGATAGAGGTATGTTAGATATCTGAGACTCAGGAGTGAGTGAATCTTGGGATTTGTCGAATGTGTCGAGGATAGGTAAGGAAGTGTCGAGAGGTGCCTGGGAGGTGGAACAGCATAGAAGGAGGTATGTTTTATGATTTGAGGGCTGCTGGGCATGTAATTGATTCGTTTCAACATCGATCGACACTTTTTTGATAGAGGTATGTTAGATATCTGAGACTCAGGAGTGAGTGAATCTTGGGATTTGTCGAATGTGTCGAGGATAGGTAAAAAAGTGTCGAGAGCAGCCTGGGAGGTGGAACAGTATATAAGGAGGTATGTTTTATGATTGGAAGGCTACTGGGCATGTAATTGAGTCGTTTCAACATCGATCGACACTTTTTGATAGAGGTATGTTAGATATCTGAGACTCAGGAGTGAGTGAATCTTGGGATTTGTCGAATGTGTCGAGGATAGGTAAGGAAGTGTCGAGAGGTGCCTGGGAGGTGGAACAGCGTAGCAGAAGGTATGTTTTATGATTGGAGAGCTGCTTGGCATGTAATTGAGTCGTTTCAACATCGATCGACACTTTTTTGATAGAGGTATGTTAGATATCTGAGACTCAGGAGTGAGTGAATCTTTGGATTTGTCGAATGTGTCGAGGATAGGTAAGGAAGTGTCGAGAGGTGCCTGGGAGGTGGAACAGCATAGAAGGAGGTATGTTTTATGATTGGGGAGCTGTTGGGCATGTAATTGAGTCGTTTCAACATCGATCGACACTTTTTGATAGAGGTATGTTAGATATCTGAGACTCAGGAGTGAGTGAATCTTGGGATTTGTCGAATGTGTCGAGGATAGGTAAGGAAGTGTCGACAGTGGCCTGGGAGGTGGAACAGCGTAGCAGAAGGTATGTTTTATGATTGGAGAGCTGCTTGGCATGTAATTGAGTCGTTTCAACATCGATCGACACTTTTTTGATAGAGGTATGTTAGATATCTGAGACTTAGTGAGTGAATCTTGGGATTTGTCGAATGTGTCGAGGATAGGTAAGGAAGTGTCGAGAGGTGCCTGGGAGATGGAACAGCATAGAAGGAGGTATGTTTTATGATTGGGGAGCTGTTGGGCATGTAATGGAGTCGTTTCAACATCGATCGACACTTTTTGATAGAGGTATGTTTGATATCTGAGACTCAGGAGTGAGTGAATCTTGGGATTTGTCGAATGTGTCGAGGATAGGTAAGGAAGTGTCGAGAGGGGCCTGGGAGGTGGAACAGCATTGATGGAGGTATGTTTTATGATTAGGGATCTGTTGGGCATGTAATGGAGTCGCTTCAACATAGATCGACACTTTTTGATAGAGGTATGTTAGATATCTGAGACTTAGGAGTGAGTGAATCTTTGTATTTGTCGAATGTGTCGAGGATAGGTAAGGAAGTGTCGAGTGGAGCCTGGGAGGTGGAACAGCGTAGAAGGAGGTATGTTTTATGATTGGGGAGCTGTTGGGCATGTAATTGAGTCGTTTCAACATCGATCGACACTTTTTGATAGAGGTATGTTAGAAATCTGAGACATAGGAGTGAGTGAATCTTTGTATTTGTCGAATGTGTCGAGGATAGGTAAGGAAGTGTCGAGAGGGACCTGGGAGGTGGAACAGCGTAGAAGGAGTTGTGTTTTATGATTGGGGAGCTGCTGGGCATGTAATTGAGTCGTTTCAACATCGATCGACACTTTTTTGATAGAGGTATGTTAGACATCTGAGACTTAGGAGTGAGTGAATCTTGTGATTTGTCGAATGTGTCGAGGATAGGTAAGTGTCGAGAGGGGCCTGGGAGGTGGAACAGCATAGAAGGAGGTATGTTTTATGATTAGGGCGCTGCTGGGCATGTAATTGAGTCGTTTCATCATCGATCGACACTTTTTTGATAGAAGTATGTTAGATATCTGAGACTTAGTGAGTGAGTGAATCTTGGGATTTGTAGAACGTGTCGAGGATAGGTAAGGAAGTGTCGAGAGCAGCCTGGGAGGTGGAACAGCATAGAAGGAGGTATCTTTCATGATTGGGGAGCTGCTTGGCATGTAATTGAGTCGTTTAATCATCGATCGACACTTTTTTGATAGAGGTATGTTAGATATGTGAGACTTAGGAGTGAGTCTTGGGATTTGTCGAATGTGTCGATGATAGGTAAGTAAGTGTCGAGAGGTGCCTGGGAGATGGAACAGCATAGAAGGAGGTATGTTTTATGATTGGGGAGCTGCTTGGCATGTAATTGAGTCGTTTCATCATCGATCGACACTTTTTGATAGAGGTATGTTAGATATATGAGACTCAGGAGTGAGTGAATCTTTGTATTTGTCGAATGTGTCGAGGATAGGTAAGGAAGTGTCGAGAGGGGCCTGGGAGGTCGAGCAGCAGAGAAGGAGGTATGTTTTATGATTGGGGAACTGCTGGGCATGTTGTTGAGTCGTTTCAACATCGAATGACAGATAGGACTGAGCTTTTATCTATACATTCTTTTTGAATTATTAATCTTCGGGCTGTCTTTGTTTAGTCTGTTGATGTGAGAGGAAATGCATGTAACTAACTTGAATGATCATCCTATACAAGTTTGGGTAATCAGAAAATTTTCCGATTTGATTGTGAGGAATTGTATGCAGAAACAGAGATTTTGCTTCCTCTGAATCTGTAGTTTTCGAAGTGATGATGTGAGGATCTCTATCTACTTGCTGCGCTTAATCGTCTGTTGATATCCACTTGGAGTTCAATTCTCCTCTCTCTTTACATTGAGGGAGCCTGGTGGATGCGATATCACTGACATCATTGATAGGAGGCCGCGTCGATTTGCACAAATCGATAGCATCATGAGTCAGAAATGTATGTGGCCTATCAATAACTGCATTATTCCATTCGAATTAACCCACATATTGCCAAAGTATATGCAAAATTGAAGGATTATTTCAAAACATTTTCAATCACAGTTTGCCATCGTTGTGCGAATGATGCTGACATTATCCCAATTCCCGTATTGTTTCATTACTAGGAGAATGAGCTGGTTTTCCTCTACATATTGCCATGTCATTTGACAGTATGTCATTTGTATGAGTCACGCCTTTTATTTGCATCTTTTTCAGTGTAATATACATTGATTTCCTACCGACTATAAATTCGTGTTTTAATTATTATGCACGCTTGACTCACGTGCCAATGTTCACGTTCATCGTGGAGCGCGGTCGATGCTCGATTCTCCGCAGCCCACATCAAGAAACTTAACCCCGGTGGCAAACACAGCAACGGCTTCTGATCACGTCTAAATGCATATTGTAACTTATAAATTTTATTATGGTTTAGTTCCGAATGATTTTCCATTGTGTGGCCTTACGTCTGCTCGCTGTTATCATGCAATTGATGTATATCATCATGTGATTTATTGTAATAAAAATTATTACCATAGAGTATCCCTACTCTATGATTATTACTGTAATAAAAGCATCATGCACGATTTGGAGTGAAGCAATCAATATCACGTTGATCCACTGACAAAATTGGGTGCAATACATCATTTGAACGATAACTAACAACAATTAGGTGAAGCTTAATCTTTAGTATACAGTGTTGAAGAATGAGTTGCATGATTGCCTTTGGAATGGTTGAAAATTCTTCCCTTTTAAGTACTTTTCTCAAAGTGCCGAAGCCTTGTTATGTAAAATCTTGCATCTGTCGAACTAGTAGCGACGAGTAGCTGCAAAATAGAAAGCAAGATGATTTAGGTGATGCCGTTTGCAAATAACAATAGAGCGTTTTTGTACTATAATATTGTGTCTAGCGTTTAAGAAATCACCCTCCAACCCATTCCAAAACTTGGTAGAGAAAAAATGAATTCATGAATCAAAATGAATGAAAATTGAATCAATTAAAGCAAAATAATGCTTTTTAGGAGCCGTTGTTAGAATTATTCCCATTTTTCACAAATGCGTTTCTTGTCTTATTTAAAATGACTATCCTACGTAGATAAAAAAATATAATTGAAAATGCATATTCTGCTCACAAAATTAAGTGTCAAGAAAAGTGTCGAGAAATCTGTCGAGGAATGTGTCGAGAAAGTTGTATACGTATCTTTGTCTTCGACTTAACCTAGATATACTATAAGCGTGTTCGCTTGCGTACCTAAGATATTTCATAACGTGATTGGTGATTGAGTTATCATTGTAACAGAGATCTGCTTTCACATTTTGACTAGTTTGAATTTTATACTTGGTCAGTCGTTAAGACTCTAGTTTCAGTTTTGCGGTAATCAGCTAATGTGGTGTCGAAGGTTAGATCTCTGGTCAGGTAAAGGTGACTTTTGCTGTACAACGGTTGTAAAGGTGTTCTGAACGCAGGTAATAATATACTATTTAAAAATATATCAACGAAAGGTTTTCACAAGCTAGCCGGGCAATCATATATTTCATTGCATATACATATATAATAGAAGAATGAGAGCAATCAAGAAAATTAACGATTTTAATGGGGATGAAGAGTTGGAGCGTTGGTTGGACAGGTTTGAACAGGCGATTGAGATTGACGATTTGGATGAGAAGGAAGGGAAGATACTATCGATGTATTTGTCTGGACCAGCCTAAGATGTGTGGAAAAACATGCCACCCACATTAAAATACAATGCCTCTGAAATAAAGACGGCTTTACGAAATTCTTTCGGTCTGCTTCGCGTTGATGCATGGAATATTGCTTGTGGCACTAAGGCAGTGGTCGGGGATTCACTGGATGTGGTGGGAGAGAAAATCAGGAAGATGGTCACGGTTGCAAGTGGAAATCCAGGGACTTGCTCGAATCCAACGGACTATATTTGCGGGTTGTTGCTGCTTGATTCCCTGCCTCAGAATGTGAGAGACCAAGTAAAGATGCAAGTTGGAAACGAGGTAAATTATGCTGACGTTTTGAGCGAATCGAAGAAGATTTGGCCTTCTAAAATAGAATTGTCCATCTGTGCTGCGGCTGGTGTGAGTGTGAATAGGAGTCAAGTGCATCCATCACAATCGCTGGATCATCCGAATGTGGTGCAACGTAGACGCTGTTTGGGATGCAATCGAATTGGCCATTTAAAGAAGGATTGTCGGGTTTTGTGCTTTCGGTGTGATCAAAGAGGACATATCCAAACCAACTGTCCGAATCGCGCTGCGGTCCCTTTAAACGGAGCAGCGGGGGCAGCGCAAGGGGTTGCCCCCAACATCTCGAACGATGCTACGCAACACTAAACAAGTCTAAGGTTCACACAGGCATGGTGAATGGACGTAGTTGTCGAGTGCTTTTGGATTCTGGTTGCACTGTAACACTGGTCAAGGCGGATGTTGTCAACAATCTTGAACATCTCAGTGGAATACCAGTGTTGCTAGAAATCATGAATTGCGCCATAATTAGAAGCGATGGAAAGGTGACACTGGACTCAGTTATCGTAGGTTCAAACAAAGTTGAAGTTGGGCCTGTGACTGTTCATAAAGTGAGCAGGTTACCGATAGACCTTGACTTGATTGTTGGGCAGGATATACTCTTGAAGCATGGATTAATTATTCCTGCAAGATTGCCATCCACTGGTCCCATGATTGAATGGAACTTTGATGATGATAGTCCTAGGACCATTTCATGTGTGGTGCAGCCTGTTTCCCAGTCAGCGTCTTCAGACTCTTGTAGATTGAATGAATTAATTTCTGATAAGGACTTTGAAACCATGTTTCAGGACAATCAGTGGACAGTTAAGTGGAAATGGAAGTCCGGCCCACCGCCGTATAGGAACCGTGTAGGGAACTACAAGATACCTGAAGCTGAGAAAGAGGCTTTTGCAGAAGAATTGAATAATTGGATATCAGAGGGCATCTTAATTCCATGGGAAAAAGAGAGAGATGGCGATATCACGAATGTATTGCCTCTCATGAGTGTGAGACAGCAAAAAGGAGAGAGCGTCAAAGTCAGGCCAGTGCTGGATTTTAGGTACCTGAATGATTTCATTGTCAGTCGACCAGGATCCTCGACCCCCTTGTGTCAAGATAGATTGCGAGAATGGCGACAGCTGGGACCGGACTGCTCTGTCGTTGACCTTCGGAAGGCATACCTGCAGGTGCGGGTGCACCCGTCTTTGTGGAAGTTCCAATGTGTGAAATGGGACAATAAGACCTTTGTTCTTACGCGGCTAGGGTTCGGTCTCAACATCGCTCCAAAAGTGATGACCAAGATTGTAGAGCGCGTGCTGTCTGAAGATGAGGTAGTAAGATCTGCTGCCAGCAGTTACATTGATGACATCTTTGTGAATGAGGGGAAAGTTCCAGTTGACAAGGTCGTGCAAATGTTAGACAAATTCGGACTGAAGACGAAGCCACCGGAGCGACTGGGAAATGGAGGTAATGTTCGTGTGTTAGGCCTTCAAGTTGATCGTCATCTGATATGGAGAAGGGATGGAATACTCCCGAACGTAGAAGTAAAAACATTGACCAGAAGGGGAGTGCACAAGATCTTAGGCGAATGGCTGGGGCATTATCCAGTATGTGGCTGGCTTCGCGTGGCATGCGGGTACTTGCAAAGGCATTCAGCTCAAGAGAAGATTGGTTGGGACGATCCCGTTAGTGACAATTTGATGAGCATGGTGCGCGAGGTGGATGTAAGGTTGAAGTCGGGAGAAGATCCTGTCCGGGGATAAGTAGTATAGGGTATAGGATTCGGCGCATCGCTTCGCTCAGCACCGAATCCCACACCTAGGTAGTTACAAAAAATGAAAAAATACAAAAAAATAGGGTCCTCCTGAAATTTATAAAAAAACAGCTAAAATAGATACAAAAAATGAAAAAATACAAAAAAATAGGGTCCTCCTGAAATTTATAAAAAAACAGCTAAAATAGATGCGAAAATAGGAAAGTACCTTAAAGTATGACCCATGAACAAAAATATTCATTTAAAAATGGAAGATGTAAAAACAAAAGAACCATCAGCCCCCTTATATCCTTCATTATCATATGAAATGGATATAGCAAAACACAAAGATAGAGTCAGGTACATGAAAGATAAGGAAGCCCAATTATTACTTAAACTAGAACATTATAATAAATTAAGAAAGAGATGGACGATAGCTAAGAATGTGACACAAGGCGTTGGTATATGTTTAACAATTTCTTTAGGCGCTCTCACTATTGTCATTTCGTCTGGCGTTCTTACAATTCCTGTTGTCGCTACAGTTTTAACAGGCACAGGTGTCTTCACAACGTCACTTGCAACAGTGATAGATAAATCTTTAATGACTAAGAAACGAAAATCCTTAAGTAAAAAACATACACATGTCAAAGAAGTATATGATAAACTACATTACTACTTCCAGAGAGTGTGTGATGACAATGTTATTACGTTAGATGAGATTGAAAAATTTGATCAAATAGCTAGAGAAGCAACTAAAATTCCTGTTAAACCTCAAGACAAAGTAAACAATGAAGCTTTTTTAGAAGAAATAAGAACTTTATTAAAAACGTTAGAACAAAGTTCCATAGAACAAAAATAAGTTGTTCAGTAAAGTGTTTTTGCTGTGTATCAATGATACCACAAAATTCAAATATTATCTTATAAAATAATGCAGAGCAATAAGACAAAAATAAAACAACTAGAAGAATTAATAAAACAGAAAAATATTATGAAGAAAAAATATAGACAATATCGAATGCTACAAGCTGGTGTTCAATCCGATATGAAAGACAAAATCCAATTAGTTGAACAAGTTAAATCTGATATTAAGAAAGAACTTGTAGTTCATGATAAACGAATTGATATCGCGGATCCAGTGCAGAAAATCTTCATGGATGATTATGGTTTGTTAGAAGCAAACATAGAAAAGAAATTACCCAAATCTATGCTCTTTGAACATTCTACTTCATTTATAGATGGAAAGCCATCTCTTAGATTTTACTTAGGTGGAGAAGAATTATTTATAAATACTAAAGAAAGTTTAATTTTCACACCAGACAAAACAGCTTTCAGTTTAGACAGAAATTTCGTGGATTTATTAAGAGGAGCGAAGTTAGATAACTATTACCCCGATGATCTACTGAAATACAAAATTATGCTAGACAAGGTTGGAACTGGGAAACATCTTAAGCGTTATAAACAATTAGAACACTTATTATCAACAGCAATACCAACAGCTGGTGTTCCAACAGCAACTGGTGTTCCAACAGCAACTGGTGTTGCAACATCAACTGGTGTTGCAACAGCAACTGGTTATTCAACACCTGTTGTATTTTTATCAGACAACCCACAAGAATTAATGAATAGATATGATATTTTATTAGCTGCAGCAAAAGAAGGGCATAACTCCGTTTTTAACGAAATGCATGCAATCTTAGATAAACTATTCCAAAACAGATTTCTAACTGCAGAAGAGTACAAACACTTCTCTAGTGAAATTATTTTACTTAGCAGGACTAAAAGGCCATAAATTTAGCAGCACTAGAAGGCCATAAATTTAGTTAAAAAATGTCTTCGGCAGAACTAGAAAAAATTAATAAGCATTTAGAAAATTTAACCGAGATTTTAACCTCATCAAAATTTAGTACGACATTAAAATTTATAACAACTATTTCATCCCATACCTGTCATTTAGATCCTATTATTCACTTAGAACAAGACAAACATTATGAAGTAGCACTAACTAGTTTTTCAACATTTAACACTATACAAAATATTATCAAAGATGTAAATGACCGATTTAAATATTCTAATGATCAAGGTAAAACTTGGAAAGAATTAACTTTTCTTCCTGGATCTTATGAAGTTGAATCGATTTCCAATGAAATAAAAAGACATTTAGGCATTCAATTTAAAGACAAGAAACAATTACATTTCGCAGTTGAACCAGCAGTAAATAAATTTTCTCTTACTTTAGATGAAGATCATCAAGTTGATTTTAATATTGACAAATCTTTATCAAGACTCTTAGGATTTAAAAAGCAACTCTATACACAAGGTTTTCATATAAGTGAAAATATACCTAAAGTAACTGAAATAAATTCAATCAACGTTCAATGTGATATTATAGAAGGTGGTTATGTTAATGGAAAGCTGTCAAATAATATCTTCAGTTATCCAGCATTTACAGTTCCGATTGGTTACAGTTTGAATGTAATCCCAAAATCATTAATATATTTCCCTGTTACAAGAAAAACAATTAATTCAATTACAATTAGAATAACAGATGAGAAAGGAAAGGAAATAAATTTTGGAGGCGAAGAAATTATGATAGATCTTTTGGTTCGGGAGGTATAATTAAAAAAAATATTGACTTAAAAATGAGTGAAAGCAGTTGTGAAAAATATCCACTAAACAAGAAAGTGAAATTCAATCATCATCATAACTTGTCAAATAAAGTTTTATCAGTTATTTGTGGAAGATCAGGTTGTGGAAAAACATATCTATTATTTAAAATTCTCACGACACCCAAATTTTTGGATTATAACAATCTTATCATTTATACAACAACAGCAGAACAACCTATTTATCAATTTTTGAAACATGGTTTTGAAAATAATCTTACAAAATCAACTATAGCTTCACTGTTTGAAGAATATGAAAAATCGGAGTATGAAGAAGAAATAAGTTCCTGGTGTGAAGAAGCAGCGAAAAATAAACAACTAGTAGAACCCAGTAAAAATAAACACATAACGATACAATTAATAGATGATAGTGGCAATATGCAAGATCCTAGTAAACTAAATAAAACGAAAAAACATTGTGTGGTGTTTGATGATTGTGTTAATGACAGAAATCAGGCAGTGCAGAGAAATTATTTTACAAGAGGTAGACACAATAACTGTAGTGTCTTTTATTTGACACAAAGTATGTATTCATTAGATGGAAGTGTTATTAGAAAGAATGCTAATATTTTTATGCTTTTCGAAATCAACCAAAGAAACCTAAGTGATTTGTTAAGAGACTTATGTATAAGAGATAAAGATGAATTTAAACAATCGTGTAACAATGCTTGGGCAAACGACTATGGTTTTATCACAGTCAATATTGATAAAAAAGTACATGATAGAGTTATAGAACATTTGTTCACAGAGTAAAACTCTGAATAGAACATTTGTTCTCTGACTAGTGTATTATAATTCCTCTTCCCAGTCTTCACTATCATTGTATTCAATTATATTACATTCTTTTTTTATTCGTTGAAATATTTCGTCTTGAACATCTTCTCCGCTATAGGGGAGCATAATACCATTTGCATTAGGTGCTTGACGTTTAAGAATATTTATTTTACCAGTGAATCTTTTTTCTTCAGTGTTATTATCTTTATCAGGAATACTAATACCAGTTTCTAAAGATCTTTTCCATGGTTTATTAACAGTTGTTGTTAATGTTTCCCCATGGTATAATTGAATGAAATCTTCTACTTTTACTTTAGTTTTTGTATAACCCTTAAATGTTTTCTTTTCACTAAGTCTCCCTTGTTCATCTACAGTAATACAATATTTTATTTTGGGGGCGATAAACATTGCAAAAATAATTCCCCCATTTCCATAATCATTTTTCCCTTGGCATAATTCCCCACCAACATATCCAGCCGCATCTAATTTATTGAAGAGCTCATTAGAAATGTATATACTATCGGTATCTGTGTAATGTATGTGTTTTTCTTTAAAACCATTAATTTCTAAAATAAAGTTATTCATAATTCTTCTAGAGTGAGAAAGAATAAAAGAACCTAAGTGTGATGGCATGAATGATGTCGCAGCGTAGCTGCTCAGACCGTTGGTCGTCGCAGCGTAGCTGCTCAGACCGTTGGTCGTCGTAGCGTAGCTGCTCAGACCGTTGGTCGTCTTTTCAGTGTCTGTAATATTAGCTTTAAGAAATTCATCGTCTTCCATTTCTACTTTCACTAAGAATTGTTCATCATTTACTTTTTCAAAATCTTTTACTTCTTGAGTGAAATTTTTTCTCAATGTATTTTCATTCCATAAATGATATTTAGTGGTTATGTCTTTTTGTACGGTTTTTCCATATAGTGAATTCATTAATAATTTAATTAACTCATCGCCTACAGTGTTTCCTTCTATTTTATATTTTTTTCTTAAATTGAAGAGCTTTTCAATGTATTTGCGAAATGGTGAAATGTGATAATTTTCTTCATAAATTATACCATCTGTAATAGATAATATTTTCCCGCCACATCTAACAATTTCCTGTATGTCTACAGAAGTTAATACATCATAACACGTTCCATTCCTAAACCTTATTATTTCTTGGTTACAATTGTTTTCATTCTTTACCTTATCTTTCGCAGGAACTGGTTGAAAAAACATATCATTCGGATATTGAAACACAACTGTGAATATTCCAGTTTTAGGACGAAATGATTGAGTGTTAAATTGATATAATACTGCTTGTTCTTCTTCTTGTCTAAATTTTCTAGCAGATTCAGCTTTAGGGTATTCTGAATGTTCGTCATACATAGCTGATGGATATAAAGATGTTGCATCAAAAGCCATTAAGAATTCATTTCGTTGCTCGAGTAGTTTATGTTTAATTTCTTTACAGAGAGCATTCTTGTCTTCCAACTGATTATACTCTTTCATTAAATCTATTAAATTATTATGACCAGGGAACAGTGGTAGCAAGATGTTACAAAATGGAGATTCGTAATGTCTTATATTTGCTGACACCCTTCCACCTTTAACAGATTTTCTAACATAGTTTCTAGTCCATAAATCAGTATGCGAATGAATATTTATGTTGTCTTCTTGTACACTCTTCATCCAACCGCTAAATGTTAAAGCAGAAGATGTTAAATTAGTAGTCATATCTTCACCAACTAATTCTTTCATAACATTATTATACTTGTAGATACAAAATGCTAATGAAAGAACATCGTTAATTAAATACGGTTTCCACTCATGTTCTTTTTCTAGATAATTTTCATGTGTAATTTCACCAATTTCATAATTTAATTTACACATATTGGTAGGGGTTTTAAAATTCTCACACCATTTGGAAAGACTTGTTTTCACGTGTTGATAGCTACATTTCATTACAATAGTTTGTAAAGGTTTGCTTGGTTTTATGTTACGTTTTGTAGAGTCACCTAGTTGCTTAGATCTAGAGGAACGTTGGATATACTTACTAACACTTTCAGTTGTATAAGGATTTTGTAAAGAAGCAGTGAGTATTCCTCGTGATGTTTTAAGCGGTGGTTTAGTTAATTTAAAATTAGATTTGAGTGGAAAATATGCATCGAATCCTGATGAATTATGTGCTATTAAAGTTACTTTCGAATGATTAAAAGATCCAAGGTTTTTGAAAAATTGATGTATCGGACATACGTCCTCTGGGTTTCCCCCGATCGGACATTCATTATGTTTCCTAATAAAGATTTTCACACAACGTTGAAGTTTGTTAAGTTCTTGCTCAGTTAAGTTATTATATTCACTTACCTGTTTCTTAAGTTCTTTAATCTCATGTTCATCCTTGCTCCTTTTTATTTTAATCATATCGCGTAACAATCGTGTGTCTATTTCTTCCAATCTTTGCTTCGGTAAGCAACACATGAATTTATTGAAATTGATAGTACCTAAAGCATAAGGAATAGGATGAGCTGTTGCACAACGAGGATCTGGATAAGTTTCGAGATCCCATATATATGTTGAACCATAGTCAATTGGTTTCTTTGTTATGGTCTTATACGGAAGTGTTGTTAGATTTTCATCAGTGACAGTTTTATATATTGGTTTGAAATTATTTTCAATTTCTCTAATAGCTTCTGCTTTGTAAAATTTATTTATTAAACAATAATGACCTATTGATGAACCTTCGTGAAAATAATTGTAATAAACATAATTGTGAGTCGTTGTAATACCTCTGGGATTTAAATGACGATTAGTAGCACTATAATACTGTACACATTCTCCAAAGTATTTATTGAATTGGGAAAATTTACAGTTTGCCATTACTCCTGTTCTAGATGTAGCTTTCTCTTTATATAAAAAGTCATTAAACATCTCAAACATAATGTTAGCTTGTTCTTGATTGAACCCACGTAAGGCGTTGTAACATTTTATAAAGCAGAAATCTTCAGAAGGAATGTAACAATATTGCCCAATGTATTCTTTAATTCTATATTTCATATTAATACCAGCGCCTCTATGTGATCTTTGCACGAGTTTCATACCAAAATCTTCGTATTTGATACTACCTGTAAAAATCCATTCACTAGCATCGGATTTCTCTTCTAGATTAAGAAACCATGTTTCAAATGAATTTTTATTATAAAACGTAGCGTAAAAGTTTTCTATTGTGCTTCCATCTTCTTTTTTTATTACACCCAATAAATTTAAAACTTTCCCATTGCGTAACAGCTCACGTATATCATTTACTACATTAGTAAAAAGTTCATTTTCATACGTGATAGCGTTCGGATTAAACAGATTCAATAGATCATCACCAAGTCTATCATCAGAG
This sequence comes from Prostheceraeus crozeri, assembly GCA_907163375.1. Taxonomy (NCBI): domain Eukaryota; kingdom Metazoa; phylum Platyhelminthes; order Polycladida; family Euryleptidae; genus Prostheceraeus; species Prostheceraeus crozeri. The sequence continues at coordinate 72,613 of CAJQUW010015219.1, read as the reverse complement.
AACATGTCGCTAATTGGTGTGGTTGATGTTTCCTTTGTTCTACGGTTCTGTTTTTTAGTATTACGTCTAATACTACGCCTAATACGTTTCTGTTTTTTACTACGTTTACTACGATTGCGTTTACTACGTTTACTACGTTTAATTTGTGCATCAAATTCATCAATTTGTTTCTTTATTAACTCGTCAATTCGTTTCTTTATTAACTCGCCGATCACGTGTTCTAGTCCTTTAACAGTTTCCATTATTTACGTTTTTTAATAAAAAATTTATGTTTTACATTTTAATAAAAAATTTATGTTTTTAATTACATATATACAGGAATATTTAATTCATTTAATGTCTTTAGATCATAAACAGTTAAATGTTCTTTCGTAATCAACCACCATAAATTATTATACGCTAAGAATACTCTGAAACTTCGCAGACACAGTGGAAAGTCTTTTGTTTTCGCGTAACTTCTTATACCGTGTTTAATTTTATAGTCCTTAACGAATTGCATATATTGGCGATGATAATGAAATTTAACTTCATGTTTCGGGGTGAGAGGGTTTGTAGGATGACGATAATCTTTTAGAACTGGCACGTGTTCTATTTTATACTCCATATTTTAAAAAGAAAAAAATTTACATATTATTAAACTCATTTAATATTGGTTTTATGTCACTCAATGTACTTTTAGCATCAGTGACTAGAGGTTTCACATTTTTTAGTACATCACGAAAATCATTAATGCCTGTTCTAATAACGTCTAGTGCATCTCTATTCTCTAATCGTTCAGGGGTTTTAATTTTTAACATATTATTCAAATAATGATCGAAATAGAAATAAAATGTTTCGGGTATGATTGTTAGTGGTTCAAGTGATTCGTTTTCTAGAAAAATTGTTATTTCTTCTATATTATGCGGCGATAAGTTCTTAGCACTTGCGTAGAGACTAATGTCAAAATCTGTTGCATTACTATAAAAATCATGCTCAGTATCCAATAGTATATTTAGATCGCTATCATACACTTGCATTTGATTCAAAATAGTATCAACCCGTATTATACCGTACTTAACATGTACATATTTAGCTAAGGGTAAAGTTAGTCTATAATTTTTCTTGATATCCTCAAAGAATGCTGCATTATTTTGAGTAGTTGTATAAAAGGTTTCCACGTTTTCTCTAATCTTATTATCTACATCGCAGGCTTTATGAGCTAATACTACAATTTGTATATGATGGTGACGACCTTTTGTAAATATTTCTGATATGTTCTTTTGCTTCACTAAACTAGCTACATCATCTAACACTAGTAAAGACTTTTGCGTGTATGTCCCAGCAAAAGTTTCCATATCTTCTAACATACATAAATCTTGTTCGTTATAAACATTTGAGTATCCTTGCCATTCATCTCTCTGTAGACAAAACACATGTACATTTGTTTCATGAGGAAAATGTTGATTTATATATCTTCTAAGAAACGTAGTCTTTCCACTCGCTGTTTTGCCATATATTATAAAATGTAAGTTCTCTTGTGCAGCACGTCCTTTAGGTTTGTCGTCGTCATGAGTAACTGCTCTCCAACCTTTAAAGTTTTTGGTTTGACTTTTATAAAATGCAATTTTCGTTTGTTCTGCTGTTTGTAAGAACCCTAACCAATTTATAAAATAATAAATAAGATAAATAAGAACACATATAACAATAATTTTCACACAATGAAATTTCAGAAACCCAAAGAGTCTTCCTAGATCTGAATTTTCTGAAAATAAAGATTGCGAATCATTATTTTGTTCACGTTGATTGACGATCGTGGGAATTTCGGAATACGATTTTTCATAATTCATTTTTTTAATTTTTTATATGAAAATTTGTCTAAAACTCTCTCAACTAGTCCGACACTCACTTGAGCAACTGTAATAGTCCGGTGCTCACTTGAGTGTTTTGCCTCTGTAGGACTTCCGGACTACTACGGACTATTGAGTCCGGGGCTCAAATGAAGGCAAACACTCAAGTGAGCACCGGACTATTACGGAAGCTCAAGTGAGTATCGGACTACTACGGATATAAAATTAATCAAATTACACAAATTGCTGCATGTCGTGAGAAGTTTCTCTCCAACAGAACTTTATTACACTTGTTACATCTCACTTGTGTTTTTAAACATTCTTTACACCGGTATTTACTATCATAAAATTCTGTTTTGAGCTTAACTATTTGACAATTAGTGCATTTTCGTGTACTAATAGCACATGAATTAGAATGATTCAAGAAACCTTGACTAGTAAAAAACTTATTACAATTCGAACATTGTCTATCTTTTACTTTTGGTTGTGATGGTGATTGACATGTTTTTTGGTGACGCATAAAGTTCTTAGATGTTACACTTTTTCCACAATCACTACATGTTCTCATATGTTTATTTAATGATGAATTGTTGGTTAACATATTTTTAAATAAAAAAAATGATGTTAACAAATGTTGGCGGGTGTGCTTACACACCGAATAATCAAGAATCAGAAATAGAACTAGACAACTATATCATGAAAACTGGAGACATTTTAACAGGTCCGTTACATCTTTCTATTCTTCCACAACAAAGTACTGAGTTAGCAAATAAAGAATATGTTGATAAACAGTTCGATAGAATTGTGTCACTGCTCTCTCCACTAACGAAAGAAACCAAGCTTCTAAAGCAGAATGATGAAAGACTGCAAGAAAAGCTAACAGACCTAAGTAGCAAACATGGAAATCTAGAAGCAGATATAGTAAAACTTCATAAAAAAATAACAGAACATTCAAAACTTGTGATCCTGTTATCACTAAATTTAAAGTCTGCCATTGCAAAGAATACAAAACAAAATATACAACTGAAAGAAGAGTTAGAAAAAGTAAGCGAAAAGAATCGAAAATTATTACAACACTTACAACAGCTGCAATCCACATTCCAAAAAAGTGTTGGTGAATTAAGTAGCCGTATCACACAACAAGTAAAGCAAATGAACAGAATGATAAATGAAGTTAAAGCACTTAAACAAAAGATTAGTGACTTGAAGACCCTTAAAACGAATTTCGATAATATTAAAGTTCAATTGGCCGCTCTTAAAACAGAAGTAAAGAAAAGTGAGAAAAAAATAGAAGTAAATGAAAAAGAAATTAAAGTACATCACACGCTGCTTGACGCAATAGATAAAGTGCAACAGGCAATTAATAAAGTTACCGCGAAGTTGTTGTCCATTCACAAACGTAAATCTTAATCAGACCAAAGGTCCAAAGTCAAATTTAAGCTTAAAAAAATGCCTATAATTTATAAACACAATCTTAAACATTTTGCTTCAAATAATAAAATTGCTCATGAACCACGTATGAATCCTGTGTACCATTATGATAGTGTAGAAACTGTTGGAACACAAAACTTCCTAGGCACTGCAGGCGCCGTCCAAACAGAAGGAGCTGGCATCTTTTCTGGTATCGGTAGTATCGTTAACTTGATTAAAAATAATAAAGATTTGATTTCATCTGCTGCTAAAGGAGCAGCTGCTATAGGTAGTACAGCTAGTGCAATATCGAATGCTGTTAAGTCACAAAACGAATTAAAGCAACTAGAAGCTATTCGCAAACTTAGGAATGATGCAAAAGAAATGCAAAAAGACAAAAAGCTCTCAGAGGAAACAAAAAACAAAATTGCTAAATTAGCGAAGATGGAAAGTAAACATGATGAAAAAACAATTGAAGATATGAGAGGAAATGGGTCTAGCATAACGTGGGAAATTCTAGTAGCAAAATTCTAGTAGAACCTTGTTCAGAGGTTTTAGCCGAGTATCAAACTGATTTTTTCTAATAAAAAAATATAATGTCAACTTTTATCGAAAGCAAATTTAGATTAGACGATCCCCCGTTCATTACTTACAATCAAAAAAAGAATGACTATATAAGAATTGCTATGAACCCCGGTTCTTCCAGTAGAGTGAATACAGGAGGCGATTTAATTTTTGAAGTTGACAATCAACAAAGTTATTTATATTTACCCGATTCATTTTTACACTGTGAATATTCTCTTTATTCTGATGCTGATTTTACAACACCATTACCTGCTACGGATAATATTACATTAGAAAACAATTTCTTCCCAAGATTATTCACACAAATGCGTTTAGATGTTGCAACACAAAATATAGAAACCATAAGTGATTCACCTGGCATTATTGATTCAATGCTTCGATTTGTAACAATAGGTGAAAATACTAAAATGCATGAAATCGAAGGATGGTTACCTGATAACCATACCGGCATACTTAAAGATGATTTAACTCACACTGGAACAGATTCAGCAGGAATTGCGAAAGATGTAGAAAACATAGTGAAACAGTTAAACAGTACACAAAATAGCTCATACCAGAAAAGACGCAATTTTAATAATAAAAGTAAACAAACTGTTAATTGGTCATTGTCTCCATTATTCGGGTATTTAGATTACACTAAAATATCATATCACTTAAAATTCAAACTCATAGTTCATCGCACTGTAAATAATGAATCAATATTTTATGGAAAGGCTGGGAAGAAAGCATACCTAAAAATTGATAGACTTGAATGGTGGATTAAGCACATTACTCCTAGTTTAGAGGTTGAATTAACTATTACGAAACGATTAGATACTAATAAACCAATTCCAGTAAGTTTTATGAAGCGTACTGCAAGCTCTGTCACGTTTACCGAACAAAGATTTAACTGGCATTTCACAAGGACATCAAATACTCCAAGATATTTTTTGCTCACTTTTCAAAAGAATGAAACGCCTAGTTTCGATAAGAACAATAATCTTTTCCATATTAATTCAATTCGAAGTTTACAAATTTCATTAAATCAAACACGTTATCCTATTGATCCATTGAGATTTGATAACGCAAATAATCAATTCATGGAAGGATATGACGCTTATAGAAATTTGTGTCGGGAATTTGGAGTTGAAGCACAATTAAATCCTGTAGATTGGAAGAATTTATATCCTGTTTTCTGTTTTGATTTAAGTGCACAATCTGAAGATATTATCAAGACCGGTTGTGATGTGACAATTAATATTGAAAAGGCAAATTCCACAACATCATTGATGGCTTATGGTTTATTGCTAGAAGACACCGAATATTCTATTGAAATTCTTAATGGAAAGATGGTTAGGATTGCTTAGTAACCTTAGGAGCTTCGCTCCGATCGGTTAGAAAAACCAAAGACTATAAATTTTTTATTAAAAAATGGCGCAAGTGAATAATAAAACGGTTGAATTAAAACTACGTAACATCATTGACAAAAATACCCCTAAAACTATTACAATTAACAAAAGGAAGTATTACATAAGTAAACCAATGATAGAGAATATCAAATTACAAGAAGAAAAGAATGGTGGAATTCTCCCATTAATTCCGCTAATCATAGGTGGTATAGCAGCAGCAGGAAGTGTTGCAGGTGGGACAGCTGGTATTGTCCAGGCAGTAAATAAAAATAAAGCAGAGAAGGCAGCATTAGAAGAGCAAAAACGTCATAATAGGGAGTTAGAGAAAGCTGCTAGAGGTGACGGAATAGTAGATAATTTCATTAGCAAATTAAATTTAGTTGATGAAGGGAAACGAGTTCTTAAAAATGTCCTACACAATATTGATGATTTGATTCAAATAAAAGAAACAAAAGACGGATCTGGCATATATCTAAATCCTAGTATGGTGCGATAGGATTTAATCTTTAAAAATGAATTTGAATAACTTAAGGATTTCAAATCTAGATCTAATGGATTATCTCTTAAAAGGTGACAAGAACAAAGTTCCACACCACTTCGGTGGTGATATACAAAAAGCATTAGAAAACTTTCCTGGCTTTATTTGGAGTAAATATTCGAAGGAGAAACATTTACCTGGGCATAATTTTACTGGCCCCGGCACAAGATTAGATTTAAGATTAAACGATGATGACACGCCTAGAGAAAATAGTAAACCAATAAATAGAGTAGACGCCGCCGCTTATAAACATGATTTAGCTTATCGTAATCATGACCTAAGTTCTCGACATGAAGCAGATAAGAAAATGATACAAGAATTAGATAGTATTCAAAATCCTACATTTAGAGAAAAAATTGAAAGAATGTTTGTTAAGAAAGCTTTACAAGCAAAAATGCTTTTTGGGCAGGGGATAGATAAAACTTTAGTTCCGTCAACTTCGTTGAATGAAACGGCAGCAAAGCTGTCTGAGAGCAACGCTCGAACCTACGCGTCTGAAATGCCGAATGACCCAAGCCGCTATGCGTCTGAAATTCATAGGGAATATAGAAAGCCGAAATATCTATTGAAGGTAAAAGTATTTAATAAAGATGATATTTGGAGTGCAGATCTAATTAATATGCCTAATGAAAGAGGGTTTAAGTACGCATTGACCGTTATAGATTTATATACACGATATGCTTGGGTAAAGCCTTTAAAAAACAAAAGTGGTCTGTCAGTTAAATATGCGTTTGAAGAAATCTTTAAAGAAAGTTTTAGAAAGCCAAAAAAGCTATTCGTTGATAAAGGGTCCGAGTTTTATAACCGAAATGTAAAGCCACTATTTGAAACTGTTTATTCAACTGAAAATGCAGGAAAGGCTGTAGTAATAGAGCGCTTTAATAGAACGCTAAAAGGTAAGATCTTTAAGAAATTTACTGAGCAAGGAAATCAGAAATGGTTGAAGATATTACCAGGAGTTGTAGAAGAGTATAACAATAAGATTCATTCAGGTATTGAAGAAACTCCAAAGAATGCTTCTGACGATCCTGATTTGATACGAAAGAAAATATTCGAAAATAATTATTCGAATGAGAGTAATCCGAATTTACAGAAACGTAAGCCGAAATTTAAAATTGGGGATAGGGTACGAATATTTAAATACAAGAACAAATTTGAAAAGGGCTTCGTCGGATACTGGACTAAAGAGATATTTGAAGTTTCTAAAATAAATCAAAGTTATCCGTTTACTTATGAAATTATAGATTTAGATAATGAGGATATCAAAGGTAGATTCTATGAAAACGAATTACAGAAAACCGAGCTTTAATTATTATCGTTTAACTCTAACATTATATCTAGAAATGGTACTCCTTTTTGTAATTTGTACAAAACGTATAAACATAATTGACCACAATAAGTTGTTCCCGGTTTTTGAATTTGAAATGTATTATAAATTCCATTGCCAAGTATTGCTCTTACTTCATTCGTAGGTGGAAGCCCGTATGAGTCAAAATAATAGTTCTGCTGATGATTTTTAACGCCTGCTGACCAATGTACGCCGTTTTGGTCTGAAGTGTGAAGATTCGTTATGAAATTTACAGTTGGCTTATTTTTGATCAATTGTAATTCGTCTCTCATTAAAACATGAAAGTTCTTTATTCCTAATTGATTAGCAATTTTCTTTAGGTCGAAATTCGTTGTTGTGTCTGTTCCATATAATTTAAAAAACTCGATCAGGTCAGTCATTTTAAATGAAACAAAAATCCAATTTGAAAATGTCATTTTTCAATCACCACGCAAATAAGTAGCAATAAATGTTACTACTTGTTACTTATGAAGTAGAGTCCAACATTTATATGAAAACAGAAATCCAAATTGTCAACGCCATTGTCACTTTTCAATCACCACGCAAATAAGTAGCAATAAATGTTACTACTTGTTACTTATGAAGTAGAGTCCAACATTTATATGAAAACAGAAATCCAAATTGTCAACGCCATTGTCACTTTTCAGTCTCCAGTCAAATAAGTTGCAATAAATGTTACTACTTGTTACTTATAAAGTAGAGTCCAACATTAAGATGAAAACAGAAATCCAATTTGAAAATGGCATTGTCATTTTTCAGTCTCCAGTCAAATAAGTTGCAATAAATGTTACTACTTGTTACTTATAAAGTAGAGTCCAACGTTTACAAGTCCTCTAATTCCTGCGTGAGGCCAGTATGCTGCACAAGTTGTTGCTCAGTTTGTTGCACATTGGGTGAATCAAATATGGATTCTGCTAATCTTCGCTTTTCTTCTTCTTTCTCATGATCAATGAAATCTTCCAGATATGTAAAATGCTTCATCACAAAATGAATCGAGTTTATTCAATGAAGATATGCACGATGATGTACTTATAATATCCTTTTTCTCGAGAAATACAGGTAAATTGCTGCTGTCAACATCCTTGAATGAATCTCGGATTATTTCAAACACTTTAATTTGCTGATATCGTTTTGAAGAAATCAAGATGGTCTGGTGAAATAAGAGGCACAACTTGATCCACGAAGCAACAAAATTCTCTCTCTAGTTTGCTGGCGGAGGTCATTGCAAATGAGAACTTTGCTTCTAGCGTACACGATATAATGACAGATTGCCACCGTTGCCATAACGATCTTCAACCTGATGACAGTTTGCAATTGTTTTGTCGTCATGTGAGTGCGCTGGCAACTAAAATCTAATTGTATCACAAAACTGCAGCGACAACAGGAATTGTAAGAACGCCAGACGAAATGACAATAGTGAGAGCGCCTAAAGAAATTGTTAAACATATACCAACGCCTTGTGTCACATTCTTAGCTATCGTCCATCTTTTTCTTAATTTATTATAATGTTCTAGTTTAAGTAATAATTGGGCTTCCTTATCTTTCATGTACCTGACTCTATCTTTGTGTTTTGCTATATCCATTTCATTGGGAACCGAAGGTTTTATGTCATGATAATGAAGGATATAAGGGGGCTGATGGTTCTTTTGTTTTTACATCTTCCATTTTTAAATGAATATTTTTGTTCATGGGTCATACTTTAAGGTACTTTCCTATTTTCGCATCTATTTTAGCTGTTTTTTTATAAATTTCAGGAGGACCCTATTTTTTTGTATTTTTTTATTTTTTGTATCTATTTTAGCTGTTTTTTTATAAATTTCAGGAGGACCCTATTTTTTTGTATTTTTTCATTTTTTGTAACTACCTAGGTGTGGGATTCGGTGCTGAGCGAAGCGATGCGCCGAATCCTATACCCTATACTACTGGGATATTGGATGGTACCTGAGAGTGGCCAAGTTGTTGTTTGGACGGATGCAAGCAACATTGCTATGGGTGTTGCCTTGACTGTCAATGGAAATGTCGTGGAAGATGCTGCGTGGCTGAGGAAGGAAGGAGACACCTCTCACATTAACACCAGTGAATTGGATGCTGCCATCAGGGGAATCAATATGGTGGTCAAGTGGGGATTTAAGTCGTTCGTCCTGAAAACTGACTCGGCCACTGTTAAAGGTTGGCTTAACTCTGCCTTTCAAGACACCCACAATGTGCGTACCCATGCTTTATCGGAGTTGATAATTCGACGTCGGATCCAAATATTGCGCGAGTTACGTCAGCAAGAGAACTTGGAAATAATTGTCGACTTAGTTCGTTCAAATGATAACGTGGCTGACAAGCTGACACGAGTGCCTAAGTCCTGGTTGTTGAAGAAGGACAAGTCTTCTGACAAGCCAACTGGTTTGGTAGCTTTGGGTGCCGTACGTGAGGATTTGGAGAATGTTGTTCGCAATATCCATGAACGACATCATTTTGGAGTCTCGCGAACATTACAATTGGCAAAAGAGAGCCTTGGCACTAGTATTAACAAAAGTATTGTGCAAAAGGTGGTCGATGGATGTGACAGGTGCGCTAGAGTTTGTCCAATGACGAATCCACATTATGCGAAAGGAAGGCTCATAACAAGAGAGGTGTGGATGAGAGTATCTTGTGATATCACACACGTGGACTCTGCCTCTTATCTGACCTTGATTGACACAGGATCGAGATTTTGTGTATGGCGAAAGTTACGGAACGAGTCCGCTTCCGAGATGTGTACTCACTTCAGTCAGATATTTTCAGAATTTGGTCCTCCTGAAGTTATATTGACCGATAATGCAGTGGTATTTAGGAGTGGAGAACTTGCGCGCTTAATGAGCATTTGGGATATTCGACGAGAGTATTCTTGTGCATATCGGCCTCAAGGGAATGGGATTTCAGAACGAAACCACAGAACGATTAAGACTATGGTGGCCAGGTCAGGCAATTCTGTGAGCGAGTGCGTATTCTGGTATAATGTCTCAAGTGCTGTAGAACGTCCATCTCCTTACATCCTGATGTTTCACGCATGATCTCGAATGCCTGGTATATGTATGGAAAGGGAGGGTGACTGTGACGGTTTTAAAACTTGGATTTCGAAGCAAGAAGAAGGTGGTGTGCTACCAGCATCAAATGAGAATCCTTTTGTGATTGGTGAATCGGTCTATCTTCGCACGGATGGACGCTGTGATTCGGAGTGGAGTGGTCCACACCGCATTACTGGAATCAATTCTGCTGTTTCTGTGATTGTGAATGACGATGGAATATCAAGGCATGTTAGTCATCTCAAAAAGGTACCACCACAAAAAGTGCGGAATAAATCAAGTTCTGACAGTGATTCGGACGCTGAAGACGACTCGTCGGAATATACCAGTCATTCAACTATGTCAAGTATGCCTGTGGACGAAGACAGCGTGACTTTCAATGAAATTTCTTCAGACATTCCTCATGCTCGTCAAGGTAGAGTGCGTCGCCAACCAAATTACCTTCGTGATTATGTGACCTGAACCTTAAGCCTATTGAAAGTTTGGGATATTTTGAGTTTTGTGATTTTATAGATCACGGGGGAGTGTAGAAGAGTTGGGATATTTTGAGTTTTGAGTATAAATTGTCGCTCGCTAAGGCGCGATTTGCCATAGCTATATCTTTGTCTTCGACTTAACCTAGATATACTATAAGCGTGTTCGCTTGCGTACCTAAGATATTTCATAACGTGATTGGTGATTGAGTTATCATTGTAACAGAGATCTGCTTTCACATTTTGACTAGTTTGAATTTTATACTTGGTCAGTCGTTAAGACTCTAGTTTCAGTTTTGCGGTAATCAGCTAATGTGGTGTCGAAGGTTAGATCTCTGGTCAGGTAAAGGTGACTTTTGCTGTACAACGGTTGTAAAGGTGTTCTGAACGCAGGTAATAATATACTATTTAAAAATATATCAACGAAAGGTTTTCACACTCATCAATTCAATTAAAGCTGTTGTGTTGTGAGAAGCATACAGTCGACTGCAAAGATATTTAACACTACTTGTTTTGGTCGACTGAATCACAAACGTAGAAGATCTTTCATTTCCGAAGCATGGAAAACCATGAACGGTGACATTCCATGACTGATTATGCTGGATAGCTGCCATGTTGTGTTTGTGATAGGAGAAAAGCAACTTGGATACATTGTGGTGAATTGAATGGCATATTTCTTAAGTATCTTTGCATATTTCCACGAACGCCACTCTGAGGAGTGTAAAGATGTCAGATTTTTTTATCGCAACTTCAGCACGCACGATTTATGTCAAAGTGGAGGACCTCATTGCTCTTTTCTACTGATGTCTTTAATCAGATCACGCCGCCAGGCAACTTTCTTGAATAAAAGGAATTGCCTTTGAAAATGTCTGCACGACACAACCAACAAATCTATTGCCGGTTAGGCCGTAATCTATGGCCATAATAATGCCTTTAATCAGGCCAATAAGGGCGTATCTCATAGACTGTCTAACCTCACGACAGAATTTGCCTAGCAATCATTAAATGCCGGTGTAACAGTTTAGTTTTACTCCCTGACAAAATTTATTCCCCAGTAAGTTTTTCCTAGGAAATTTTTACTCCCCCAGTAAAATTTGCCTAGGAAATATTTACTCCTCCCTGACAAAATTTACTCCCCCAGTAAATTTGGCCTAGAATATTCTACTCCCTAGTAAATTTAGCATATCCGATGCAGTTTGACTCACTGATTTCAAATCTGTCATTGTTATCCCACAAAAACCCAGTTTTTGCTCAGTAAATGCGATTTTTCTTTTTTGGAAGTCTGTTTGTAAAGTTAGCGGAACCATTTTTTGTTACTGACTACTGTTTTCTTCAATTCATGCTCGTTCCATCAATTTGAGGTTCCTAAGAACGAATCTGCAATCAGAATTGTGAAATTCTATCTCATATCAGAGATATCTAACTCTTTAATGGGGGAGTAAATTTTGTCAGGGGGGAGTAAAAATATCCTAGGAAAAATTTACTGGGGAGTAAATTTTGGCGGGAGTTTAATTGACTGGCACACCGGTCACGCGAAATTGGAAGACAATGTCCTCGTACATAAACTATGGTCTATGCTAAATCATTGCTTCGCCCAACACGTCTGGTAGCGATGCCGAAGCCTTCGACACTTCACATTGATACACACAACATGCTCGTGCTGCGCGCAATGATCAGTCACAAAGCAGACAAAATCAAGCGTAATCATGTTGAAACGAGTAGCTAGTTTAAAAAATCCTCACCAAGAAAAAGCATGCACCAATTAGCTCTGTGGTTCATTTAATAAGCTTTGAGCAATGGCTTTGAGAACATATGACCAAAGCAATCGAGAAGCTTTGCGCATTTATCGATTGTAAAACCCGTAGAGTAGGGCATAGAATATCGGGATATATAGGTAGAGTGTCGACCAAAGATATTTAATATTATAAAGGGCTTTATAACTATCCAAAATTATAAATACATAAAGGGCATTATAAATATCTTTGGTAGCTTTATGATATATAATATCTTTAGGGCTTATAAAGGGCATATATAAAGAGCCTTATAAATATCTTTGGTGTCGACTCAAAATATATGAACTACCGAGATGACTCTCCTAGTAATATATGCAACAAGTTGGATATCAAAATGAATGAATGCTCGCTAATAAGCATGCCAAAGCCAATTCACTATACGAAATGACTTGCTAAGTCTTATTAAGTCTGATCAGATTCTTGCAAAGTCTGATCAGAACTTATCATAGATCTTAAATTTCCTGACCAGAAAGTACCAGACTTCTTACTAAGTCTTATCTTTTGCAAAATAAGATATTTTCAGATCTTACCATTTGATAATTGAAATTATAAGAGGTCAATTAAAATTCAAAACTTGAAGTTCGAATATAGTGCGAAGATCAGACGACACGACATCAATGGTTTTAGTTGTTATGACCTCAACGGAACATCAGTGCACTGGATAGACAACCGTAAAATATAGGACTTTTTTCTATTTAAAAGATTTCTAAAAAATCAGAAGCAAGATCTTATAAGATCTGATGAGATATGCTAATAAGACTTAGCACGACTGATACTTTCTGGTCAGAACTTGTAAGGTTTCCTTAGTAAGATTAGATAAGTCATTTCGTCTAGTGAACTAAGCGGAAATGAAGCTGATTATCAAGGGATCTTTATGATCCATTTCATAATGGAAGTCTTCATGAAAAAGTCGACATCTTATATTGTGCTTTCTTGGCTGAAATTTCATATTTCTGATTCATGAAAGCAATAGCAGGTTATCGAGTTGCCAATTTAACAAATATTAAATCTCCAAGGCTGTCATGACACGGGCAATCTGTAAAATAGTATCATTTCATTCTGCTTTGCTATCATGATCAGTCAATTCCGTTGTAATTTCTTCAAATCTGCAAAAATTTGAATGTCTCACATTTGATAACAATTACCCAGGAATATCGCCCTTGAGTTCATATAATAAAATCGAAAGTGTATACACATTGGGATTTAATAAATGCGGAGTTACCACTCATCCTGACATACTTAATCTAAGAAGTAGGGATATATATTTACTCTATGACTAAGCCTACTTCAAACCGTTTCCTCAACAACCAGTCATAAACAAGAGCACTTGTAGATCCTGTGGATAGTTCATCACTAATTTGTCTTCGAACATAAAACAAACCAAACGACATGCTTCACGCATTGCCGCACCGACTATAACACCGCCTTCACACTACACAGAACACTCAAACTTGAAAGAATGACCTCACCCGAATGTGAAGAAAAGGACATCAAACCAACTCCTCGACTGTTTATCCTATATGAATGCATTGTTCAGATCAACACCAATGTCTGGGAACAAGAATCAATGCAATCAACACATTTCACGCATTGCTAGACTAACTACTACATTGCCTAGTCAGTGATAAATATTTTAGTTTTGACATTGGATGACCTCACGCGAATGCGAAGAAAAGTACATAAAACAGCTTCCTCGTCTGTTTATCCTATATGAATGCATTCTTCAGATCAACACCGAAGTCTGGAAACAAGAATCAATGCAATCGACAGATTTCACGCATTGCTACACTACCTAGAACATTGCCTAGTCTGTGATAAATATTTTCCTTTTGACATTGGATGACCTCACGCGAATGCGAAGAAAAGTACATGAAACAGCTTCCTCGTCTGTTTATCCTATATGAATGCATTCCGCAGATCAACACCGAAGTCTGGAAACAAGAATCAATGCAATCGACACATTTCAAGCATTACTACACTACCTAGAACATTGCCTAGTCTGTGAAAAATTACCAGTGCTGACAGATTGCCGATTCTAATGTTAAGAACTGAATTTCGAATAATAAAACAGTTGTAGTTATGATAGAAGATCTGAGTTTATTTGTCATGATTGTTGGTCATACAGTTAGGTCATTTTTAAAGTGAAAAGAAAATTGCTATAAAGAAAATCCTTTGTTTTTCGATCACTGTCTGCACAGGTTGCAGTTGAAGTCATTGGAGTCCATCCAGCAATCTTCATGGAACCAAAAGTTACAGCCTTTGCCCAGGATCTGAAAGATTAAAAATTCTGAATGTAACGCATATAATACATGCACGAGTATCTTCGAATGCTCGTTAGATGAGCACAATGAAGGTGCTACGCATTATGAGAGTTTAAAGTTTTTTATTTTACTGACAAAATAATCTACGACTAAGAGGATAGGAATTTAGATGATAGAGCATTCACATGTAGTCAATGGAATTCTGTCTAAATCAAGAGCTGACACAAGTCAAGAGTCGACACAAATTAAGTCCAAATCAGTGTTAGAAGTCGGAAGAGATGAAAATCCTGGTAGGCAGTATGAAAAGTGGACATGAAGAACCACAAATTGAACTTTGAAATGTCTTCAATAGCTAGTGGGTCAAGTTTTCACGAAGAATATGTCGATTTCAACTATCTGGTTGTCTGTTACTTGAGCCTCTGATATTATCAATCTTAACTTATAATCGGTTAAGAAGCAGACTAATGACTAGGCTACATCTTCTACATTCATTCTTTTTTATGCACATAATATTGTACAAATATGTGCACAAACTCATATTTTACAGCATACCTTTCGATGCTTTGGAAATGAGTGTGACTGACAACTTAAGCGTGATTTTGCTAATCTTAAAGACTTTCTCATGATAGCATGTGCCGAAGAACAAATAAAACTGCACCTAAATGTAGCTACACCTTAATGTAGAAGCGTTCTAATTTGGGTCGCAAAACTTGGGTAATTCCATGCAAGCTACTTGAAGTTGAAATACATGTAAGTACAATTGTATTAGTTACATATTTTGCAAGTGCACTAAGTCAGCAAACAATAAAAGTTGAACACGAGCAATCATTCGTGAACAACTCAATGGAAATATCGATCGTTAACCCTCAGCATTTACCATGGATTCCAGCCATTTATTCGGCTTGATGAGAGAGTCCCTCATGTCTCGCGTAATGGTATAACTGTTAAGCGAGAGGCAAAATTCATTCCCGGAGCTTTCACATTCCATGAGCTCAGTGGGAGCCTTGCTTTCGACTTCAGTTGGTGCAGTTTTTTGTGCAGATGATGTATCGTGTCCAGAGGTAACCTGAAAATTTGGAGAAAATGACCGGTGATGTATACATGTATAGGCCTCTAAAGCAAGGATCCCTTGCGAACATTTTGAAACTTGCTACATCTTGAAACATGTTATTTATTCAATTATTCATTTCAGTTTAACCACAAAATCTTTGATCAGATCACAATCAAAGTGGAAAAATGACATAATAACAAAGAATTTAGTCAACATTCAATTCAAGCAGCATTGAACAATAACTGCTTTTTCAAATATTACTTGAAAGTATAAAACCGATATTAATACCGACAGTTTGTGGGAGGGAAGTCCAGAACTTAGGACCCAAAACTTCAAATGTGTTTTGAGCAACACTTCGTTTAGCAATGGAGTGACAGATGGAGTTTGATCTGAACGAAGAAAAAAAGTTGATGATCTAGAATCTTGGAATGAGGTTGGCTCTAGCAAGTAAATAGATGCATTGCCATATACACATTTATGCGCCATGCAAAAAAATCTTAAACTGAATCCTTTTGCGGATTGGTAGCTAATTTGGAGCATAAATAACAGGAGGTGTAGGCTTAAACCAGCGCAAGAGTTCTGTATTCATTGAAGTCTCTGAATAGGGCAGGAAGTGAAAAGACTCAAAATTGAATTGCAATAATCAGTTCGAGAGTAAAACATATGATGAGCAAACTATAGCACAATGTTTTTCATTGATTACATGGCGAATCTTAAACAAATTTCTCAGGAACATGAAACCAGTTTGACACATTTTCGATATATGCGCATCAAATGACAGATATATACCCTAAATACACACCGAGATATTTTATACAAGGGAATAAATCAACAGGAAGAGCCCAAAGTTTTATTCCAGAAACCACTGAAGCATTGTATTCTAGGTGCACAACAAAAAGTTGACTTAGAATTAAATTAGATTAAATGATAGAATTAACGACTTTACGTATGGCATTTCTGCCAGAAATACATATGTCATCCTTATCAAACATTTCGTGCAGATGCACAAACAATTATTGATTGCTTATTTATCATTTTCACATTTGTTTTTCTTGCGACCAAAAAGAGATGATGGAGATGTTAAAAATGGCATTTCGAAATAAACATGTTAATAACCGAATACGTTCTGTACATGAAATTGGTAAAGACAAAAGTGTGATAAAGAACAATGTAGAAATAGGCAAGGATAATAAGAATGCATATTGAGTTACATGGTAAGACCGCTTGTTTATGGCGATAGATTAACTTGAATGGCGATTATCTTTAGGAATGACGGTGATAAGTTATTCATGCTCTTTGAGGATTTTTTAAGGGAATTGCTTGATTCAATTCGTTTTTATTGCATCTGTCATTCCGTAACTGAGCTTATCAACCTGCTTCGCTTTCTTTGATATTCTTGAAAGAGACTATAAAAACACTTATGTACATAGATTCCCCAAGCCTCCGTACACTTTGCTCAATTCAACTGACGTGGCTGGGTGAATCTTTATCAAATGATTCCTGTGGTATCTGTGGTGGTTGAGGTGTTATAGGCGTTCATCAACTTGTAAATTCCATAAACAAATTCAATTAATCATCAAGCAGTTATCGAAAATTCACAGCGAGAAAGGCAGGAAACTTTTATACGGACGCATACTAAAGAATATTAAGTAAAATACGTAGGGAGAACATGGTAGAATGAGCGCTGATTTGTAAACAAGGTTGCATTCCAATTAATCTGAAATAAGTATAAAGATCAAGGAGATGGTGCTCTTGATGTACTTTATAGATATAACTTCCTCAACTTGATAACTCAAGTTACTAAATGAAAAAACAATATGCACTATTATGAACATGATGTTCTGTCATGAACGTGATTAATCATGAATTCTCCAGCACATTTCCTGGTGTGTGAGTGTGTGTGTCGAATAGAGATGTGCCGATATATGAAATTTTGTCGATAAGCGATGCCGATAATTTGCGGCCCTTTGTCCTTGATAAAATCAGCTAGATATCAGTCACCAGACCAACATTCACGATTGACACTAGCCACAGGCCCTTATTTTGGATTATACAATATACATGCATAATTGTATATAAATCATCGCATTTATCTTGCTCTATATTCATCTCTATATTAGACAAGCACTAAATGTACTTTATAAAAATGAAGTAGCTACTATTTTTAAAATTTTGAAAAATTTACATTTTCAAAATCATTAATATTATCATTGAATTGCCGATTATAAGCATTACCTGTGAAGTACATGTAAGATTTCAGTATTAAAAGAAAGAGGCCAATTTCGGTGAAGTGATTTGTTGTGTTTTTATTGATGAGGACATTGCCTAGGCAGGCCGTTTTTTATTGATGAGGCCGTTTTTACTCTTTCACCTACTTAGCAGCATTATTTAATTGATTTCAATATTATTCTACTATCATTTTGTACTTCCATTCAATATTCAAATTAATGATATTATCCTTTTTCTTGGCTTTTTGTCTTCAAAATTCATTGTCGCTTCCATTTCAAGTAAAAGGAGCATGAAACTAAAACAGTTAAGTAACTGCAAGGAACATTTTAACGTCGGAACATTTTAGATAGCACAAACCTGTTTGACGCATTCTACAAGATAAAGGAAATGAACTAGAAATTACGCAAGAAAAGTAGGAATACGAATTGCTTGATAGCTGATTAGTATCGTGAACTGATTTATTGTTAACACAAGCATGTACCATCGGAATTTAAAGAAAATAATCTCTAGAATTCTACAAAAAATTGTCGCCATTATCCATGTCATTTCTGCGATTTTATTAGCTAACAGTTACATCCACCCAAACCGACTTACCGAGACGTCTTCTTTTCAGGTACTTGGGTTCTTCTCTGTTGCATGTGTTGGATCCCTTCCAAATCTCCTTGCTGTCAGCAAGCGAGGTTCCGGGTATGCGGGAGGCGTTTCTACGTTTCCGCGATTTCCCTGTGATTGTAGCGATTCTTGCGCTCGTCCTCTCAGCCTGAACTTCGACGAAGTTCAGGATATTGCATCTTCGTCCATAGCCAGGGCCAGTGCTCTTCTGTAATCGCTTAACCCATCTGTCGGAAGTAAATGATAAAATAATTGGTGAAATCATCTCCCATTCGGTCAAGCATAATTTCATCGGCAGTCATAATCTTTTTACGGTAAGCATGTATACGTTGTGGAAAAATATAGAATGCTAGATTGTGGATGACGACATTGAGGTCATGCAATATTTCATTTATAAGATGAATCGTGATAAGTGATAATTTATAAGTTTTAAATCGTGATATTTCAAATATATTACTTGTTGGGAAAATGCTTTTTCATTGATCTTTCTTCATTGATAATTTCATTCCTGTAATGCAATAATGCTCAAGAAGACACATGCAACTTCTGAAAATTTCGCCCATTTCCGTTCTCTCTAGTGCAACGTATGAGTTGCACTATGTCAAACAACAAGGTTGGGAACACGTTGGAATAACACATTTTGTTTTCAAGATGTACCGAGAGACAGATTTTTCATAACTGGAACAATTCCTTTTTTCGAATTTCTTGTAGTGAGTGGGTTTCCATGACTTACATACGTATAATAAGTATATAAAGACGGACACCAGAAACAGAAATTAGACAATAGATTAAAGAGACAAAAGATAAATACGAGATGTAGTGTTCAATAATGATGTTAGAGTAAGTATGCTGCAAGAATATCTAGGCTTCTCAAGATATCAGGCGTATGTAAGAAAGGTATAAAATACGCTATACTGTACTAGTAGTAGCGAGATCCGTCATATAATAGGCCGGCATTTTTATGTAGGTTCACCGAATGTTGGTTCATATCATGTTTCTGTCGATAAATTTTTAATGTAATTAAATAGAACCTGGGTAAGAGCAACATGAATTAATAGAACCCCCGGGTTCTATTAGAAGATATACGGTGTTCTCAAACAACTGAAGTTCACTTGCTGGAATTTGCATAAACTTCCGAAGTCGCCCAGTGATATTCAAAGCCAAAAATACGATGTACTAATGTACTAATATCAATGTACTAATAATTTGTATTTTTGTGTGTCTTCTTCCGAAAGTCAAACTCTTCAATCGTAAAATTGAGGATAGAGGAGAGGGAATTATTTTCATCAAATTATCTTATTGGAATAAGGTCTTGGATTTCAGCTGATGATTAAAATGATTGAAGTAGCCACAGTTTATGACATGACAGTTCCATCGTACAAAAACGGCAACATGTTCCTATTTACATTTCCAGTAAGGCGACTCTAAGGTCAGTTACATTCGATATTGATACGACACACGCACATCTTTACCGATAGGGCTAAATCTAAAGGATATGTATTGGCATCTACATCTGAAAGTAGAAACAGCAATTTGATCATTAACGCGTCATATGAAAGCAATATCTCATCATCTTACAGACAGGAAAGCAGGAACCTAATTTGCTCAAATGTGAATCAGTATTACTTAAGAAGCACATTTTACGTTATGAATAAATGAAATAACAAAAATATACATAAATGAAATACATGCTGTTATACATAAATGAAATAACTCAGAATCAGCATACGCAACAAAAAATGATGATGTGTAACGCCATATACGCCATTACATGCTCAGAAGGTCTGACAGTTTAACTCGTTCTATCAAACTTCAGAACAAGCTTAGGCTACAGGCAGCTGTGGAGCAGATGCATAATGCCATATACGCCATTACATGATCGGAAGGTCTGACAGTTCAACTCATTCCATCAAACTTCCGAACAAGTTTAGGCTATAGGCAGCTGTAAAACTGCATATCTGAAACGAAAACGATATGACATATAAAACATGAGAAATTCTTAGTTCTCAGTTAGAATTATTATGTAGAGATGGATAGTGAATAAATAAGTACCATGTTTCATCGAAAAGAGCCCACCTCTTAATAGAACTATTAGATGCTGTGATAAAATTCCTTCACTTGTTTTTCAGTGCCATGAAACCAATGTCATGTTGCACTTAGAAATGGAATTTCTTTCTAACTAATTCAATAATTGATAGACATAATTATTTCATCTTGGTTTCATCGTGACATAATAATCATGAATGTCGAATGTATTTCCATTGTATTACATGATGCATTGCATGTCATAATACCTTTGCTTGACTCCATTACTTGTAAAATTTCCTTGGGAACTACTCGGTACCCACAAATAGCTATAACATAAGAGAAATCTTACACATATTATTGGCCATAATAGTTATTGAATGTAATCCAAAAGTGTCAGTACATGAAAATGGAGTTGCACATAATCCACCCTTGAATGGAACCCTTTCTGCAATGTCTTTCAAAGAAGAAATGGTAATTGATATAACTCACCGACAGACGGCAACGACTCTTTTTCGGGAAGTGTGCTTCTTCACGCATTGATAATTCATTAGGAGGACGCAATCCACTCCAGCAGCTTCCAGCAGCTCTTTAATTTTCGGTGCGAACTCGCCACTTTCAAAAACCACCTTGGCTAAACTTCTACTTATTGATACTTTTTTCTCCATATTTCTCTTTGCTGTAAAATGAAAGAGAAATGGCTAGAATGACCAATAAAAATTACACCAGTTCTTAAGTTACATGATTTGTAAACAATGGCATTTCAATGCAAAGCTGTCGGAGTGACTTTCGTGTAAAGACTGCGTACATAACTTTCATGCAATGTCAAAAAAGGGAATGTTCATCACAGACTAGGCAATGTTCTAGGTGGTGCAAAAATGCGTGAAATGTATCCATTGCTTTGATTCTTGTTTTCAGACCCTGTTGTTGATCTGAAGAATGCATTCATATACGATTTACAGAAGACGAGTTGGTTTGATGTACTTTTCTTCGCATTCGCGTGGGGTCATGCAATGTCAAAACGTCAATATTTTTCACAGACTAGGCAATGTTCTAGGTAGTGTAGCAATGCGTGAAATCTGTCGATTGCATTGATTCTTGTTCATAGACCTTTGTGTTGATCTGAAGAATGCATTCATATAGGATAAACAGACGAGGAGGTGGTTTGATGTACTTTTCTTCGCATTCGCGTGAGGTCATCCAATGTCAAAACGGCAATATTTATCACAGACTAGGCAATGTTCTAGGTAGTGTAGCAATGCGTGAAATCTGTCGATTGCATTGATTCTTGTTTCCAGACTTCGGTGTTGATCTGAAGAATGCATTCATATAAGATAAACAGACGAGGAAGCTGTTTCATGTACTTTTCTTCGCATTCGCGCGAGCTCATGCAATGTCAAAACGGCAATATTTATCACAGACTAGGCAATGTTCTAGGTAGTGTAGCAATGCGTGAAATCTGTCGCTTGCATTGATTCTTGTTTCCAGACTTCGGTGTTGATCTGAAGAATGCATTCATATAGGATAAACAGACGAGGAAGCTGTTTCATGTACTTTTCTTCGCATT
Organism: Prostheceraeus crozeri; assembly: GCA_907163375.1. Taxonomy (NCBI): domain Eukaryota; kingdom Metazoa; phylum Platyhelminthes; order Polycladida; family Euryleptidae; genus Prostheceraeus; species Prostheceraeus crozeri. The sequence continues at coordinate 50,451 of CAJQUW010015219.1, read as the reverse complement.
CGCGTGAGGTCATGCAATATCAGAACGTCAATATTTATCACTGACTAGGCAATGTTCTAGGTAGTGTAGCAATGCGTGAAATGTGTCGATTGCATTGATTCTTGTTTCCAGACTTCGGTGTTGATCTGAAGAATGCATTCATATAGGATAAACAGACGAGGAGTTGTTTTGATGTACTTTTCTTCGCATTCGCGTGAGCTCATCCAATGTCAAAAGGAAAATATTTATCACTGACTAGGCAATGTTCTAGGTAGTGAAATCTGTCGATTGCATTGATTCTTGTTTCCAGACTTCGGTGTTGATCTGAAGAATGCATTCATATAGGATAAACAGACGAGGAAGCTGTTTCATGTACTTTTCTTCGCATTCGCGTGAGGTCATGCAATATCAGAACGTCAATATTTATCACAGACTAGGCAATGTTCTAGGTAGTGTAGCAATGCGTGAAATCTGTCGCTTGCATTGATTCTTGTTTCCAGACTTCGGTGTTGATCTGAAGAATGCATTCATATAGGATAAACAGACGAGGAGGTGGTTTGATGTACTTTTCTTCGCATTCGCGTGAGGTCATCCAATGTCAAAAGGAAAATATTTATCACTGACTAGGCAATGTTCTAGGTAGTGTAGCAATGCGTGAAATCTGTCGATTGCATTGATTCTTGTTTCCAGACTTCGCTGTTGATCTGAAGAATGCATTCATATAGGATAAACAGACGAGGAGGTGGTTTGATGTACTTTTCTTCGCATTCGCGTGAGCTCATGCAATGTCAAAACGGCAATATTTATCACAGAGTAGGCAATGTTCTAGGTAGTGTAGCAATGCGTGAAATGTGTCGCTTGCATTGATTCTTGTTTCCAGACTTCGGTGTTGATCTGAAGAATGCATTCATATAGGATAAACAGATGAGGAAGCTGTTTCATGTACTTTTCTTCGCATTCGCGTGAGGTCATGCAATGTCAAAACGGCAATATTTATCACAGATTAGGCAATGTTCTAGGTAGTGTAGCAATGCGTGAAATGTGTCGATTGCAGTGATTCTTGTTTCCAGACTTCGGTGTTGATCTGAAGAATGCATTCATATAGGATAAACAGACGAGGAGGTGGTTTGATGTACTTTTCTTCGCATTCGCGTGAGCTCATGCAATGTCAAAACGGCAATATTTATCACAGACTTGGCAATGTTCTAGGTAGTGTAGCAATGCGTGAAATGTGTCGATTGCATTGATTCTTGTTTCCAGACTTCGGTGTTGATCTGAAGAATGCGTTTATGTACGATTTACAGACGAGGAAGTGGTTTCATGTAATTTTCTTCGTAATTCACAAGTGCATTTCACAAAATCTGTAATATGTAATTTTTTTCGCTACCTGATTATTATTGGATCATAAGTTTGAAAGTTAGAGTCGGAAATCATGATATGAACGGATAAATATAATGTTTGATTGGAAGATATGCGCAGATAAGAATATACCAAATAAGGACACTGTGTATGCGTAACATGCCTTCGTTACTATGATTCATGCCATCTGGAATTCATATAAATCGGCATCTCAAAAAGTGTCTATAGACTAGCATCCTGATATATATGCCACTAATTTTTGGGTAGCAACAAAATATTTCAAAAATTGTTCAATAAAAATACATGAGGATCAATACCGTGATTACGGACAAGATCATGGTAAAATAAAAACGCTTACGCCTATTGGCAAACACCTTGGTCAACACGACTAATCTGCGAAAAAAGTTTCTTTTTTGCAAAACCCATGTCAATTCATTTCAGTTGTAAGAAATTCTTTCAGCCATGAGAAGCTTCAGCTTTTGAACTGTTGACAGGTTTTCATAACACAAGTCTGGATAAGCCGTTTCGACAGCGAAGTTATGATGCTCTCTAGGGCTTCAAACAGAAATGGAACAATGGGCTTGTCGTCTTGAAATTTCTTAAAGAAAACCTCAAATTCCTTAGTTATCGTGACGAAAAGACACAATTTGGCATTGAGCAGAGGATCATTCAGCATTTCCTTCGTGTTCTTGTAGGACGACGAGTCAGGCTACTTCTTGATATTTTCGACATTTGCTTGCGAGTTTGGCAATTGTTCGATGATCACTTACGCAACTGTTACGTTCTCAACCCATCGAGTCGAACTATACTTCGGTCGCACGTGTGGGTCATGAAACGTCAATAATCCGCTCAACGAGACGCAATATCTTCCCAACAACTTCGCAGGAATTTCATCACCTCAATGTGAACATGGGGGAGTAGTGACGTCAACAATCATTTTTTTAAAATATATTTGTCCATCGTCGATGTGTAGGGAGCAACTTCCAATGTCCAAAATTTGTGTATCATCATGCTCACGAGATTCTTCAACAGATGATGTGTTGCGATATTGACATTTAGAAAATCCATTACCACCTTCAGGAGTTTAGAATTATCCAAGTCATTGACAGCTCCCCCGAGAGCTTGGTGAAACTCTGATGTAGCAGCATGTCCAAGAAATTTAGAAGTCAGCTTGCAGTATCTGGTCATCTACCTGTCTTTAATCCAAAACCTGCCGTGAACATATATTTGTCCGCGATGTATTTACATGAGTCACATTGCATTTCATATTTCAGACCGTGTCATCTTAGTCCTAATCAGCCATATACTACATATGAACACACAAGACGTGGGAGATCTGAACCTCCTGAACAATCTCCAGAGACAAATCGCCCATTGAGACAGGTTAGGACCGATCAACCTGGTCAAGCTCAAATCAACGGCATGAGTAGGATGAGAAAATGAAGCGCCAGTCCTAATGCCGGGGATCCAGACCTCCTCGGCTGAGTATACACATTCGGAACGGAAAAAGCAGCTTTTTCCGACCAGCAGAGAGGATCGGGACGCAGCTTCGGACAAAAAGCGGAACAGCTAACTAAGAATGACGATTGATGACATTTAGAACTTTTCGACCGGTTTCGAGTTTTAGGACTTTGTAGACACCATGTTCTCATTCAATCGCGCACAAACCTCGGATGTTTGTTGAATAATACAAAACCAGTGACTGTCATGCCGAGATGGGCGCTATATTCATTTGCTGAATTCAATGAAGTTGTTGAATAAAAAGGATGCCACCGTTTGTTCGAGATGTTGGTTCCCCCTGAAATAAAAAAGCGCAGTGAAACTGCATAGCTCGCATTTTCGCTGACGCATGCAGAAAGTACGAAGTATCTGTAAGCTTTTTAGGTACCATTCAGGCAAGCCATACCAGAGAGGATGCAAGGCTATCATCCACAACGTACACTGATGGTATAGCAGCTTCAATTTGAGTTTAGAGGTGAAGGTAGGCGTATTTTCTGATGTTCGATTGTGCACTGTTCTATGTCATGTGCGGTTTTTTGCTAGCGCACACAGGACTATTTTCTTCATTTTACCGAAAGATTTCATTAATTAAAGGTGTACTCCAGGCAAAATTCGATAATGATTTTAGTGTCTTAAAAGCAAATTCACACATCAGCTGTCACGTTCATCTGCATCCGGAACTTCAGCGATTCGGCTAACTAGATATCCACTCGTCTAATGCTAAACCGTTAAACTAACGTTAAGTTATGGTGAGGTGTTTCGAGATGAATCATGGACAAAACTCTAGCTCTAGTTAAGTGCAGTAACTCCACGAGCACTCGAGTTCATCTCTACAACGGAACTCCCTTCGTCGCTATTGGAGAAATCAGTGAGTAATCTGGAGTGAGTGGAGAAATCTGGTAATAAAATGGGCAAGAACTCCATTCAAAACGAAACTGAGTGACTGAATTGAATGATGCAGTCGATCTGATCAATTCTACTCAACTCCTCAGTGGCAACCAAGACACTGTTAAACTAGTTCCTAATGTCATTTACAACGAGTGAGAATTATTTCCACTATAGAGCTCCACGACAGGGCTACTCAAACGTCTGATATCCACATGGATGCTTCCACTACAATTGGAACCCCGTTGCAAAAGACAACGGTCCAACAACAGACTACTTTGATCAGTGATTCTCAAGTACAACCTTCTACTAGTCCGGCAGCCAGAACGAGTTTCTGCAGGGAACTAGGCGGAAAATGAGACTTTCACAGAATGATGTACATCTTCCGCATACTACGAATCTACACGTCTGCCGAGTTCTAGTGAATTCTTCTTCCTGTCAGACAGGATCAAAGAAAAACACATGTAAATCCAATGGGACGCAGATTGCAGCTTTTGGGTAAAATGAAATTTTCTTTGTTTTCGCTAATCAACTGGAAAGTATTCAGTCTGGCAGTTACTAAACTACATACGATGCCATAAAAAAAAATTACTAAACCATATACGGTGCCATAGCTCCGTTAATATTAAACATTTCTCAAAACCAAACACATATTCGGGTTCCTCATGAAGTGACCAACAAGCACACATCATCAAATTACTGAATATCACCGCCGTTTTTCGACAATTTAAAACAAATCGTATTTAAACAAAAATTCTAAAAAAACACAACCTATACGAGGCCATGGCTTCCATCAATCTCAACCGTTCAGAACGAAACTTCACACACATACACTACAAGTCCTAATGAACGGGACAATACCTCATTTGACCTCTCTCGATGCCAATAACTCATGTCAATCCCCAAAAACCTCCCTCAACCAATAAAAATTATCAGCATATCCGAAAAACACCTATACGGGGCCATGGCTCCCACAAAACTAAACAGATTCCCTCCAAACTTCACACACACATACTACATCTCCCAACGAACAGGACAATACCTCACTTCACCACCCTACATGCTCTCCACCTCCGCTGAACTTCAAAAAACTCTGTCAACAAAATTTACCTTGCACCACTAATCAGCATATACACAAACTCACCTATACGGGGCCATGGCTCCCACAAAACTAAACCGATTCCCTCAAAACTTCACACACCCATACTACACCTCCCAACGAACAGGACAGTACCTCACTTCACCACCCTACATGCTCTCCACCTCCGCTGAACTTCAAAAAACTCTGTCAACAAAATTTACCTTGCACCACTAATCAGCATATACACAAACTCACCTATACGGGGCCATGGCTCCCACAAAACTAAACCGATTCCCTCAAAACTTCACACACCCATACTACACCTCCCAACGAACAGGACAGTACCTCACTTCACCACCCTACATGCTCTCCACCTCCGCTGAACTTCAAAAAACTCTGTCAACAAAATTTACCTTGCTCCACTAATCAACACATACACAAACTCACCTATACGGGGCCATGGCTCCCACAAAACTAAACAGATTCCCTCAAAACTTCACACACACATACTGCACCTCCCAACGAACAGGACAATACCTCACTTCATCACCCTACATGCTCTCCACCTCCGCTGAACTTCAAAAAACTCTGTCAACAAAATTTACCTTGCACCACTAATCAACACATACACAAACTCACCTATACGGGGCCATGGCTCCCACAAAACTAAACCGATTCCCTCAAAACTTCACACACACATACTGCACCTCCCAACGAACAGGACAACACCTCACTTCACCACCCTACATGCTCTCCACCTCCGCTGAACTTCAAAAAACTCTGTCAACAAAATTTACCTTGCACCACTAATCAGCATATACACAAACTCACCTATACGGGGCCATGGCTCCCACAAAACTAAACAGATTCCCTCAAAACTTCACACACACATACTGCACCTCCCAACGAACAGGACAATACCTCACTTCATCACCCTACATGCTCTCCACCTCCGCTGAACTTCAAAAAACTCTGTCAACAAAATTTACCTTGCACCACTAATCAACACATACACAAACTCACCTATACGGGGCCATGGCTCCCACAAAACTAAACCGATTCCCTCAAAACTTCACACACACATACTGCACCTCCCAACGAACAGGACAACACCTCACTTCACCACCCTACATGCTCTCCACCTCCGCTGAACTTCAAAAAACTCTGTCAACAAAATTTACCTTGCACCACTAATCAGCATATACACAAACTCACCTATACGGGGCCATGGCTCCCACAAAACTAAACAGATTCCCTCAAAACTTCACACACACATACTGCACCTCCCAACGAACAGGACAATACCTCACTTCACCACCCTACATGCTCTCCACCTCCGCTGAACTTCAAAAAACTCTGTCAACAAAATTTACCTTGCTCCACTAATCAACACATACACAAACTCACCTATACGGGGCCATGGCTCCCACAAAACTAAACAGATTCCCTCAAAACTTCACACACACATACTGCACCTCCCAACGAACAGGACAATACCTCACTTCATCACCCTACATGCTCTCCACCTCCGCTGAACTTCAAAAAACTCTGTCAACAAAATTTACCTTGCACCACTAATCAGCATATACACAAACTCACCTATACGGGGCCATGGCTCCCACAAAACTAAACAGATTCCCTCAAAACTTCACACACACATACTGCACCTCCCAACGAACAGGACAATACCTCACTTCATCACCCTACATGCTCTCCACCTCCGCTGAACTTCAAAAAACTCTGTCAACAAAATTTACCTTGCTCCACTAATCAACACATACACAAACTCACCTATACGGGGCCATGGCTCCCACAAAACTAAACCGATTCCCTCAAAACGTCACACACACATACTGCACCTCCCAACGAACAGGACAACACCTCACTTCACCACCCTACATGCTCTCCACCTCCGCTGAACTTCAAAAAACTCTGTCAACAAAATTTACCTTGCACCACTAATCAGCATATACACAAACTCACCTATACGGGGCCATGGCTCCCACAAAACTAAACAGATTCCCTCAAAACTTCACACACACATACTGCACCTCCCAACGAACAGGACAACACCTCACTTCACCACCCTACATGCTCTCCACCTCCGCTGAACTTCAAAAAACTCTGTCAACAAAATTTACCTTGCTCCACTAATCAACACATACACAAACTCACCTATACGGGGCCATGGCTCCCACAAAACTAAACAGATTCCCTCAAAACTTCACACACACATACTGCACCTCCCAACGAACAGGACAATACCTCACTTCATCACCCTACATGCTCTCCACCTCCGCTGAACTTCAAAAAACTCTGTCAACAAAATTTACCTTGCACCACTAATCAACACATACACAAACTCACCTATACGGGGCCATGGCTCCCACAAAACTAAACCGATTCCCTCAAAACTTCACACACGCATACTACACCTCCCAACGAACAGGACAGTACCTCACTTCACCACCCTACATGCTCTCCACCTCCGCTGAACTTCAAAAAACTCTGTCAACAAAATTTACCTTGCTCCACTAATCAACACATACACAAACTCACCTATACGGGGCCATGGCTCCCACAAAACTAAACCGATTCCCTCAAAACTTCACACACACACATACTACACCTCCCAACGAACAGGACAATACCTCACTTCACCACTCCAAATGCATTTTAATATTTTTACATACTACTCACCAAAACTACTTACAACTATGCATGTTAACTCACCTATACGGGGCCATGGCTCCCACAAAACTAAACTGATTCCTTCCAAACTTCACACACACATACTACACCTCCCAACGAACAGGACAACACCTCAATTCACCACTCCAAATGCAATTTAATATTTTTACATACTACTCACCAAAACTACTTACAACTACGCATGTTAACTCACCTATACGGGGCCATGGCTCCCACAAAACTAAACCGATTCCTTCCAAACTTCACACACACATACTACACCTCCCAACGAACAGGACAATACCTCACTTCATCACCCTACATGCTCTCCACCTCCGCTGAACTTCAAAAAACTCTGTCAACAAAATTTACCTTGCTCCACTAATCAACACATACACAAACTCACCTATACGGGGCCATGGCTCCCACAAAACTAAACCGATTCCCTCAAAACTTCACACACACATACTATACCTCCCAACGAACAGGACAACACCTCACTTCACCACACTACATGCTCTCCACCTCCGCTGAACTTCAAAAAACTCTGTCAACAAAATTTACCTTGCACCACTAATCAGCATATACACAAACTCACCTATACGGGGCCATGGCTCCCACAAAACTAAACCGATTCCCTCAAAACTTCACACACACATACTGCACCTCCCAACGAACAGGACAACACCTCACTTCACCACCCTACATGCTCTCCACCTCCGCTGAACTTCAAAAAACTCTGTCAACAAAATTTACCTTGCTCCACTAATCAACACATACACAAACTCACCTATACGGGGCCATGGCTCCCACAAAACTAAACAGATTCCCTCAAAACTTCACACACACATACTGCACCTCCCAACGAACAGGACAATACCTCACTTCATCACTCCAAATGCAATTTAATATTTTTACATACTACTCACCAAAACTACTTACAACTACGCATGTTAACTCACCTATACGGGGCCATGGCTCCCACAAAACTAAACCGATTCCTTCCAAACTTCACACACACATACTACACCTCCCAACGAACAGGACAATACCTCACTTCACCACCCTACATGCTCTCCACCTCCGCTGAACTTCAAAAAACTCTGTCAACAAAATTTACCTTGCTCCACTAATCAACACATACACAAACTCACCTATACGGGGCCATGGCTTCCACAAAACTAAACAGATTCCCTCAAAACTTCACACACACATACTACACCTCCCAACCAACAGGACAACACCTCACTTCACCACTCCAAATGCAATTTAATATTTTACATACTACTCACCAAAACTACTTACAACTATGCATGTTAACTCACCTATACGGGGCCATGGCTCCCACAAAACTAAACCGATTCCTTCCAAACTTCACACACACATACTACACCTCCCAACGAACAGGACAACACCTCACTTCACCACTCCAAATGCAATTTAATATTTTTACATACTACTCACCAAAACTACTTACAACTATGCATGTTAACTCACCTATACGGGGCCATGGCTCCCACAAAACTAAACCGATTCCCTCAAAACGTCACACACACATACTGCACCTCCCAACGAACAGGACAACACCTCACTTCACCACCCTACATGCTCTCCACCTCCGCTGAACTTCAAAAAACTCTGTCAACAAAATTTACCTTGCACCACTAATCAGCATATACACAAACTCACCTATACGGGGCCATGGCTCCCACAAAACTAAACAGATTCCCTCAAAACTTCACACACACATACTGCACCTCCCAACGAACAGGACAACACCTCACTTCACCACCCTACATGCTCTCCACCTCCGCTGAACTTCAAAAACTCTGTCAACAAAATTTACCTTGCTCCACTAATCAACACATACACAAACTCACCTATACGGGGCCATGGCTCCCACAAAACTAAACCGATTCCCTCAAAACTTCACACACGCATACTACACCTCCCAACGAACAGGACAGTACCTCACTTCACCACCCTACATGCTCTCCACCTCCGCTGAACTTCAAAAAACTCTGTCAACAAAATTTACCTTGCTCCACTAATCAACACATACACAAACTCACCTATACGGGGCCATGGCTCCCACAAAACTAAACCGATTCCCTCAAAACTTCACACACACACATACTACACCTCCCAACGAACAGGACAATACCTCACTTCACCACTCCAAATGCATTTTAATATTTTTACATACTACTCACCAAAACTACTTACAACTATGCATGTTAACTCACCTATACGGGGCCATGGCTCCCACAAAACTAAACTGATTCCTTCCAAACTTCACACACACATACTACACCTCCCAACGAACAGGACAACACCTCAATTCACCACTCCAAATGCAATTTAATATTTTTACATACTACTCACCAAAACTACTTACAACTACGCATGTTAACTCACCTATACGGGGCCATGGCTCCCACAAAACTAAACCGATTCCTTCCAAACTTCACACACACATACTACACCTCCCAACGAACAGGACAATACCTCACTTCATCACCCTACATGCTCTCCACCTCCGCTGAACTTCAAAAAACTCTGTCAACAAAATTTACCTTGCTCCACTAATCAACACATACACAAACTCACCTATACGGGGCCATGGCTCCCACAAAACTAAACCGATTCCCTCAAAACTTCACACACACATACTATACCTCCCAACGAACAGGACAACACCTCACTTCACCACACTACATGCTCTCCACCTCCGCTGAACTTCAAAAAACTCTGTCAACAAAATTTACCTTGCACCACTAATCAGCATATACACAAACTCACCTATACGGGGCCATGGCTCCCACAAAACTAAACCGATTCCCTCAAAACTTCACACACACATACTATACCTCCCAACGAACAGGACAACACCTCACTTCACCACCCTACATGCTCTCCACCTCCGCTGAACTTCAAAAAACTCTGTCAACAAAATTTACCTTGCTCCACTAATCAACACATACACAAACTCACCTATACGGGGCCATGGCTCCCACAAAACTAAACAGATTCCCTCAAAACTTCACACACACATACTGCACCTCCCAACGAACAGGACAATACCTCACTTCATCACTCCAAATGCAATTTAATATTTTTACATACTACTCACCAAAACTACTTACAACTACGCATGTTAACTCACCTATACGGGGCCATGGCTCCCACAAAACTAAACCGATTCCTTCCAAACTTCACACACACATACTACACCTCCCAACGAACAGGACAATACCTCACTTCACCACCCTACATGCTCTCCACCTCCGCTGAACTTCAAAAAACTCTGTCAACAAAATTTACCTTGCTCCACTAATCAACACATACACAAACTCACCTATACGGGGCCATGGCTTCCACAAAACTAAACAGATTCCCTCAAAACTTCACACACACATACTACACCTCCCAACCAACAGGACAACACCTCACTTCACCACTCCAAATGCAATTTAATATTTTACATACTACTCACCAAAACTACTTACAACTATGCATGTTAACTCACCTGTACGGGGCCATGGCTCCCACAAAACTAAACCGATTCCTTCCAAACTTCACACACACATACTACACCTCCCAACGAACAGGACAACACCTCACTTCACCACTCCAAATGCAATTTAATATTTTTACATACTACTCACCAAAACTACTTACAACTATGCATGTTAACTCACCTATACGGGGCCATGGCTCCCACAAAACTAAACCGATTCCTTCCAAACTTCACACACACATACTACACCTCCCAACGAACAGGACAATACCTCACTTCACCACCCTACATGCTCTCCACCTCCGCTGAACTTCAAAAAACTCTGTCAACAAAATTTACCTTGCACCACTAATCAGCATATACACAAACTCACCTATACGGGGCCATGGCTCCCACAAAACTAAACCGATTCCCTCAAAACTTCACACACACATACTATACCTCCCAACGAACAGGACAACACCTCACTTTACCACACTACATGCTCTCCACCTCCGCTGAACTTCAAAAAACTCTGTCAACAAAATTTACCTTGCTCCACTAATCAACACATACACAAACTCACCTATACGGGGCCATGGCTCCCACAAAACTAAACAGATTCCCTCAAAACTTCACACACACATACTACACCTCCCAACGAACAGGACAATACCTCACTTCACCACTCCAAATGCAATTTAATATTTTCACATACTACTCAACAAATCTACTTACAACTATGCATGTTAACTCACCTATACGGGGCAATGGCTCCCACAAAACTGAACCGATTCCCTCAAAACTTCACACACACATACTACACCTCCCAACGAACAGGACAACACCTCACTTCACCACTCCAAATGCTTTTTGATATTTTTACATACTACTCACCAAAACTACTTACAACTATGTATGTTAACTCACCTATACGGGGCCATGGCTCCCACAAAACTAAACCGATTCCTTCCAAACTTCACACACACATACTACACCTCCCAACGAACAGGACAATACCTCACTTCACCACCCTACATGCTCTCCACCTCCGCTGAACTTCAAAAAACTCTGTCAACAAAATTTACCTTGCTCCACTAATCAACACATACACAAACTCACCTATACGGGGCCATGGCTCCCACAAAACTAAACTGATTCCTTCCAAACTTCACACACACATACTACACCTCCCAACGAACAGGACAACACCTCACTTCACCACTCCAAATGCAATTTAATATTTTTACATACTACTCACCAAAACTACTTACAACTACGCATGTTAACTCACCTATACGGGGCCATGGCTCCCACAAAACTAAACCGATTCCCTCAAAACTTCACACACACATACTACACCTCCCAACGAACAGGACAATACCTCACTTCACCACCCTACATGCTCTCCACCTCCGCTGAACTTCAAAAAACTCTGTCAACAAAATTTACCTTGCACCACTAATCAGCATATACACAAACTCACCTATACGGGGCCATGGCTCCCACAAAACTAAACCGATTCCCTCAAAACTTCACACACACATACTATACCTCCCAACGAACAGGACAACACCTCACTTCACCACCCTACATGCTCTCCACCTCCGCTGAACTTCAAAAAACTCTGTCAACAAAATTTACCTTGCTCCACTAATCAACACATACACAAACTCACCTATACGGGGCCATGGCTCCCACAAAACTAAACAGATTCCCTCAAAACTTCACACACACATACTGCACCTCCCAACGAACAGGACAATACCTCACTTCATCACTCCAAATGCAATTTAATATTTTTACATACTACTCACCAAAACTACTTACAACTACGCATGTTAACTCACCTATACGGGGCCATGGCTCCCACAAAACTAAACCGATTCCTTCCAAACTTCACACACACATACTACACCTCCCAACGAACAGGACAACACCTCACTTCACCACCCTACATGCTCTCCACCTCCGCTGAACTTCAAAAAACTCTGTCAACAAAATTTACCTTGCTCCACTAATCAACACATACACAAACTCACCTATACGGGGCCATGGCTTCCACAAAACTAAACAGATTCCCTCAAAACTTCACACACACATACTAAACCTCCCAACCAACAGGACAACACCTCACTTCACCACTCCAAATGCAATTTAATATTTTACATACTACTCACCAAAACTACTTACAACTATGCATGTTAACTCACCTGTACGGGGCCATGGCTCCCACAAAACTAAACCGATTCCTTCCAAACTTCACACACACATACTACACCTCCCAACGAACAGGACAACACCTCACTTCACCACTCCAAATGCAATTTAATATTTTTACATACTACTCACCAAAACTACTTACAACTATGCATGTTAACTCACCTATACGGGGCCATGGCTCCCACAAAACTAAACCGATTCCTTCCAAACTTCACACACACATACTACACCTCCCAACGAACAGGACAATACCTCACTTCACCACCCTACATGCTCTCCACCTCCGCTGAACTTCAAAAAACTCTGTCAACAAAATTTACCTTGCACCACTAATCAGCATATACACAAACTCACCTATACGGGGCCATGGCTCCCACAAAACTAAACCGATTCCCTCAAAACTTCACACACACATACTATACCTCCCAACGAACAGGACAACACCTCACTTCACCACACTACATGCTCTCCACCTCCGCTGAACTTCAAAAAACTCTGTCAACAAAATTTACCTTGCTCCACTAATCAACACATACACAAACTCACCTATACGGGGCCATGGCTCCCACAAAACTAAACAGATTCCCTCAAAACTTCACACACACATACTACACCTCCCAACGAACAGGACAATACCTCACTTCACCACTCCAAATGCAATTTAATATTTTCACATACTACTCAACAAATCTACTTACAACTATGCATGTTAACTCACCTATACGGGGCAATGGCTCCCACAAAACTGAACCGATTCCCTCAAAACTTCACACACACATACTACACCTCCCAACGAACAGGACAACACCTCACTTCACCACTCCAAATGCTTTTTGATATTTTTACATACTACTCACCAAAACTACTTACAACTATGTATGTTAACTCACCTATACGGGGCCATGGCTCCCACAAAACTAAACCGATTCCTTCCAAACTTCACACACACATACTACACCTCCCAACGAACAGGACAATACCTCACTTCACCACCCTACATGCTCTCCACCTCCGCTGAACTTCAAAAAACTCTGTCAACAAAATTTACCTTGCTCCACTAATCAACACATACACAAACTCACCTATACGGGGCCATGGCTCCCACAAAACTAAACTGATTCCTTCCAAACTTCACACACACATACTACACCTCCCAACGAACAGGACAACACCTCACTTCACCACTCCAAATGCAATTTAATATTTTTACATACTACTCACCAAAACTACTTACAACTACGCATGTTAACTCACCTATACGGGGCCATGGCTCCCACAAAACTAAACCGATTCCCTCAAAACTTCACACACACATACTACACCTCCCAACGAACAGGACAATACCTCACTTCACCACCCTACATGCTCTCCACCTCCGCTGAACTTCAAAAAACTCTGTCAACAAAATTTACCTTGCACCACTAATCAGCATATACACAAACTCACCTATACGGGGCCATGGCTCCCACAAAACTAAACCGATTCCCTCAAAACTTCACACACACATACTATACCTCCCAACGAACAGGACAACACCTCACTTCACCACACTACATGCTCTCCACCTCCGCTGAACTTCAAAAAACTCTGTCAACAAAATTTACCTTGCTCCACTAATCAACACATACACAAACTCACCTATACGGGGCCATGGCTCCCACAAAACTAAACAGATTCCCTCAAAACTTCACACACACATACTACACCTCCCAACGAACAGGACAATACCTCACTTCACCACTCCAAATGCAATTTAATATTTTCACATACTACTCAACAAATCTACTTACAACTATGCATGTTAACTCACCTATACGGGGCAATGGCTCCCACAAAACTGAACCGATTCCCTCAAAACTTCACACACACATACTACACCTCCCAACGAACAGGACAACACCTCACTTCACCACTCCAAATGCTTTTTGATATTTTTACATACTACTCACCAAAACTACTTACAACTATGTATGTTAACTCACCTATACGGGGCCATGGCTCCCACAAAACTAAACCGATTCCTTCCAAACTTCACACACACATACTACACCTCCCAACGAACAGGACAATACCTCACTTCACCACCCTACATGCTCTCCACCTCCGCTGAACTTCAAAAAACTCTGTCAACAAAATTTACCTTGCTCCACTAATCAACACATACACAAACTCACCTATACGGGGCCATGGCTCCCACAAAACTAAACTGATTCCTTCCAAACTTCACACACACATACTACACCTCCCAACGAACAGGACAACACCTCACTTCACCACTCCAAATGCAATTTAATATTTTTACATACTACTCACCAAAACTACTTACAACTACGCATGTTAACTCACCTATACGGGGCCATGGCTCCCACAAAACTAAACCGATTCCTTCCAAACTTCACACACACATACTACACCTCCCAACGAACAGGACAATACCTCACTTCATCACCCTACATGCTCTCCACCTCCGCTGAACTTCAAAAAACTCTGTCAACAAAATTTACCTTGCTCCACTAATCAACACATACACAAACTCACCTATACGGGGCCATGGCTCCCACAAAACTAAACCGATTCCCTCAAAACTTCACACACACATATTACACCTCCCACCGAACAGGACAATACCTCACTTCACCACACTACATGCTCTCCACCTCCGCTGAACTTCAAAAAACTCCTGTCAACAAAATTTACCTTGCACCACTAATCAGCATATACACAAACTCACCTATACGGGGCCATGGCTCCCACAAAACTAAACCGATTCCCTCAAAACTTCACACACACATACTATACCTCCCAACGAACAGGACAACACCTCACTTCACCACCCTACATGCTCTCCACCTCCGCTGAACTTCAAAAAACTCTGTCAACAAAATTTACCTTGCTCCACTAATCAACACATACACAAACTCACCTATACGGGGCCATGGCTCCCACAAAACTAAACAGATTCCCTCAAAACTTCACACACACATACTGCACCTCCCAACGAACAGGACAATACCTCACTTCATCACTCCAAATGCAATTTAATATTTTTACATACTACTCAACAAATCTACTTACAACTATGCATGTTAACTCACCTATACGGGGCCATGGCTCCCACAAAACTAAACCGATTCCTTCCAAACTTCACACACACATACTACACCTCCCAACGAACAGGACAATACCTCACTTCACCACCCTACATGCTCTCCACCTCCGCTGAACTTCAAAAAACTCTGTCAACAAAATTTACCTTGCTCCACTAATCAACACATACACAAACTCACCTATACGGGGCCATGGCTTCCACAAAACTAAACCGATTCCCTCAAAACTTCACACACACATACTACACCTCCCAACCAACAGGACAACACCTCACTTCACCACTCCAAATGCAATTTAATATTTTACATACTACTCACCAAAACTACTTACAACTATGCATGTTAACTCACCTATACGGGGCCATGGCTCCCACAAAACTAAACCGATTCCTTCCAAACTTCACACACACATACTACACCTCCCAACGAACAGGACAATACCTCACTTCACCACCCTACATGCTCTCCACCTCCGCTGAACTTCAAAAAACTCTGTCAACAAAATTTACCTTGCTCCACTAATCAACACATACACAAACTCACCTATACGGGGCCATGGCTCCCACAAAACTAAACTGATTCCTTCCAAACTTCACACACACATACTACACCTCCCAACGAACAGGACAACACCTCACTTCACCACTCCAAATGCAATTTAATATTTTTACATACTACTCACCAAAACTACTTACAACTACGCATGTTAACTCACCTATACGGGGCCATGGCTCCCACAAAACTAAACCGATTCCCTCAAAACTTCACACACACATACTACACCTCCCAACGAACAGGACAATACCTCACTTCACCACCCTACATGCTCTCCACCTCCGCTGAACTTCAAAAAACTCTGTCAACAAAATTTACCTTGCACCACTAATCAGCATATACACAAACTCACCTATACGGGGCCATGGCTCCCACAAAACTAAACCGATTCCCTCAAAACTTCACACACACATACTATACCTCCCAACGAACAGGACAACACCTCACTTCACCACACTACATGCTCTCCACCTCCGCTGAACTTCAAAAAACTCTGTCAACAAAATTTACCTTGCTCCACTAATCAACACATACACAAACTCACCTATACGGGGCCATGGCTCCCACAAAACTAAACAGATTCCCTCAAAACTTCACACACACATACTACACCTCCCAACGAACAGGACAATACCTCACTTCACCACTCCAAATGCAATTTAATATTTTCACATACTACTCAACAAATCTACTTACAACTATGCATGTTAACTCACCTATACGGGGCAATGGCTCCCACAAAACTGAACCGATTCCCTCAAAACTTCACACACACATACTACACCTCCCAACGAACAGGACAACACCTCACTTCACCACTCCAAATGCTTTTTGATATTTTTACATACTACTCACCAAAACTACTTACAACTATGTATGTTAACTCACCTATACGGGGCCATGGCTCCCACAAAACTAAACCGATTCCTTCCAAACTTCACACACACATACTACACCTCCCAAGGAACAGGACAATACCTCACTTCACCACCCTACATGCTCTCCACCTCCGCTGAACTTCAAAAAACTCTGTCAACAAAATTTACCTTGCTCCACTAATCAACACATACACAAACTCACCTATACGGGGCCATGGCTCCCACAAAACTAAACTGATTCCTTCCAAACTTCACACACACATACTACACCTCCCAACGAACAGGACAACACCTCACTTCACCACTCCAAATGCAATTTAATATTTTTACATACTACTCACCAAAACTACTTACAACTACGCATGTTAACTCACCTATACGGGGCCATGGCTCCCACAAAACTAAACCGATTCCTTCCAAACTTCACACACACATACTACACCTCCCAACGAACAGGACAATACCTCACTTCAACACTCTACATGCTCTCCGCCTCCGCTGAACTTCAAAAAACTCTGTCAACAAAATTTACCTTGCTCCACTAATCAACACATACACAAACTCACCTATACGGGGCCATGGCTCCCACAAAACTAAACCGATTCCCTCAAAACTTCACACACACATATTACACCTCCCACCGAACAGGACAATACCTCACTTCACCACACTACATGCTCTCCACCTCCGCTGAACTTCAAAAAACTCTGTCAACAAAATTTACCTTGCACCACTAATCAGCATATACACAAACTCACCTATACGGGGCCATGGCTCCCACAAAACTAAACCGATTCCCTCAAAACTTCACACACACATACTATACCTCCCAACGAACAGGACAACACCTCACTTCACCACCCTACATGCTCTCCACCTCCGCTGAACTTCAAAAAACTCTGTCAACAAAATTTACCTTGCTCCACTAATCAACACATACACAAACTCACCTATACGGGGCCATGGCTCCCACAAAACTAAACAGATTCCCTCAAAACTTCACACACACATACTGCACCTCCCAACGAACAGGACAATACCTCACTTCATCACTCCAAATGCAATTTAATATTTTTACATACTACTCAACAAATCTACTTACAACTATGCATGTTAACTCACCTATACGGGGCCATGGCTCCCACAAAACTAAACCGATTCCTTCCAAACTTCACACACACATACTACACCTCCCAACGAACAGGACAATACCTCACTTCACCACCCTACATGCTCTCCACCTCCGCTGAACTTCAAAAAACTCTGTCAACAAAATTTACCTTGCTCCACTAATCAACACATACACAAACTCACCTATACGGGGCCATGGCTTCCACAAAACTAAACCGATTCCCTCAAAACTTCACACACACATACTACACCTCCCAACCAACAGGACAACACCTCACTTCACCACTCCAAATGCAATTTAATATTTTACATACTACTCACCAAAACTACTTACAACTATGCATGTTAACTCACCTATACGGGGCCATGGCTCCCACAAAACTAAACCGATTCCTTCCAAACTTGACACACACATACTACACCTCCCAACGAACAGGACAACACCTCACTTCACCACTCCAAATGCAATTTAATATTTTTACATATTACTCACCAAAACTACTTACAACTATGCATGTTAACTCACCTATACGGGGCCATGGCTCCCACAAAACTAAACCGATTCCTTCCAAACTTCACACACACATACTACACCTCCCAACGAACAGGACAATACCTCACTTCATCACCCTACATGCTCTCCACCTCCGCTGAACTTCAAAAAACTCTGTCAACAAAATTTACCTTGCACCACTAATCAGCATATACACAAACTCACCTATACGGGGCCATGGCTCCCACAAAACTAAACCGATTCCCTCAAAACTTCACACACACATACTATACCTCCCAACGAACAGGACAACACCTCACTTCACCACCCTACATGCTCTCCACCTCCGCTGAACTTCAAAAAACTCTGTCAACAAAATTTACCTTGCACCACTAATCAACACATACACAAACTCACCTATACGGGGCCATGGCTCCCACAAAACTAAACAGATTCCCTCAAAACTTCACACACACATACTACACCTCCCAACGAACAGGACAATACCTCACTTCACCACTCCAAATGCAATTTAATATTTTCACATACTACTCAACAAATCTACTTACAACTATGCATGTTAACTCACCTATACGGGGCAATGGCTCCCACAAAACTGAACCGATTCCCTCAAAACTTCACACACACATACTACACCTCCCAACGAACAGGACAACACCTCACTTCACCACTCCAAATGCTTTTTGATATTTTTACATACTACTCACCAAAACTACTTACAACTATGTATGTTAACTCACCTATACGGGGCCATGGCTCCCACAAAACTAAACCGATTCCTTCCAAACTTCACACACACATACTACACCTCCCAAGGAACAGGACAATACCTCACTTCACCACCCTACATGCTCTCCACCTCCGCTGAACTTCAAAAAACTCTGTCAACAAAATTTACCTTGCACCACTAATCAACACATACACAAACTCACCTATACGGGGCCATGGCTCCCACAAAACTAAACTGATTCCTTCCAAACTTCACACACACATACTACACCTCCCAACGAACAGGACAACACCTCACTTCACCACTCCAAATGCAATTTAATATTTTTACATACTACTCACCAAAACTACTTACAACTACGCATGTTAACTCACCTATACGGGGCCATGGCTCCCACAAAACTAAACCGATTCCCTCAAAACTTCACACACACATACTACACCTCCCAACGAACAGGACAATACCTCACTTCACCACCCTACATGCTCTCCACCTCCGCTGAACTTCAAAAAACTCTGTCAACAAAATTTACCTTGCTCCACTAATCAACACATACACAAACTCACCTATACGGGGCCATGGCCCCCACAAAACTAAACAGATTCCCTCAAAACTTCACACACACATACTACACCTCCCAACGAACAGGACAATACCTCACTTCACCACTCCAAATGCAATTTAATATTTTCACATACTACTCAACAAATCTACTTACAACTATGCATGGTAACTCACCTATACGGGGCAATGGCTCCCACAAAACTGAACCGATTCCCTCAAAACTTCACACACACATACTACACCTCCCAACGAACAGGACAACACCTCACTTCACCACTCCAAATGCTTTTTGATATTTTTACATACTACTCACCAAAACTACTTACAACTATGTATGTTAACTCACCTATACGGGGCCATGGCTCCCACAAAACTAAACCGATTCCTTCCAAACTTCACACACACATACTACACCTCCCAACGAACAGGACAATACCTCACTTCACCACCCTACATGCTCTCCACCTCCGCTGAACTTCAAAAAACTCTGTCAACAAAATTTACCTTGCTCCACTAATCAACACATACACAAACTCACCTATACGGGGCCATGGCTCCCACAAAACTAAACTGATTCCTTCCAAACTTCACACACACATACTACACCTCCCAACGAACAGGACAACACCTCACTTCACCACTCCAAATGCAATTTAATATTTTTACATACTACTCACCAAAACTACTTACAACTACGCATGTTAACTCACCTATACGGGGCCATGGCTCCCACAAAACTAAACCGATTCCTTCCAAACTTCACACACACATACTACACCTCCCAACGAACAGGACAATACCTCACTTCATCACCCTACATGCTCTCCACCTCCGCTGAACTTCAAAAAACTCTGTCAACAAAATTTACCTTGCTCCACTAATCAACACATACACAAACTCACCTATACGGGGCCATGGCTCCCACAAAACTAAACCGATTCCCTCAAAACTTCACACACACATATTACACCTCCCACCGAACAGGACAATACCTCACTTCACCACACTACATGCTCTCCACCTCCGCTGAACTTCAAAAAACTCTGTCAACAAAATTTACCTTGCACCACTAATCAGCATATACACAAACTCACCTATACGGGGCCATGGCTCCCACAAAACTAAACCGATTCCCTCAAAACTTCACACACACATACTATACCTCCCAACGAACAGGACAACACCTCACTTCACCACCCTACATGCTCTCCACCTCCGCTGAACTTCAAAAAACTCTGTCAACAAAATTTACCTTGCTCCACTAATCAACACATACACAAACTCACCTATACGGGGCCATGGCTCCCACAAAACTAAACAGATTCCCTCAAAACTTCACACACACATACTGCACCTCCCAACGAACAGGACAATACCTCACTTCATCACTCCAAATGCAATTTAATATTTTTACATACTACTCAACAAATCTACTTACAACTATGCATGTTAACTCACCTATACGGGGCCATGGCTCCCACAAAACTAAACCGATTCCTTCCAAACTTCACACACACATACTACACCTCCCAACGAACAGGACAATACCTCACTTCACCACCCTACATGCTCTCCACCTCCGCTGAACTTCAAAAAACTCTGTCAACAAAATTTACCTTGCTCCACTAATCAACACATACACAAACTCACCTATACGGGGCCATGGCTTCCACAAAACTAAACCGATTCCCTCAAAACTTCACACACACATACTACACCTCCCAACCAACAGGACAACACCTCACTTCACCACTCCAAATGCAATTTAATATTTTACATACTACTCACCAAAACTACTTACAACTATGCATGTTAACTCACCTATACGGGGCCATGGCTCCCACAAAACTAAACCGATTCCTTCCAAACTTCACACACACATACTACACCTCCCAACGAACAGGACAACACCTCACTTCACCACTCCAAATGCAATTTAATATTTTTACATATTACTCACCAAAACTACTTACAACTATGCATGTTAACTCACCTATACGGGGCCATGGCTCCCACAAAACTAAACCGATTCCTTCCAAACTTCACACACACATACTACACCTCCCAACGAACAGGACAATACCTCACTTCATCACCCTACATGCTCTCCACCTCCGCTGAACTTCAAAAAACTCTGTCAACAAAATTTACCTTGCACCACTAATCAGCATATACACAAACTCACCTATACGGGGCCATGGCTCCCACAAAACTAAACCGATTCCCTCAAAACTTCACACACACATACTATACCTCCCAACGAACAGGACAACACCTCACTTCACCACCCTACATACTCTCCACCTCCGCTGAACTTCAAAAAACTCTGTCAACAAAATTTACCTTGCTCCACTAATCAACACATACACAAACTCACCTATACGGGGCCATGGCTCCCACAAAACTAAACAGATTCCCTCAAAACTTCACACACACATACTACACCTCCCAACGAACAGGACAATACCTCACTTCACCACTCCAAATGCAATTTAATATTTTCACATACTACTCAACAAATCTACTTACAACTATGCATGTTAACTCACCTATACGGGGCAATGGCTCCCACAAAACTGAACCGATTCCCTCAAAACTTCACACACACATACTACACCTCCCAACGAACAGGACAACACCTCACTTCACCACTCCAAATGCTTTTTGATATTTTTACATACTACTCACCAAAACTACTTACAACTATGCATGTTAACTCACCTATACGGGGCCATGGCTCCCACAAAACTAAACCGATTCCTTCCAAACTTCACACACACATACTACACCTCCCAACGAACAGGACAATACCTCACTTCACCACCCTACATGCTCTCCACCTCCGCTGAACTTCAAAAAACTCTGTCAACAAAATTTACCTTGCTCCACTAATCAACACATACACAAACTCACCTATACGGGGCCATGGCTCCCACAAAACAAACCGATTCCCTCAAAACTTCACACACATATACTACACCTCCCAACGAACAGGACAACACCTCACTTCACCACTCAAAATGCAATTTAATATTTTCACATACTACTCAACAAATCTACTTACAACTATGCATGTTAACTCACCTATACGGGGCCATGGCTCCCACAAAACTGAACCGATTCCCTCAAAACTTCACACACACATACTACACCTCCCAACGAACAGGACAACACCTCACTTCACCACTCCAAATGCTATTTAATATTTTTACATACTACTCACCAAAACTACTTACAACTATGCATGTTAACTCACCTATACGGGGCCATGGCTCCCACAAAACTAAACCGATTCCTTCCAAACTTCACACACACATACTACACCTCCCAACGAACAGGACAATACCTCACTTCACCACCCTACATGCTCTCCACCTCCGCTGAACTTCAAAAAACTCTGTCAACAAAATTTACCTTGCTCCACTAATCAACACATACACAAACTCACCTATACGGGGCCATGGCTCCCATAAATCTAAACCGATTCCCTCAAAACTTCACACACACATACTGCACCTCCCAACGAACAGGACAACACCTCACTTCAACACTCCAAATGCATTCTACCATTTTTACATACTACTCACCAAAACTACTTACAACTATGCACGTAAAATCACCTATACGGGGCCATGGCTCCCACAAAACTAAACCGATTCCCTCCAAACTTCACACACACATACTACACCTCCCAACGAACAGGACAATACCTCACTTCACCACTCAACATGCTCTCCGCCTCCGCTGAACTTCAAAAACTCTGTCCACAAAATTTACCTTGCACCACTAATCAACACATACACAAACTCACCTATACGGGGCCATGGCTCTCACAAAACTGAACCGATTCCCTCAAAACTTCACACACAATTACTACACCTCCCAACGAACAGGACAATACCTCACTTCAACACGCTACATGCATTCTACCATTTTTACATACTACTCACCAAAACTACTTACAACTATGCACGTAAAATCACCTATACGGGGCCATGGCTCCCACAAAACTAAACCGATTCACTCCAAACTTCACACACACATACTACACCTCCCAACGAACAGGACAATACCTCACTTCAACACTCAACATGCATTCTAAAATTTTTACATACTACTCACCAAAACTACTTACAACTATGCATGTTAACTCACCTATACGGGGCCATGGCTCCCACAAAACTAAACCGATTCCTTCCAAACTTCACACACACATACTACACCTCCCAACGAACAGGACAATACCTCACTTCACCACTCCAAATGCAATTTAATATTTTCACATACTACTCAACAAATCTACTTACAACTATGCATGTTAACTCACCTATACGGGGCAATGGCTCCCACAAAACTGAACCGATTCCCTCAAAACTTCACACACACATACTACACCTCCCAACGAACAGGACAACACCTCACTTCACCACTCCAAATGCTTTTTGATATTTTTACATACTACTCACCAAAACTACTTACAACTATGCATGTTAACTCACCTATACGGGGCCATGGCTCCCACAAAACTAAACCGATTCCTTCCAAACTTCACACACACATACTACACCTCCCAACGAACAGGACAATACCTCACTTCACCACCCTACATGCTCTCCACCTCCGCTGAACTTCAAAAAACTCTGTCAACAAAATTTACCTTGCTCCACTAATCAACACATACACAAACTCACCTATACGGGGCCATGGCTCCCACAAAACAAACCGATTCCCTCAAAACTTCACACACATATACTACACCTCCCAACGAACAGGACAACACCTCACTTCACCACTCAAAATGCAATTTAATATTTTCACATACTACTCAACAAATCTACTTACAACTATGCATGTTAACTCACCTATACGGGGCCATGGCTCCCACAAAACTGAACCGATTCCCTCAAAACTTCACACACACATACTACACCTCCCAACGAACAGGACAACACCTCACTTCACCACTCCAAATGCTTTTTGATATTTTTACATACTACTCACCAAAACTACTTACAACTATGCATGTTAACTCACCTATACGGGGCCATGGCTCCCACAAAACTAAACCGATTCCTTCCAAACTTCACACACACATACTACACCTCCCAACGAACAGGACAATACCTCACTTCACCACCCTACATGCTCTCCACCTCCGCTGAACTTCAAAAAACTCTGTCAACAAAATTTACCTTGCTCCACTAATCAACACATACACAAACTCACCTATACGGGGCCATGGCTCCCATAAATCTAAACCGATTCCCTCAAAACTTCACACACACATACTGCACCTCCCAACGAACAGGACAACACCTCACTTCAACACTCCAAATGCATTCTACCATTTTTGCATACTACTCACCAAAACTACTTACAACTATGCACCTAAAATAACTTATACGGGGCCATGGCTCCCACAAAACTAAACCGATTCCCTCCAAACTTCACACACACATACTACACCTCCCAACGAACAGGACAATACCTCACTTCAACACTCTACATGCTCTCCGCCTCCGCTGAACTTCAAAAACTCTGTCCACAAAATTTACCTTGCACCACTAATCAACACATACACAAACTCACCTATACGGGGCCATGGCTCTCACAAAACTGAACCGATTCCCTCAAAACTTCACACACAATTACTACACCTCCCAACGAACAGGACAATACCTCACTTCAACACGCTACATGCATTCTACCATTTTTACATACTACTCACCAAAACTACTTACAACTATGCACGTAAAATCACCTATACGGGGCCATGGCTCCCACAAAACTAAACCGATTCACTCCAAACTTCACACACACATACTACACCTCCCAACGAACAGGACAATACCTCACTTCAACACGCTACATGCATTCTACCATTTTCACATACTACTCACCAAAACTACTTACAACTATGCATGTTAACTCACCTATACGGGGCCATGGCTCCCACAAAACTAAACCGATTCCTTCCAAACTTCACACACACATACTACACCTCCCAACGAACAGGACAATACCTCACTTCACCACCCTACATGCTCTCCACCTCCGCTGAACTTCAAAAAACTCTGTCAACAAAATTTACCTTGCTCCACTAATCAACACATACACAAACTCACCTATACGGGGCCATGGCTCCCACAAAACTAAACTGATTCCTTCCAAACTTCACACACACATACTACACCTCCCAACGAACAGGACAACACCTCACTTCACCACTCCAAATGCAATTTAATATTTTTACATACTACTCACCAAAACTACTTACAACTACGCATGTTAACTCACCTATACGGGGCCATGGCTCCCACAAAACTAAACCGATTCCCTCAAAACTTCACACACACATACTACACCTCCCAACGAACAGGACAATACCTCACTTCACCACCCTACATGCTCTCCACCTCCGCTGAACTTCAAAAAACTCTGTCAACAAAATTTACCTTGCACCACTAATCAGCATATACACAAACTCACCTATACGGGGCCATGGCTCCCACAAAACTAAACCGATTCCCTCAAAACTTCACACACACATACTACACCTCCCAACGAACAGGACAACACCTCACTTCACCACACTACATGCTCTCCACCTCCGCTGAACTTCAAAAAACTCTGTCAACAAAATTTACCTTGCTCCACTAATCAACACATACACAAACTCACCTATACGGGGCCATGGCTCCCACAAAACTAAACAGATTCCCTCAAAACTTCACACACACATACTACACCTCCCAACGAACAGGACAATACCTCACTTCACCACTCCAAATGCAATTTAATATTTTCACATACTACTAAACAAATCTACTTACAACTATGCATGTTAACTCACCTATACGGGGCAATGGCTCCCACAAAACTGAACCGATTCCCTCAAAACTTCACACACACATACTACACCTCCCAACGAACAGGACGACACCTCACTTCACCACTCCAAATGCTTTTTGATATTTTTACATACTACTCACCAAAACTACTTACAACTATGTATGTTAACTCACCTATACGGGGCCATGGCTCCCACAAAACTAAACCGATTCCTTCCAAACTTCACACACACACATACTATACCTCCCAACGAACAGGACAATACCTCACTTCACCACCCTACATGCTCTCCACCTCCGCTGAACTTCAAAAAACTCTGTCAACAAAATTTACCTTGCTCCACTAATCAACACATACACAAACTCACCTATACGGGGCCATGGCTCCCACAAAACTAAACTGATTCCTTCCAAACTTCACACACACATACTACACCTCCCAACGAACAGGACAATACCTCACTTCACCACACTACATGCTCTCCACCTCCGCTGAACTTCAAAAAACTCTGTCAACAAAATTTACCTTGCACCACTAATCAGCATATACACAAACTCACCTATACGGGGCCATGGCTCCCACAAAACTAAACCGATTCCCTCAAAACTTCACACACACATACTATACCTCCCAACGAACAGGACAACACCTCACTTCACCACCCTACATGCTCTCCACCTCCGCTGAACTTCAAAAAACTCTGTCAACAAAATTTACCTTGCTCCACTAATCAACACATACACAAACTCACCTATACGGGGCCATGGCTCCCACAAAACTAAACAGATTCCCTCAAAACTTCACACACACATACTGCACCTCCCAACGAACAGGACAATACCTCACTTCATCACTCCAAATGCAATTTAATATTTTTACATACTACTCAACAAATCTACTTACAACTATGCATGTTAACTCACCTATACGGGGCCATGGCTCCCACAAAACTAAACCGATTCCTTCCAAACTTCACACACACATACTACACCTCCCAACGAACAGGACAATACCTCACTTCACCACCCTACATGCTCTCCACCTCCGCTGAACTTCAAAAAACTCTGTCAACAAAATTTACCTTGCTCCACTAATCAACACATACACAAACTCACCTATACGGGGCCATGGCTTCCACAAAACTAAACCGATTCCCTCAAAACTTCACACACACATACTACACCTCCCAACCAACAGGACAACACCTCACTTCACCACTCCAAATGCAATTTAATATTTTACATACTACTCACCAAAACTACTTACAACTATGCATGTTAACTCACCTATACGGGGCCATGGCTCCCACAAAACTAAACCGATTCCTTCCAAACTTCACACACACATACTACACCTCCCAACGAACAGGACAACACCTCACTTCACCACTCCAAATGCAATTTAATATTTTTACATATTACTCACCAAAACTACTTACAACTATGCATGTTAACTCACCTATACGGGGCCATGGCTCCCACAAAACTAAACCGATTCCTTCCAAACTTCACACACACATACTACACCTCCCAACGAACAGGACAATACCTCACTTCATCACCCTACATGCTCTCCACCTCCGCTGAACTTCAAAAAACTCTGTCAACAAAATTTACTTGCACCACTAATCAGCATATACACAAACTCACCTATACGGGGCCATGGCTCCCACAAAACTAAACCGATTCCCTCAAAACTTCACACACACATACTATACCTCCCAACGAACAGGACAACACCTCACTTCACCACCCTACATGCTCTCCACCTCCGCTGAACTTCAAAAAACTCTGTCAACAAAATTTACCTTGCTCCACTAATCAACACATACACAAACTCACCTATACGGGGCCATGGCTCCCACAAAACTAAACAGATTCCCTCAAAACTTCACACACACATACTACACCTCCCAACGAACAGGACAATACCTCACTTCACCACTCCAAATGCAATTTAATATTTTCACATACTACTCAACAAATCTACTTACAACTATGCATGTTAACTCACCTATACGGGGCAATGGCTCCCACAAAACTGAACCGATTCCCTCAAAACTTCACACACACATACTACACCTCCCAACGAACAGGACAACACCTCACTTCACCACTCCAAATGCTTTTTGATATTTTTACATACTACTCACCAAAACTACTTACAACTATGCATGTTAACTCACCTATACGGGGCCATGGCTCCCACAAAACTAAACCGATTCCTTCCAAACTTCACACACACATACTACACCTCCCAACGAACAGGACAATACCTCACTTCACCACCCTACATGCTCTCCACCTCCGCTGAACTTCAAAAAACTCTGTCAACAAAATTTACCTTGCTCCACTAATCAACACATACACAAACTCACCTATACGGGGCCATGGCTCCCACAAAACTAAACTGATTCCTTCCAAACTTCACACACACATATTACACCTCCCAACGAACAGGACAACACCTCACTTCACCACTCCAAATGCAATTTAATATTTTTACATACTACTCACCAAAACTACTTACAACTATGCATGTTAACTCACCTATACGGGGCCATGGCTCCCACAAAACTAAACCGATTCCCTCAAAACTTCACACACACATACTACACCTCCCAACGAACAGGACAATACCTCACTTCACCACCCTACATGCTCTCCACCTTGAACTTCAAAAAACTCTGTCAACAAAATTTACCTTGCAACTAATCAGCATATACACAAACTCACCTATACGGGGCCATGGCTCCCACAAAACTAAACCGATTCCCTCAAAACTTCACACACACATACTATACCTCCCAACGAACAGGACAACACCTCACTTCACCACACTACATGCTCTCCACCTCCGCTGAACTTCAAAAAACTCTGTCAACAAAATTTACCTTGCTCCACTAATCAACACATACACAAACTCACCTATACGGGGCCATGGCTCCCACAAAACTAAACAGATTCCCTCAAAACTTCACACACACATACTACACCTCCCAACGAACAGGACAATACCTCACTTCACCACTCCAAATGCAATTTAATATTTTCACATACTACTCAACAAATCTACTTACAACTATGCATGTTAACTCACCTATACGGGGCAATGGCTCCCACAAAACTGAACCGATTCCCTCAAAACTTCACACACACATACTACACCTCCCAACGAACAGGACAACACCTCACTTCACCACTCCAAATGCATTTTAATATTTTTACATACTACTCACCAAAACTACTTACAACTATGCATGTTAACTCACCTATACGGGGCCATGGCTCCCACAAAACTAAACCGATTCCTTCCAAACTTCACACACACATACTACACCTCCCAACGAACAGGACAATACCTCACTTCACCACCCTACATGCTCTCCACCTCCGCTGAACTTCAAAAAACTCTGTCAACAAAATTTACCTTGCTCCACTAATCAACACATACACAAACTCACCTATACGGGGCCATGGCTCCCACAAAACTAAACTGATTCCTTCCAAACTTCACACACACATACTACACCTCCCAACGAACAGGACAACACCTCACTTCACCACTCCAAATGCAATTTAATATTTTTACATACTACTCACCAAAACTACTTACAACTATGCATGTTAACTCACCTATACGGGGCCATGGCTCCCACAAAACTAAACCGATTCCTTCCAAACTTCACACACACATACTACACCTCCCAACGAACAGGACAATACCTCACTTCATCACCCTACATGCTCTCCACCTCCGCTGAACTTCAAAAAACTCTGTCAACAAAATTTACCTTGCTCCACTAATCAACACATACACAAACTCACCTATACGGGGCCATGGCTCCCACAAAACTAAACCGATTCCCTCAAAACTTCACACACACATACTACACCTCCCACCGAACAGGACAATACCTCACTTCACCACACTACATGCTCTCCACCTCCGCTGAACTTCAAAAAACTCTGTCAACAAAATTTACCTTGCACCACTAATCAGCATATACACAAACTCACCTATACGGGGCCATGGCTCCCACAAAACTAAACCGATTCCCTCAAAACTTCACACACACATACTACACCTCCCAACGAACAGGACAACACCTCACTTCACCACCCTACATGCTCTCCACCTCCGCTGAACTTCAAAAAAACTCTGTCAACAAAATTTACCTTGCTCCACTAATCAACACATACACTTAACTCACCTATACGGGGCCATGGCTCCCACAAAACTAAACCGATTCCCTCAAAACTTCACACACACATACTGCACCTCCCAACGAACAGGACAACACCTCACTTCACCACTCCAAATGCAATTTAATATTTTTACATACTACTCAACAAATCTACTTACAACTATGCATGTTAACTCACCTATACGGGGCCATGGCTCCCACAAAACTAAACCGATTCCTTCCAAACTTCACACACACATACTACACCTCCCAACGAACAGGACAATACCTCACTTCACCACCCTACATGCTCTCCACCTCCGCTGAACTTCAAAAAACTCTGTCAACAAAATTTACCTTGCTCCACTAATCAACACATACACAAACTCACCTATACGGGGCCATGGCTTCCACAAAACTAAACCGATTCCCTCAAAACTTCACACACACATACTACACCTCCCAACCAACAGGACAACACCTCACTTCACCACTCCAAATGCAATTTAATATTTTACATACTACTCACCAAAACTACTTACAACTATGCATGTTAACTCACCTATACGGGGCCATGGCTCCCACAAAACTAAACCGATTCCTTCCAAACTTCACACACACATACTACACCTCCCAACGAACAGGACAACACCTCACTTCACCACTCCAAATGCAATTTAATATTTTTACATACTACTCACCAAAACTACTTACAACTATGCATGTTAACTCACCTATACGGGGCCATGGCTCCCACAAAACTAAACCGATTCCTTCCAAACTTCACACACACATACTACACCTCCCAACGAACAGGACAATACCTCACTTCATCACCCTACATGCTCTCCACCTCCGCTGAACTTCAAAAAACTCTGTCAACAAAATTTACCTTGCACCACTAATCAGCATATACACAAACTCACCTATACGGGGCCATGGCTCCCACAAAACTAAACCGATTCCCTCAAAACTTCACACACACATACTACACCTCCCAACGAACAGGACAACACCTCACTTCACCACCCTACATGCTCTCCACCTCCGCTGAACTTCAAAAAACTCTGTCAACAAAATTTACCTTGCTCCACTAATCAACACATACACAAACTCACCTATACGGGGCCATGGCTCCCACAAAACTAAACAGATTCCCTCAAAACTTCACACACACATACTACACCTCCCAACGAACAGGACAATACCTCACTTCACCACTCCAAATGCAATTTAATATTTTCACATACTACTCAACAAATCTACTTACAACTATGCATGTTAACTCACCTATACGGGGCCATGGCTCCCACAAAACTAAACCGATTCCCTCAAAACTTCACACACACATACTACACCTCCCAACGAACAGGACAACACCTCACTTCACCACTCCAAATGCTTTTTAATATTTTTACATACTACTCACCAAAACTACTTACAACTATGCATGTTAACTCACCTATACGGGGCCATGGCTCCCACAAAACTAAACCGATTCCCTCCAAACTTCACACACACATACTACACCTCCCAACGAACAGGACAATACCTCACTTCACCACCCTACATGCTCTCCACCTTGAACTTCAAAAAACTCTGTCAACAAAATTTACTTGCTCCACTAATCAACACATACACAAACTCACCTATACGGGGCCATGGCTCCCACAAAACAAACCGATTCCCTCAAAACTTCACACACATATACTACACCTCCCAACGAACAGGACAACACCTCACTTCACCACTCAAAATGCAATTTAATATTTTCACATACTACTCAACAAATCTACTTACAACTATGCATGTTAACTCACCTATACGGGGCCATGGCTCCCACAAAACTGAACCGATTCCCTCAAAACTTCACACACACATACTACACCTCCCAACGAACAGGACAACACCTCACTTCACCACTCCAAATGCTTTTTTATATTTTTACATACTACTCACCAAAACTACTTACAACTATGCATGTTAACTCACCTATACGGGGCCATGGCTCCCACAAAACTAAACCGATTCCTTCCAAACTTCACACACACATACTACACCTCCCAACGAACAGGACAATACCTCACTTCACCACCCTACATGCTCTCCACCTCCGCTGAACTTCAAAAAACTCTGTCAACAAAATTTACCTTGCTCCACTAATCAACACATACACAAACTCACCTATACGGGGCCATGGCTCCCACAAAACTAAACCGATTCCCTCAAAACTTCACACACGCATACTACACCTCCCAACGAACAAGACGACACCTCACTTCAACACTCCAAATGCATTCTACCATTTTTACATACTACTCACCAAAACTACTTACAACTATGCATGTTAATTCACCTATACGGGGCCATGGCTCCCACAAAACTAAACCAATTCCTTCCAAACTTCACACACACATACTACGCCTCCCAACGAACAGGAAAATACCTCACTTCACCACTCTACATGCTCTCCGCCTCCGCTGAAATTAAAAAACTCTGTACACAAAATTTACCTTGCACCACTAATCAACACATACACAAACTCACCTATACGGGGCCATGGCTCCCACAAAACTGAACCGATTCCCTCAAAACTTCACACACAATTACTACACCTCCCAACGAAAAGGACAACACCTCACTTCAACACGCTACATGCATTCTACCATTTTTTCATACTACTCACCAAAACTACTTACAACTATGCATGTTAAATCACCTATACGGGGCCATGGCTCCCACAAAACTAAACCGATTCACTCCAAACTTCACACACACATACTACACCTCCCAACGAACAGGACAATACCTCACTTCAACACGCTACATGCATTCTACCATTTTCACATACTACTCACCAAAACTACTTACAACTACGCATGTTAACTCACCTATACGGGGCCATGGCTCCCACAAAACTAAACCGATTCCTTCCAAACTTCACACGCACATACTACACCTCCCAACGAACAGGACAATACCTCACTTCATCACCCTACATGCTCTCCACCTCCGCTGAACTTCAAAAAACTCTGTCAACAAAATTTACCTTGCACCACTAATCAGCATGTACACAAACTCACCTATACGGGGCCATGGCTCCCACAAAACTAAACCGATTCCCTCAAAACTTCACACACACATACTATACCTCCCAACGAACAGGACAACACCTCACTTCACCACCCTACATGCTCTCCACCTCCGCTGAACTTCAAAAAACTCTGTCAACAAAATTTACCTTGCACCACTAATCAGCATATACACAAACTCACCTATACGGGGCCATGGCTCCCACAAAACTAAACCGATTCCCTCAAAACTTCACACACACATACTACACCTCCCAACGAACAGGACAACACCTCACTTCACCACTCCAAATGCAATTTAATATTTTCACATACTACTCAACAAATCTACTTACAACTATGCATGTTAACTCACCTATACGGGGCCATGGCTCCCACAAAACTAAACCGATTCCCTCAAAACTTCACACACACATACTACACCTCCCAACGAACAGGACAACACCTCACTTCACCACTCCAAATGCTTGTTAATTTTTTTTCATACTACTCACCAAAACTACTTACAACTATGCATGTTAACTCACCTATACGGGGCCATGGCTCCCACAAAACTAAACCGATTCCTTCCAAACTTCACACACACATACTACACCTCCCAACGAACAGGACAATACCTCACTTCACCACCCTACATGCTCTCCACCTCCGCTGAACTTCAAAAAACTCTGTCAACAAAATTTACCTTGCTCCACTAATCAACACATACACAAACTCACCTATACGGGGCCATGGCTCCCACAAAACAAACCGATTCCCTCAAAACTTCACACACATATACTACACCTCCCAACGAACAGGACAACACCTCACTTCACCACTCAAAATGCAATTTAATATTTTCACATACTACTCAACAAATCTACTTACAACTATGCATGTTAACTCACCTATACGGGGCCATGGCTCCCACAAAACTAAACCGATTCCCTCAAAACTTCACACACACATACTACACCTCCCAACGAACAGGACAACACCTCACTTCACCACTCCAAATGCTTTTTGATATTTTTACATACTACTCACCAAAACTACTTACAACTATGCATGTTAACTCACCTATACGGGGCCATGGCTCCCACAAAACTAAACCGATTCCTTCCAAACTTCACACACACATACTACACCTCCCAACGAACAGGACAATACCTCACTTCACCACCCTACATGCTCTCCACCTCCGCTGAACTTCAAAAAACTCTGTCAACAAAATTTACCTTGCTCCACTAATCAACACATACACAAACTCACCTATACGGGGCCATGGCTCCCATAAATCTAAACCGATTCCCTCAAAACTTCACACACACATACTACACCTCCCAACGAACAGGACAATACCCCACTTCAACACTCCAAATGCATTTTAATAGTTTTACATACTACTCACCAAAACTACTTACAACTATGCACGTAAACTCACCTATACGGGGCCATGGCTCCCACAAAACTAAACCGATTCCCTCCAAACTTCACACACACATACTACACCTCCCAACGAACAGGACAATACCTCACTTCAACACTCTACATGCTCTCCGCCTCCGCTGAACTTCAAAAACTCTGTCCACAAAATTTACCTTGCACCACTAATCAACACATACACAAACTCACCTATACGGGGCCATGGCTCTCACAAAACTGAACCGATTCCCTCAAAACTTCACACACAATTACTACACCTCCCAACGAACAGGACAATACCTCACTTCAACACGCTACATGCATTCTACCATTTTTACATACTACTCACCAAAACCACCTACAACGATCCATGTAAAATCACCTATACGGGGCCATGGCTCCCACAAAACTAAACCGACTTCCTCCAAACTTCACACACGCATACTACACCTCCCAACGAACAGGACAACACCTCACTTCACCACTCTACATGCATTCTACCATTTTTACATACTACTCACCAAAACTACTTACAACTATGCATGTTAACTCACCTATACGGGGCCATGGCTCCCACAAAACTAAACCGATTCCCTCCAAACTTCACACACACATACTACACCTCCCAACGAACAGGACAACACCTCACTTCACCACTCCAAATGCATTTTAATATTTTTACATACTACTCACCAAAACTACTTACAACTATGCATGTTAAATCACCTGTACGGGGCCATGGCTCCCACAAAACTAAACCGATTCCCTCCAAACTTCACACACGCATACTACACCTCCCAACGAACAGGACAACACCTCACTTCACCACTCTAAATGCATTTTAATATTTTTACATACTACTCACCAAAACTACTTACAACTATGCATGTTAACTCACCTATACGGGGCCATGGCTCCTACAAAACTAAACCGATTCCCTCCAAACTTCACACACGCATACTACTACTCCCAACAAACAAGACAATACCTCACTTCAACACTCTACATGCTCTCCGCCTCCGCTGAACTTCAAAAAACTCTGTCCACAAAATTTACCTTGCACCACTAATCAACTCATACACAAACTCACCTATACGGGGCCATGGCTCCCACAAAACTAAACCGATTCCCTCCAAACTTCACACACACATACTACACCTCCCAACGAACAGGACAATACCTCACTTCAGCACTCCAAATGCTTTTTAATATTTTTTCATACTACTCATCAAAACTACTTACAACGATCCATGTAAAATCACCTATACGGGGCCATGGCTCCCACAAAACTAAACCGACTTCCTCCAAACTTCACACACGCATACTACACCTCCCAACGAACAGGACAACACCTCTCTTCACCACTCTACATGCATTCTACCATTTTTACATACTACTCACCAAAACTACTTACAACTATGCATGTTAACTCACCTATACGGGGCCATGGCTCCCACAAAACTAAACCGATTCCCTCCAAACTTCACACACACATACTACACCTCCCAACGAACAGGACAACACCTCACTTCACCACTCCAAATGCATTTTAATATTTTTACATACTACTCACCAAAACTACTTACAACTATGCATGTTAACTCACCTATACGGGGCCATGGCTCCCACAAAACTAAACCGATTCCCTCAAAACTTCACACACGCATACTACACCTCCCAACGAACAAGACAACACCTCACTTCAACACTCCAAATGCATTTTAATATTTTTACATACTACTCACCAAAACTACTTACAACTATGCATGTTAACTCACCTATACGGGGCCATGGCTCCCACAAAACTAAACCGATTCCCTCAAAACTTCACACACACATACTACACCTCCCAACGAACAGGACAATACCTCACTTCACCACTCCACATGCATTTTAATATTTTCCATACTACTCACCAAAACTACTTACAACTATGCATGTTAACTCACCTATACGGGGCCATGGCTCCCACAAAACTAAACCGATTCCCTCCAAACTTCACACACACATACTACACCTCCCAACGAACAGGACAACACCTCACTTCACCACTCCAAATGCATTTTAATATTTTTACATACTACTCACCAAAACTACTTACAACTATGCATGTTAACTCACCTATACGGGGCCATGGCTCCCACAAAACTAAACCGATTCCCTCCAAACTTCACACACACATACTACACCTCCCAACGAACAGGACAACACCTCACTTCACCACTCCACATGCATTTTAATATTTTTACATACTACTCACCAAAACTACTTACAACTACGCATGTTAACTCACCAATACGGGCCATGGCTCCTACAAAACTAAAACGATTCCCTCCAAACTTCACACACGCATACTACACCTCCCAACAAACAGGACAACACCTCACTTCACCACTCCACATGCTTTTGAACTTCAAAAAACTCTGTCCACAAAACTTACTTTGCACCACTAATCAGCCCATACACAAACTCGCCTATACGGGGCCATGGCTCCCACAAAACTAAACCGATTCCCTCCAAACTTCACACACACATACTACACCTCCCAACGAACAGGACAATACCTCACTTCACCACTCCAAATGCATTATAATATTTTTACATACTACTCACCAAAACTACTTACAACTATGCATGTTAACTCACCTATACGGGGCCATGGCTCCCACAAAACTAAACCGATTCCCTCCAAACTTCACACACACATACTACACCTCCCAACGAACAGGACAATACCTCACTTCAACACTCCAAATGCATTTTAATATTTTTACATACTACTCACCAAAACTACTTACAACTATGCATGTTAACTCACCTATACGGGGCCATGGCTCCCACAAAACTAAACCGATTCCCTCAAAACTTCACACACACATACTACACCTCCCAACGAACAGGACAACACCTCACTTCACCACTCCAAATGCATTTTAATATTTTTACATACTACTCACCAAAACTACTTACAACTATGCATGTTAACTCACCTATACGGGGCCATGGCTCCCACAAAACTAAACCGATTCCCTCCAAACTTCACACACACATACTACACCTCCAAACGAACAGGACAATACCTCACTTCAACACTCCAAATGCATTTTAATATTTTTGCATACTACTCACCAAAACTACTTACAACTATGCATGTTAACTCACTTATACGGGGCCATGGCTCCTACAAAACTAAACCGATTCCCTCCAAACTTCACACACACATACTACACCTCCCAACGAACAGGACAATACCTCACTTCACCACTCTACATGCTCTCCACGTCCACTGAACTTCAAAAAACTCTCAACAAAATTTACCTTGCACCACTAATCAGCACATACACAAACTCACCTATACGGGGCCATGGCTCCCACAAAACAAAACCGATTCCCTCCAAACCTCACACACACATACTACACCTCCCAACGAACAGGACAATACCTCACTTCACCACTCCAAATGCATTTTAATATTTTTACATACTCACCAAAACTACTCACAAGTATGCATGTTAACTCACCTATACGGGACCATGGCTCCCACAAAACTAAACCGATTCCCTCCAAACTTCACACACGCATACTACACCTCCCAACGAACGGGACAACACCTCACTTCACCACTCCAAATGCATTTTAATATTTTTACATACTACTCACCAAAACTACTTACAACTATGCATGTTAACTCAACTATACGGGGCCATGGCTCCCACTAAACAAAACCGATTCCCTCCAAACTTCACACACGCATACTACACCTCCCAACGAACAAGACAACACCTCACTTCAACACTCCAAATGCATTTTAATATTTTTACATACTACTCACCAAAACTACTTACAACTATGCATGTTAACTCACCTATACGGGGCCATGGCTCCCACAAAACTAAACCGATTCACTCCAAACTTCACACACACATACTACACCTCCCAACGAACAGGACAATACCTCACTTCACCACTCTACATGCTCTAACTTCAAAATACTCTGTCCACAAAATTTACCTTGCACCACTAATCAACACATACACAAACTCACCTATACGGGGCCATGGCTCCCACAAAACAAAACCGATTCCCTCCAAACTTCACACACACATACTACACCTCCCAACGAACAGGACAACACCTCACTTCACCACTCCAAATGCATTTTAATATTTTTACATACTACTCACCAAAACTACTTACAACTATGCATGTTAACTCACCTATACGGGGCCATGGCTCCCACAAAACTAAACCGATTCCCTCCAAACTTCACACACACATACTACACCTCCCAACGAACAGGACAACACCTCACTTCACCACTCCAAATGCATTCTACCATTTTTACATACTACTCACCAAAACTACTTACAACTATGCATGTTAACTCACCTATACGGGGCCATGGCTCCCACAAAACTAAACCGATTCCCTCCAAACTTCACACACACATACTACACCTCCCAACGAACAGGACAACACCTCACTTCAACACTCCAAATGCATTTTAATATTTTTACATACTACTCACCAAAACTACTTACAACTATGCATGTTAACTCACCTATACGGGGCCATGGCTCCCACAAAACTAAACCGATTCCCTCCAAACTTCACACACACATACTACACCTCCCAACGAACAGGACAACACCTCACTTCACCACTCCAAATGCATTTTAATATTTTTACATACTACTCACCAAAACTACTTACAACTATGCATGTTAACTCACCTATACGGGGCCATGGCTCCCACAAAACTAAACCGATTCCCTCCAAACTTCACACACGCATACTACACCTCCCAACGAACAGGACAATACCTCACTTCAACACTCTACATGCTCTTGAACTTCAAAAAACTCTGTCCACAAAATTTACCTTGCACCACTAATCAACACATACACAAACTCACCTATACGGGGCCATGGCTCCCACTAAACAAAACCGATTCCCTCCAAACTTCACACACGCATACTACACCTCCCAACGAACAGGACAACACCTCACTTCACCACTCCAAATGCATTTTAATATTTTTACATACTACTCACCAAAACTACTTACAACTATGCATGTTAACTCACCTATACGGGGCCATGGCTCCCACAAAACTAAACCGATTCCCTCCAAACTTCACACACACATACTACACCTCCCAACGAACAGGACAACACCTCACTTCAACACTCCAAATGCATTTTAATATTTTTACATACTACTCACCAAAACTACTTACAACTATGCATGTTAACTCACCTATACGGGGCCATGGCTCCCACAAAACTAAACCAATTCCTTCCAAACTTCACACACACATACTACACCTCCCAACGAACACGAAAACACCTCACTTCATCACTCCAAATGCATTCTACCATTTTTACATACTACTCACCAAAACTACTTACAACTATGCATGTTAACTCACCTATACGGGGCCATGGCTCCCACAAAACTAAACCGATTCCCTCCAAACTTCACACACACATACTACACCTCCCAACGAACAGGACAACACCTCACTTCACCACTCCAAATGCATTTTAATATTTTTACATACTACTCACCAAAACTACTTACAACTATGCATGTTAACTCACCTATACGGGGCCATGGCTCCCACAAAACTAAACCGATTCCCTCAAAACTTCACACACACATACTACACCTCCCAACGAACAGGACAATACCTCACTTCACCACTCCAAATGCATTTTAATATTTTTACATACTACTCACCAAAACTACTTACAACTATGCATGTTAACTCACCTATACGGGGCCATGGCTCCCACAAAACTAAACCGATTCCCTCCAAACTTCACACACGCATACTACTACTCCCAACAAACAAGACAATACCTCACTTCA
Source organism: Prostheceraeus crozeri (assembly GCA_907163375.1). NCBI lineage: Eukaryota > Metazoa > Platyhelminthes > Polycladida > Euryleptidae > Prostheceraeus > Prostheceraeus crozeri. Next base: position 8,344 of record CAJQUW010015219.1, on the reverse strand, counting down.
GCACTCCAAATGCTCTTGAACTTCAAAAAACTCTGTCCACAAAATTTACCTTGCACCACTAATCAACTCATACACAAACTCACCTATACGGGGCCATGGCTCCCACAAAACTAAACCGATTCCCTCAAAACTTCACACACACATACTACACCTCCCAACGAACAGGACAATACCTCACTTCACCACTCCAAATGCATTTTAATATTTTTACATACTACTCACCAAAACTACTTACAACTATGCATGTTAACTCACCTATACGGGGCCATGGCTCCCACAAAACTAAACCGATTCCCTCCAAACTTCACACACACATACTACACCTCCCAACGAACAGGACAACACCTCACTTCACCACTCCAAATGCATTTTAATATTTTTACATACTACTCACCAAAACTACTTACAACTATGCATGTTAACTCACCTATACGGGGCCATGGCTCCCACAAAACTAAACCGATTCCCTCCAAACTTCACACACACATACTACACCTCCCAACGAACAGGACAACACCTCACTTCACCACTCCAAATGCATTTTAATATTTTTACATACTACTCACCAAAACTACTTACAACTATGCATGTTAACTCACCTATACGGGGCCATGGCTCCCACTAAACAAAACCGATTCCCTCCAAACTTCACACACGCATACTACACCTCCCAACGAACAAGACAACACCTCACTTCAACACTCCAAATGCTCTTGAATTTCAAAAAACTCTGTCCACAAAATTTACTTACACCACTAATCAACACATACACAAACTCACCTATACGGGGCCATGGCTCCCACTAAACAAAACCGATTCCCTCAAAACTTCACACACGCATACTACACCTCCCAACGAACAGGACAATACCTCACTTCACCACTCCAAATGCATTTTAATATTTTTACATACTACTCACCAAAACTACTTACAACTATGCATGTTAACTCACCTATACGGGGCCATGGCTCCCACAAAACTAAACCGATTCCCTCAAAACTTCACACACACATACTACACCTCCCAACGAACAGGACAACACCTCACTTCACCACTCCAAATGCATTTTAATATTTTTACATACTACTCACCAAAACTACTTACAACTATGCATGTTAACTCACCTATACGGGGCCATGGCTCCCACTAAACAAAACCGATTCCCTCCAAACTTCACACACGCATACTACACCTCCCAACGAACAGGACAACACCTCACTTCACCACTCCAAATGCATTCTACCATTTTTTACATACTACTCACCAAAACTACTTACAACTATGCATGTTAACTCAACTATACGGGGCCATGGCTCCCACTAAACAAAACCGATTCCCTCAAAACTTCACACACGCATACTACACCTCCCAACGAACAAGACAACACCTCACTTCACCACTCCAAATGCATTTTAATATTTTTACATACTACTCACCAAAACTACTTACAACTATGCATGTTAACTCACCTATACGGGGCCATGGCTCCCACAAAACTAAACCGATTCCCTCAAAACTTCACACACACATACTACACCTCCCAACGAACAGGACAACACCTCACTTCACCACTCCAATGCATTTTAATATTTTTACATACTACTCACCAAAACTACTTACAACTATGCATGTTAACTCACCTATACGGGGCCATGGCTCCCACAAAACTAAACCGATTCCCTCCAAACTTCACACACACATACTACACCTCCCAACGAACAGGACAACACCTCACTTCAACACTCCAAATGCATTTTAATATTTTTACATACTACTCACCAAAACTACTTACAACTATGCATGTTAACTCACCTATACGGGGCCATGGCTCCCACAAAACTAAACCGATTCCCTCCAAACTTCACACACACATACTACACCTCCCAACCAACAGGACAATACCTCACTTCACCACTCCAAATGCATTTTAATATTTTTACATACTACTCACCAAAACTACTTACAACTATGCATGTTAACTCACCTATACGGGGCCATGGCTCCTACAAAACTAAACCGATTCCCTCCAAACTTCACACACGCATACTACACCTCCCAACGAACAGGACAATATCTCACTTCAACACTCTACATGCTCTCCACCTCCGCTGAACTTCAAAAAACTCTGTCCACAAAACTTACTTTGCACCACTAATCAGCCCATACACAAACTCGCCTATACGGGGCCATGGCTCCCACTAAACAAAACCGATTCCCTCCAAACTTCACACACGCATACTACACCTCCCAACGAACAAGACAACACCTCACTTCAACACTCCAAATGCATTTTAATATTTTTACATACTACTCACCAAAACTACTTACAACTATGCATGTTAACTCACCTATACGGGGCCATGGCTCCCACAAAACTAAACCGATTCCCTCAAAACTTCACACACACATACTACACCTCCCAACGAACAGGACAACACCTCACTTCACCACTCCAAATGCATTTTAATATTTTTACATACTACTCACCAAAACTACTTACAACTATGCATGTTAACTCACCTATACGGGGCCATGGCTCCCACAAAACTAAACCGATTCCCTCCAAACTTCACACACACATACTACACCTCCCAACGAACAGGACAACACCTCACTTCACCACTCCAAATGCATTTTAATATTTTTACATACTACTCACCAAAACTACTTACAACTATGCATGTTAACTCACCTATACGGGGCCATGGCTCCCACAAAACTAAACCGATTCCCTCAAAACTTCACACACACATACTACACCTCCCAACGAACAGGACAACACCTCACTTCACCACTCCAAATGCATTTTAATATTTTTACATACTACTCACCAAAACTACTTACAACTATGCATGTTAACTCACCTATACGGGGCCATGGCTCCCACAAAACTAAACCGATTCCCTCAAAACTTCACACACACATACTACACCTCCCAACGAACAGGACAATACCTCACTTCACCACTCCAAATGCATTTTAATATTTTTACATACTACTCACCAAATCTACTTACAACTATGCATGTTAACTCACCTATACGGGGCCATGGCTCCCACAAAACTAAACCGATTCCCTCCAAACTTCACACACGCATACTACACCTCCCAACGAACGGGACAATACCTCACCTCACCACTCCACATGCTCTTCCGCTGAACTTCAAAAAACTCTGTCAACAAAATATACCTTGCACCACAAATCAACACAAACACAAACTCACCTATACGGGGCCATGGCTCCCACAAAACTAAACCGATTCCCTCAAAACTTCACACACACATACTACACCTCCCAACGAACAGGACAATACCTCACTTCACCACTCCAAATGCAATTTAATATTTTTACATACTACTCACCAAAACTACTTACAACTATGCATGTTAACTCACCTATACGGGGCCATGGCTCCCACAAAACTAAACCGATTCCCTCCAAACTTCACACACACATACTACACCTCCCAACGAACAGGACAACACCTCACTTCACCACGCAAATGCATTATACCATTTTTGCATACTACTCACCAAAACTACTTACAACTATGCATGTTAACTCACCTATACGGGGCCATGGCTCCCACAAAACTAAACCGATTCCCTCCAAACTTCACACACACATACTACACCTCCCAACGAACAGGACAACACCTCACTTCACCACTCCAAATGCATTTTAATATTTTTACATACTACTCACCAAAACTACTTACAACTATGCATGTTAACTCACCTATACGGGGCCATGGCTCCCACAAAACTAAACCGATTCCCTCCAAACTTCACACACACATACTACACCTCCCAACGAACAGGACAACACCTCACTTCACCACTCCAAATGCAATATCAAAAAACTACTGTCCACAAAATTTACTTACAACTAATCAACACATACACATTTAACTCACCTATACGGGGCCATGGCTCCCACAAAACTAAACCGATTCCCTCAAAACTTCACACACACATACTACACCTCCCAACGAACAGGACAACACCTCACTTCACCACTCCAAATGCATTTTAATATTTTTACATACTACTCACCAAAACTACTTACAACTATGCATGTTAACTCACCTATACGGGTAATGGCTCCCACAAAACTAAACCGATTCCCTCAAAACTTCACACACACATACTACACCTCCCAACGAACAGGACAACACCTCACTTCACCACTCCAAATGCATTTTAATATTTTTACATACTACTCACCAAAACTACTTACAACTATGCATGTTAACTCACCTATACGGGGCCATGGCTCCCACAAAACTAAACCGATTCCCTCAAAACTTCACACACACATACTACACCTCCCAACGAACAGGACAACACCTCACTTCATCACTCCAAATGCAATTTAATATTTTTACATACTACTCACCAAAACTACCTACAACTATGCATGTTAACTCACCTATACGGGACCATGGCTTCCACAAAACTAAACCGATTCCCTCCAAACTTCACACACACATACTACACCTCCCAACGAACAGGACAACACCTCACTTCACCACTCCAAATGCATTTTAATATTTTTACATACTACTCACCAAAACTACTTACAACTATGCATGTTAAATCACCTATACGGGGCCATGGCTCCCACAAAACTAAACCGATTCCCTCCAAACTTCACACACACATACTACACCTCCCAACGAACAGGACAACACCTCACTTCACCACTCCAAATGCATTTTAATATTTTTACATACTACTCACCAAAACTACTTACAACTATGCATGTTAACTCACCTATACGGGGCCATGGCTCCCACAAAACTAAACCGATTCCCTCCAAACTTCACACACACATACTACACCTCCCAACGAACAGGACAACACCTCACTTCACCACTCCAAATGCATTTTAATATTTTTCCATACTACTCACCAAAACTACTTACAACTATGCATGTTAACTCACCTATACGGGGCCATGGCTCCCACAAAACTAAACCGATTCCCTCAAAACTTCACACACGCATACTACACCTCCCAACGAACAGGACAACACCTCACTTCACCACTCCAAATGCATTTTAATATTTTTACATACTACTCACCAAAACTACTTACAACTATGCATGTTAACTCACCTATACGGGGCCATGGCTCCCACAAAACTAAACCGATTCCCTCAAAACTTCACACACACATACTACACCTCCAAACGAACAGGACAACACCTCACTTCACCACTCCAAATGCATTTTAATATTTTTACATACTACTCACCAAAACTACTTACAACTATGCATGTTAACTCACCTATACGGGGCCATGGCTCCCACTAAACAAAACCGATTCCCTCCAAACTTCACACACGCATACTACACCTCCCAACGAACAGGACAACACCTCACTTCACCACTCTACATGCTCTCCGCTGAACTTCAAAAAACTCTGTCCACAAAATTTACCTTGCACCACTAATCAACACATACACAAACTCACCTATACGGGGCCATGGCTCCCACAAAACTGAACCGATTACCTCAAAACGTCACACACACATACTACACCTCCCAACGAACAGGACAACACCTCACTTCAACACAACAAATGCATTTTAATATTTTTACATACTACTCACCAAAACTACTTACAACTATGCATGTTAACTCACCTATACGGGGCCATGGCTCCCACAAAACTAAACCGATTCCCTCAAAACTTCACACACGCATACTACACCTCCCAACGAACAAGACAACACCTCACTTCACCACTCCAAATGCATTTTAATATTTTTACATACTACTCACCAAAACTACTTACAACTATGCATGTTAACTCACCTATACGGGGCCATGGCTCCCACAAAACTAAACCGATTCCCTCCAAACTTCACACACACATACTACACCTCCCAACGAACAGGACAATACCTCACTTCAACACTCCAAATGCATTTTAATATTTTTACATACTACTCACCAAAACTACTTACAACTATGCATGTTAACTCACCTATACGGGGCCATGGCTCCCACAAAACTAAACCGATTCCCTCCAAACTTCACACACACATACTACACCTCCCAACGAACAGGACAATACCTCACTTCACCACCCTACATGCTCTCCGCCTCCGCTGAACTTCAAAAAACTCTGTCCACAAAATTTACCTTGCACCACTAATCAACACATGCACAAACTCACCTATACGGGGCCATGGCTCCCACAAAACTAAACCGATTCCCTCCAAACTTCACACACACATACTACACCTCCCAACGAACAGGACAACACCTCACTTCACCACTCCAAATGCATTTTAATATTTTTACATACTACTCACCAAAACTACTTACAACTATGCATGTTAACTCACCTATACGGGGCCATGGCTCCCACAAAACTAAACCGATTCCCTCAAAACTTCACACACGCATACTACACCTCCCAACGAACAGGACAATACCTCACTTCAACACTCTACATGCATTCTAATATTTTTACATACTACTCACCAAAACTACTTACAACTACGCATGTTAACTCACCTATACGGGGCCATGGCTCCCACAAAATTAAACCGATTCCCTCCAAACTTCACACACACATACTACACCTCCAAACGAACAGGACAATACCTCACTTCAACACTCCAAATGCATTTTAATATTTTTGCATACTACTCACCAAAACTACTTACAACTATGCATGTTAACTCACTTATACGGGTCCATGGCTCCTACAAAACTAAACCGATTCACTCCAAACTTCACACACGAATACTACACCTCCCAACGAAGAGGACAATACCTCACTTCACCACTCCAAATGCTCTTGAACTTCAAAAAACTCTGTCCACAAAATTTACTTGCACCACTAATCAACACATACACAAACTCACCTATACGGGGCCATGGCTCCCACTAAACAAAACCGATTCCCTCCAAACTTCACACACGCATACTACACCTCCCAACGAACAGGACAACACCTCACTTCACCACACTACATGCATTTTAATATTTTTACATACTACTCACCAAAACTACTTACAACTATGCATGTTAACTCACCTATACGGGGCCATGGCTCCCGCAAAACTAAACCGATTCCCTCCAAACTTCACACACACATACTACACCTCCCAACGAACAGGACAATACCCCACTTCAACACTCCAAATGCATTTTAATAGTTTTACATACTACTCACCAAAACTACTTACAACTATGCACGTAAACTCACCTATACGGGGCCATGGCTCCCACAAAACTAAACCGATTCCCTCCAAACTTCACACACACATACTACACCTCCCAACGAACAGGACAATACCTCACTTCACCACTCTACATGCATTCTACCATTTTTACATACTACTCATTAAAACTACTTACAACTATGCATGTTAACTCACCTATACGGGGCCATGGCTCCCACTAAACAAAACCGATTCCCTCCAAACTTCACACACACATACTACACCTCCCAACGAACAGGACAAAGCCTCACTTCACCACTTCAAATGCATTTTAATATTTTTCCATACTACTCACCAAAACCACCTACAACGATCCATGTAAAATCACCTATACGGGGCCATGGCTCCCACAAAACTAAACCGATTCCCTCCAAACTTCACACACGCATACTACACCTCCCAACGAACAGGACAATACCTCACTTCAACACTCTACATGCATTTTAATATTTTTACATACTACTCACCAAAACTACTTACAACTATGCATGTTAACTCACCTATACGGGGCCATGGCTCCCACAAAACTAAACCGATTCCCTCCAAACTTCACACACACATACTACACCTCCCAACGAACAGGACAATACCTCACTTCACCACTCCAAATGCATTTTAATATTTTTACATACTACTCACCAAAACTACTTACAACTATGCATGTAAAATCACCTATACGGGGCCATGGCTCCCACAAAACTAAACCGATTCACTCCAAACTTCACACACGCATACTACACCTCCCAACGAACAGGACAATACCTCACTTCAACACTCTACATGCATTTTAATATTTTTACATACTACTCACCAAAACTACTTACAACTATGCATGTTAACTCACCTATACGGGGCCATGGCTCCCACAAAACTAAACCGATTCACTCCAAACTTCACACACGCATACTACACCTCCAAACGAACAGGACAATACCTCACTTCAACACTCCAAATGCATTTTAATATTTTTGCATACTACTCACCAAAACTACTTACAACTATGCATGTTAACTCACTTATACGGGGCCATGGCTCCTACAAAACTAAACCGATTCACTCCAAACTTCACACACGCATACTACACCTCCCAACGAAGAGGACA